>JAFFSR010000081.1:0-85000 GCA_017163975.1 Anastatus disparis
TTCCGCAGCGTTATCGCCGTACAGGTGAGGGGATCCCTGCCACCGGTGCACGGGTTCCTGAGTGCACGTCAGCCTTGACTGTGGAAAGGCCCTTCCAATCCACATCCAGGGGCATCAGAGTCCCAGGGGACTGTCTAACCCCTCTTCTGACCGCGGGACGATTGCAGAAGATGCAATTGTCACGCGGGCAAAAGGCAGTAACATCCACCTCGTGACCTTTACACCACCCCGGCAATAAGCCTTCTCGGCAGTACTTCAGGTGGGGGACACAATGTGCGTCAGCGCCGTCCATTTTATGTCTTTTGCTCGACTAATTCACTTAACTTAAGCATCTATTCATCTGGGATCTTCCTAGTTCCTATGTTCCCTTCTTCTCTTCTGGCGCTGCCTGAAGACCCTGCCCACCCGCTACCGGCCACGTGCTTTAGCAGCTTCGCTATCACTTCCATCCTGTAAGACACAAAAGCAGCAGGCATTGTTAGACATGCTGCCCCTCGTGTGACCTTCGTTTCCACTTGCAGCAGTGCGCGGACCTGTCTTGACCGACGCACTGATCCTGCCTCAGACCGAAGCCTGGGCATCGATGAATCTGATCACCATAATTTTCTGTACCTTACAGTTAACGAATCCAATTTGGATTCGCTCCTCATTCAAAACAACTGTTGCCTCAGCTTCATCAAGAACAACAACTGCCATTTTGGATCCGAATCGACTTGGTCCGAGGATGATGACCTTCCGAGCGCTTTTGCTCAGGACCCAGGATCCTACCCAACGCTTCCTGTACCTCGGCCTCCGTTGTCATCTGATCAAGATCACGAATCTCAATCGTCCTTCTCCGCCCATCCATGTTAACGGTTCCTATGCCCTTTACTGCAACTTTGACCTTGTCAGTGAAGGCCATTCTATCCGACTCTTTCGAGATCTGGATCAAGACGTTTCTGGTTGTCGGCCTGACGCTTAGGACCTCCGTGCTGCTTCCTGCGGCTTGACATCCTTGCGGAGCCTTCCAAAAGTCTTCTGTATGAGGCCCTTGGCCTTCCCACGACCACCGTTTCGGTCTTCCTGAGTTCGTCTTCAAAGCTTGGGGACGTGAATGAGCTAGATGGCGCAATCTGCGGAAGAGATTGCGCATCTGCAGCACCCGCTGTCATTTCTCTTTCTTTTTCTTTCTTTGCCGCACATCCTCTGGCTATTATCTACGCTGCCTCGTTCTCTTTTAGAGTTAATGCTCGCGATTACGGTGTCCCGTAAAAGTTCAGCTTGCATCCTCCTCCACGCTGTCTTCTTACCCTATGTTGACTAAGAATTTGGTCAACTCCATCCTTGATGGTATTTAGCTTTCCTTTTAGAACTTCCTGCTGTTCAACCGCTTTCTTCAGATGGACTTGCAACCTTTCGACCGCGGTTTGGATCCTGAGGTTTGTGTTCTTTTTCAGAACGTCCTGCATCCCTTGAACTTCCTTCCTCATTTCCTCTATCCATAACTCTTGATCGCTTGTAGCCTCGAAGAATGCGTCCATGTCCTCTTGGAGTGCGTTTTGTTCAAAGCCTGAGGCGTCACTAAAAGCGCTTTTGGCACTTCGGGCGCTAGCAACACTGCTCTGACTGCAGCTCCGTATCCTTGATACCTGCAAAGTAGACATTTCTTGTTTTATGCGAGGTTGTCTCCTCTAGCATTTCGGTAGTTATAATTGCCGTCGAAGTCTGGTTACCCAGTCCAGCGACAATATGGTCAACGTGAATTTGGCCTCCCCAGAATCCATGAGGCCAGCTCCGCCCACCGAGGCTTTCACCTGATCGAGCGGAGGTGAGATTTCCTGTGCAGGGTACTCACCTGGGGTATTACTGTATTTAAATCCGACATCTTCCATAAAAGCGGTAAATTTAGTCAGGGAACCACCCCTATCTTGTAACTCCAAAGCGGGACCCTTACAGGATTACTACCATCCGGGCCAGATAGTCCCTGGTTTTTTTGCGAGGTTATTTCTCCTCGGTCATTACTCTATTTGCCGTCAACGTTATAGCATTGCTGCGAAGAGCATTAATGCGACGATGACGCCCAGGAGCGGTTGGGCAATGCCCGGAACCTGGAAGACAACACTTGCTCAAGGGGCCTCCTCAAGCCGACTCCAATACATAATAATAATAATAATAATAAATAATAATAATAATAATGATGATGATGATGATGATGATGATGATGATGATGATGATGATGATGATGATGATGATGATGATGATGATGATGATGATGATGATGATGATGATGATGATGATGATGATGATGATGATGATGATGATGATGATGATGATGATGATGATGATGATGATGATGATGATGATGATGATGATGATGATGATGATGATGATGATGATGATGGATGATGATGATGATGATGATGATGATGATGATGATGATGATGATGATGATGATGATGATGATGATGATGATGATGATGATGATGATGATGGGATGATGATGATGATGATGATGATGATGATGATGATGATGATGATGATGATGATGATGATGATGATGATGATGATGATGATGATGATGATGATGATGATGATGATGATGATGATGATGATGATGATGATGATGATGATGATGATGATGATGATGATGATGATGATGATGATGATGATGATGATGATGATGATGATGATGATGATGATGATGATGATGATGATGATGATGATGATGATGATGATGATGGATGATGATGATGATGATGATGATGATGATGATGATGATGATGATGATGATGATGATGATGATGATGATGATGATGATGATGATGATGATGATGATGATGATGATGATGATGATGATGATGATGATGATGATGATGATGATGATGATGATGATGATGATGATGATGATGATGATGATGATGATGATGATGATGATGATGATGATGATGATGATGATGATGATGATGATGATGATGATGATGATGATGATGATGATGATGATGATGATGATGATGATGATGATGATGATGATGATGATGATGATGATGATGATGATGATGATGATGATGATGATGATGATGATGATGATGATGATGATGATGATGATGATGATGATGATGATGATGATGATGATGATGATGATGATGATGATGATGATGATGATGATGATGATGATGATGATGATGATGATGATGATGATGATGATAATAATAATAATAATAATTATGGGGATAACCCAGTGATCCCTATCAGGCAGGATAAGGTGAGGAGACGTCAACTTTCAGGGTCCAAGTACCCGCCTCCTGGGCAAAGTGGCCGTCGCGTCAATGCTCTCTGCAGCAACGCTATAACGGCCGCGGCAGATGAAAGCTCTGGCTCTAGGTCCACCTGACCCGGGTGGTAGCACCTAGTAAGGGTCCCTTGACCTGGGGTACAGGTCAGGAGGAGATATAACCTCGCAAAAAAAAACCAGGGACTATCTGACCCGGATGGTGAAACCCTGTAAGGGTATCGCTTTGGGTACAAGATAGGGTGGTTCCCCGAATAAATAAACTACTTTCATGGGATATGTGCGATTCAAATACAGGATTACCCCAGGTGAGTACCCTCTAAAGGGGAAATCTCACCTCCGCTTCCGATCAGGTGAAAGCCCTGGTGGGCGGAGCTGGCCTCAAGGATTCTGGGGAGGCAGAACACACGTTGACCATAGTGTTGCTAAGTTAAGCGACCAAGAAGCAGCGGAATACATGCAAAATAAGAATCCGGCTCTTAAATTATTGCCGAAGCAAGTGGTTTCAAATTATAATAAGTTCGATAGCGTGGCAGAATATTGGAAATCTGGATGCAGAAATGGAAAAACACTAGAGAAATTAGACATTTCTATTTCTTTTATTAATCGTTTCATGCTAAAAACAATTCTAAAGATGTTAAAGATAATGCTGAGATGGCAGTAGAGTACATTGAGATACTCAGAAAAATGGTAAAAGATAAAGAAGAAATGAAAGACGCCTTTAATGAGGAGTTACAAATTCTCCTAGAGCAATCAAAACAAGGTATAGAGGAGCGGAAGGATAAAACACCAAGAAGCAGCAAATCATATCGAAATCTACAAAAACCTAGCCAAGGCAAGGTCGGTAGAGCTAATGGAGATTTTACAAGGGCACAGGGGGCAAGAGGTAGCAAGAGGGACCTGTCAGAATCCCTGCTTCTGAAGACAAAAGAATAAAGGAAGAAGAAAAAGACACTCTAGAGGATAAAGATCTTAGAAAAAAACGGAAGCAGAAAGCGAAACATGGACGCAGGTCTCTTACAAAAAAAAATGAAGCCTCTAAAAGACGAATGAATGGAAGAAAAGCCGGAAAAGAAAGAAAAAACTCCAACCGGAATAGCAGAACTGATGCTATTAAAGTTACAGCAAATGCTGATTCTTCATATGCAGATATTATAAAAAAAAATGAAACTCTCTGTAGATCCAAAAAATATAGAGCAGAAATCACGGCAATAAGGAGAACTAGAAATAACGATATTCTGGTTGTCCTTAAAAAGGTGAAAACACTGGAAAACTCAACAGTGAAATCAAAGAAGTTTTAGGAAAAGATGCCGAGGTGGAATGCCTTACCCCATACACTACTATAGAGATTAGAGACATCGATGAAACAGTCTCTACTCAAGAAGTGGAACAAGCAATTCAACAGGTCATAGCAGATACCTCGTATAAATTTGATGATACAGTGAAGCTCAAAGAAGGGAGAGGCGGAATGAAGTCACTTACAGTCAAATTGACACAAAACCAAGCAGACTTAATGCTAGAAGCCCAGAAAATTAGGATTGGATGGGTTAATTGCAGAATTATAAAAAAAGAATCGATAACTCGTTGCTATAAATGCCACGGATTTGGGCACACGTCACGTGTATGCAACGGACCAGACAGAAAGGATAACTGTTGGAAGTGTGGAGAAACTGGCCACATAGGAAAAAACTGTAAGAACAGAGCGAAATGTATGGCATGCGAAGATAAAGGTTATGAAGACGTTAATCATACCCCAGGTAGTAGAGAATGTACTTCACGGAGGGAAGCATGGAACAAAAAGATAAGAAGAAAAAATGGATTCGAAGATTTTAAAGATATTGCAAATTAATTTAGGAAAAGGAAAATTAGCATATGACCTCTTAACTCAAACAAGCATTAATTATAAGACGGATATATTAGCGTTTAGTGAACAGCCGAAGAAACCAGCAGTGGAGATGTGGTACCAAGATAAATCGGAAAGGGCCGGCATTAAAATCTGCAATCCGAAAATAGGGGTGGATAAACGTGCCCAAACGAAAAATGGATATGTGTGGATAGAGAATAAAAGCATGCGGATCTACAGCTGCTATTTCTCACCAAATGACCCTCTACATGTATTTAGCAAACAGCTCGATAAACTTGAGAAAGATTTAAGGGAAGCTACAGGTGACATACTTATATTAGGAGATTTCAATAGCAAATCACCAGAGTGGGGAGATCCCCGCTTAGACAAAAGAGGAGAACTGGTAAGCGAACTAATAGCTCGTAACGACCTAGTAGTCCTAAACAAAGGTACCAAACATACGTTTAGAAGAGGGGCTGCTAAATCAGTTCTAGATATATCGATAGCTTCAACCGCTATATCAAAAGGATTTGTAAATGGGAGGTACTAAAAGAAGAAACCTTAAGTGACCATCAGTACATAGAAATTCACATAAAACTTAAAGGAAGCCCAGATATAGCAGAACTTTCAACGAAAAGAAAGTGCGCTGGAACCAGAAGAAGCTGAATAGAACAGCCTTAATCAAAGCTCTAGAAGAACAGAGACTCATTGACGACTTAGAATCAGCATGGAAAGAAAGTGTAAGTGGAGTAGAAAGGATCGGCAAAATGGTGACAGCAAAGATAACTGAAATATGCCACCGCTCTATGCCCAAAGTTAAGAAACCCAAAACAAAAAGCCCAAATATTGGTGGACAAAAGACATAGCTGATATGAGGAAAAGAACCTTTGCAAAGCGAAGGAAATATACAAGGTCTAAAGGCAATGAAGATCTGCAGGCTGAATATAAAAAGGCAAAAAAGAATTAAGAAAAAAAATAATACTAAGTCAAAAAAAACGCTGGGATGAGTTAATTCGCCAAGCAGAATATGATCCTTGGGGAATGGCATATAAAATAGTTTCGAATAAGCTTAAAGGTAAAAAAAATATTCCAGAGTTAAATAATCCAGGATGGGTAAGACAAATAATTGAAACCTTGTTTCCTAAAGTAGAAACAAAGTCTTCAATATCGGAAGAACGAGAAATATCCTCACAACAGGAGCCCTTTACTGTGGAGGAACTGATAAATGTAAAGAAATCCCTAAAAAATGGGAAAGCACCCGGAATGGATGGAATACCTAATGAGGTGCTAAAAGTCATTATAGAGTGCTACCCCGAGATGTTGCTGAATTTATATAACGCATGTATTGAGGAAGGACGCTTCTACAATTCGTGGAAAGACCAGAACCTGATTCTTTTAAGGAAGGGAACGAAACCATTGAACGAGGCAAGTTCCTATAGACCCATCTGCCTATTGGATAACCTAGGAAAAATACTGGAAGGACTCCTGGTAAATAGAATAGAGGTTAATATGATCGATGAAAATGCCTTGTCGGATAAACAATATGGATTTAGAAAAGGAAAGTCGACGGTAGACGCCATTAAGGAGGTAGTAGAGTCGGCCATGGAAGTTAAGAAGCAAGTCAACAGTAAAAAAGGATACTGTGCTTTAATTGCAGTTGATGCTAAAAATGCCTTCAACTCCTTAAGATGGGAGGATATTATTGATAGTTTAAGGGAAAAGAACATACCAGAATACCTTATCAGAATAATAAGAAACTATTTGTCGGATAGGAAAGTCATTTTTAAAGGCGAAGTGACCATAGAGGAAAGAATGACGTGTGGAGCACCACAGGGATCCAAGTTCGGTCCTCTGTTCTGGAACGTTTCATACGATGACTTCCTCAAAATGGATCTACCCAGAGACACGAAGATAGTTGGTTTCGCAGACGACGCAATAATAATTTGCAAAGCGAAAACTCCAGAAATACTCGGCATCAGAGTTAAATCTACTAAAAAATTATAAAAAATTTATAAAAAAAAAAGTCGAAAAATTTTTTTTTATTCGAATTCTATTTTAAACTGCAAGTTTGTTTGCTATACGTAAAAATGTAACTTTTTTTTCTAAAGTTTTTTTCTATCTCGCTTACTTTTCAAAATATTGGCATTTGAAAAAAAACGTGTTTTTTAACAAAAAATCCTGTAGCTCTGGTAAAAAATGACAAAAACAAATGCTTGATCCCTCATTTTAAAGCTGAATAAATACCCTTTTAAACCCAGTTTGTTTTTTTAAGCTACGATTATTGGATCTAAATCTGCAGCAAATTAAAAAAAGACCAATTTTTTTGCTTTTTTTTAGTTGTTTTTTAACTTTTTCAAACGACTTAAATTTAAGTTTTTAAAGTTTACAATAGTATTTTTGAAAGCTTTTCACCTGCTCTTTCGAACGCCGTTGGATTTTTTGAGTTACGACTTTTAGCTGCTGAGTAATAAAATCTTTTAGCTCTTACAATTTTTTCTCTGGGTGCGCAAAAGCATGTGGAGGGGAGTGTAGGTCACCGATTTCGCTGCAGCTTGGATATATTAAAGTACTATATAAATTAAGAACTTAGCCAAAATTTCAGCCCTCTAGACCAATTTTAAGCTGTGTTATGCTCTTTGGAAGACCTGAAATTTAGTGATTTTCAGCGGTTTTTTATATAAATTCAAATGCCTGCCAAATCTTCAATTTTAATCGGATTTTGACGTTTGACCTCTCATTTTTTTTGTCTTCTTACCATCTTCAAAAATGAGTGGTAGTGTCTGTATTGAAAAATGTATAGTTTCGCAGCTAGTAGTTCAAAAGCAGAGGCATGTTTTTATTATTTTTGCCTGTCTTTAAACATGTGTAGAAATTCTAAATCTTAATGTTTTTCAATTCTACAAAAAGTTATGTCTTTATCTTAAAGAGAACATATAATTTCTTTTTTTAGACGCTCAGGAAGACCAGAAATTGACGGAGATACGACACTTTGAAAATGTCAAAAAACTGGAAAATCGATTTTTTAGCCGTTTTCAAGCTTTTATAATTTTTTTCTACCAACTTCGATTTGGACGTTCTTTGCTTTAAAAGTTTCCTTCAAACATATAGAAAACCATTAAATATATTTGCCCGTGTTTCTCGGATCGATACTACTATAACATGACGATTTTGCAACGGAAAATTCTTTAAATTTTCATTGTTTTCAAGTGTAGGTGTGTATTAGGCTCTCTTTTCTCTCCCCTCCCTCTCTCTCTCTCTCTCTCTGTATATATATATATATATATATATATATATATATATAGACGGTCCAGGTGTAAGTGGTAAAAGCTTCTTATTAAATACAATTATAACTTATCTAAAAATTTATGGAATCAACCATTTAGTTGTATCATGGACAGGTATAGCGGCTAATTGATTACAAGACGGTGTGACAGTACATACAGCAATCCAAGTACCATTGAACATATCTGAAGAAACAATATGTAATATTAGTGCAAACAGCGGAAGAGGGAGAAGAATGAAAAATATATCAATTGTTATCTGGGATGAAATCACAATGACATCGAAATACATTTTTGAAGCCGCCGATAGCATGTTTAAAGATGTATGTGATAATAATTACTTGTTTGGGGGGAAAACATTTATCATTTCAAGTGATTTTAGACAAACATTACGAATAGTAAAACATGGAAATAGAACATAGATAGTAGAAAATTGTGTCAAAAACGCTATTTGTGGAAACATTTTTAATGTATGTCTTTGAGAGAAAATAAACGTTTATCGGAATTAGATGATAAATTTAAAAATTGGTTACTTAATATAGGAAATGGTAATTTTCATTCAAAATATGAAAAAGGGAAATAAAGTTATACAAATTCTAAAAGAAATATTGTTAAAAGGCAATCTAATTGATGAAATTTATGGGCATAATATAAATATTGTTAATTGTGACTATTACGAAAATATTATATTGGTATTGAAAAACGTAGATGTAACAGAAATGAATGAAAAAATTTTATCGAAAATAAATGAACCAGTAATAGAGTACTTGAGCACTGACTCTGCAGAAGATGTAAATGACTAAAGTTTAGACGCAATTTCGCCGACAGAATTTTTAAATTCCTTAATGCCTAACGGTTAACCTCTACATAGATCACAATTAAAAAATGGAGCTATAGTAATGCTTCCAAGAAATGTTAATTCAAATGAAGGACTTTGTAACGCAATCCGATTAACGAAAATAAATAATTTACTATTATTGCATGAATATTAACAGGAAGTAAAAAAGGGAGCACTATATCCTTACCACGTATGACCTTATCAGCAAATAATGATTTGCTATTCCAGATGACCAGAAAACCATTTCCTGTTATACTTGCTTATACAATGACTATTAATAAGTCGCAAGGGCAATCATTTTAAAAAGTAGGAGTGTATTCACCAACACCAATTTTTAGTCGTGGGCAGTTATACGTGCCACTTTCAAGGACAACTAATAAAAAAGAATTGAAAATATTACTAACAGAAAAATCAAGAAAAGTTAAAGATGAAATGGTCTATACTAAAAATAATGTTTACAAAGAAATATTGTAAAAACACAATACAAAAATTAAATATAATGAATAAGAAAATAAAATCAAACATTTTTGAAATTCTAATATACTATTAAATATAGAAAAATTAAAAATTATGAAGTAGAGTTTAGCGCTGTGTGGCTAAAAATCTTGGCTGCTATTTTTAGTTCTGTGACATCGGAAGATCACGATTACTCTTTTAAATACTGTGTGGTTAAAAAAAAACGTAGCTACTGTTGTAAGTGCTGTGATGGAGAAAACGCTAAAACTACTGTAAGCGCTGTGTAATTAGAAATTCGCGACTGCTTTTTAGAACACTATCTGGTTTAAAAAACGTTGCTGCTATTTTAAAGGCTACGTGTAATTGAAAATTCGTGGCAGCTATTTTGAGCACTGTGTGGTTAAAAAAACGAGGCTGCTATTGTAAGTGCTGTGTAGTAAATAAAAACAGCAACTATTGTAAGCGCTGTGTAATAACAAATACGCAGCTGCTATTTTGAGCGCTGTATCGTAAAAAAAACATGGCTGCTATTTTTAGCGCTGTGTGGTTAAAGAAATGCGGCTGCTATTGTAAGCGCTATGTAATTAAGGGCTCATGAATGCTATTTTGAGCGCTGTGTAGTGACCAATTCCCGGCTGCCATTTTAAGCACTGTGTGGTTAAAAAACGCAGCTGCTATTGTTAGCGTTGTGCGATGAGGGATTTACGGTTGCTTTTTTCAGCGCTGAGACAAAGAGACAAAGTCGGAAGAACGGAGACGAAGAGACGGAGACAAAAAACGGAAACGAAGAGACGGAGACGAAGAGACAGTGATAGAAAGACGGAAACGGAGAGACGGAGACAAACAGACAAGAGACGGGAACGGATGGACAGAGACGAAAAGATGGAGACGGTGACGGAGAGATGGTGATGGAGAGACGGAGATGGAGAGACTAAGACAGACAGACGGAGATGGAGAAACGGAGACTTACAGACGGAGATGGAGAGTTAAAAATGAAGAGACGGAGATGGAGAAACAGAGACGGAGAAACGGAGATGAAAAGACGGAGACAGAGAACTAGAGACGGAAAGTCAGAGACGGAGAGACTGAAAGACGGAGACGGAGAGACCGAAAGACGGAGACGAAGGGACGGAGACAGATAGGCTGAGATAAAGAGACTGAGACAAACAGACGGAGACGGAGAAACGGAGATAAATAGATGGAGACGGAGGGAAGGAGATGGAGGGACGGAGACAAAGGGACGGAGACGGGAGGGACGGACAGACTGAGGCAGACAGATGAAGACGAAGGGACGAAGAGACGGAGTTGGAGTGCCGGAGACGGAGAGAGGAAGACGGAGAGGGAGAGACGGTGACAGAAAGACGAAGAACCTGACGCATAGACGGAGGAGAAGAGACGGAGATGGAGGGACTGAAACAGACAGACGGAGACGGAAAGGCAGAGGCGGAAGAAATGGAGGCGGAGAGACTGGGATGGACTGATGGAGACGGAGAAACGGAGACGGAGATAGAGTGACGGAGAGACGGAGACGGAGGGATGGAGACAACGGGACGAAGAAACTGAGGCAGGCAGACGGAGACGGAGAGGCGAAGACGGAGATATGAAGACGGAGAAGCGAAGAGAGGGAGAGACAGAAAGATGGAGATGGAGGAATGGAAACAAACAGACGGAGAAGGAGAAGTGGAGAGAAAGAGACAGAGATGGAGAAATTGAGAACGAGAGACTAAGACAGACAGACGGAGACGAATAAATAGAGACGGAGACGGAGAGATGAAGACAAAGAGACGAAAAGATGGAAACAAAAAGACGGAGAAACGGAAACAGACAGACGGAGAAATGGAGACAAAGAGACGGAGATGGAGACGGAGAGGACAGACAGAGAAGGAAGAAACGAAGACGGAGGGACGGAGACGATGGGACGGAGACGGACAGACGGATACGGGGAGTGACGGATATTGTGTATGTATGTATGTGTATATGAGTAAGTGTATGCATATGGATGTGTGTATATGTGTGTATGCGTATGGATGTGTGTATATGTGTGTATGCGTATGGATGTGTGTATATGTGTGTATGCGTATGGATGTGTGTGTATGTGTGTATATATTCTATATAATAATTTTACATGAGAACTGAACAGAATTTTTAATTTACTATTTTACTTCATTATTACCTTGTGTGAACGACTTTCAACTAATGCACGTTAGATATATTTATGCAAACTTTAGTTCACATTTATATATCTAACAAAATTTAATTTTATTAGATTATCAAATAAAATCGAAAATATAAATATAAATATATAGATGAGAAAATTTCTGTATAAGAATAAATTATAGATATTAATGACGTGAACCCTCAACAAAAAAAATACATAAAAAAACAAACACAACAACCGACCCTAAAAAAACAACCAATTTCAAAAAAATCATTCCTCACACTCCCAAACACACACAAAAAAACAAACAAGGAAACTCGTGACATAAACAAAGAATGTATTGAAAGTAGATTATTTGTTTTTCAATTTTTTACATAAAGAGGGGATGACTAAAGAATCGAACAACAAAAAATTTACTTTTAAACCACATTTCTGGTTTATTTCACGCGTCCTGCGTTATTTTTATTAAAAATTAATATCTACTATTTTTCCGTATATAGAAATTTTCTCATCATTATATTTATATTTCCGATTTTATTTTATAATTGAATTTTTGAAATATCTATATTTCCATCATTTTCTTTTTTACAACAAATTACTCTTTTAGTTCATAAAATTTTTGAATTTCTAATTTTTTCACTATTCTGTAAGTTTTAAATAATGGTGAAATATCAAAAAATCTGATAAATCTCATATATTAACAGCGTGATTTGTAAACTAAAAAACGAAACCTGACCAAACTTCAAGGTCACGTCAATGTAATAATTACATTTTATATTCGTTCTCGTATTTTTATTTTTATATTAGTTTTTCATGTTTATATTTGTAATTAGATTTTTATGTTTATATTTCTGTTTTGATGTTTGTATTTCTATATTTATGTTTGTTTCTCTATTTTTATTTGAAAGTGATATCGTAATTTATGATCGTTTAAAGTATGTTGATAGCACAGCCTCAAAAAAAAGTGTCAAAACCCACGGACCAGATCATATACATCTTATGTTTATGGGATCACTATATCCGAATCCGTGGTCAGTTTGACCCCATTACCTTAGGGTCAATGTCATTTGAAGGTCAAATATACGAAATTAGTGGGAACCATATTTTAACAGTATATATTTATGTTTTTGGGGTCGCTGAATCCGAATCCGTGGTCCGTTTGACGCCATGACCTCAGGGAAAGGTCATTTGAAGGTCAAATCTACAAAATTAGTAGAAACACTATTTTAACAGTATATATTTATGTTTTTGGGGTCGCTGAATACAAATCCGTGGTCCGTTTGACCCCATCACCTCAGGGTCAAGGTCATTTAAAGGTCAAATCTACGAAATTAGTAGGAACCATATTTTAACAGTATTTATTTATGTTTTTGGGGTCGTTGAATCCGAATCCGTGGTCTGTTTGACCCCATGACCTCTGGGTCAAGGTGATTTAAAGGTCAAATCTACGAAATTAGTGGGAACCATATTTTAACAGTATGTATTTATGTTTTTGGGGTCGTTGAATCCGAATCCGTGGTCTGTTTGACCCCATGACCTCTGGGTCAAGGTGATTTAAAGGTCAAATCTACGAAATTAGTGGGAACCATATTTTAACAGTATATATTTATGTTTTTGGGGTCGCTGAATCCAAATCCGTGGTCCGTTTGACCTTCACGACCTGAGGGTCAAGGTGATTTAAAGGTCAAATCTACGAAATTAGTGGGAACCATATTTTAACAGTATATATTTATGTTTTTGGGTTCGTTGAATCCGAATCCGTGGTCTGTTTGACCCCATGACCTCTGGGTCAAGGTGATTTAAAGGTCAAATCTACGAAATTAGTGGGAACCATATTTTAACAGTATATATTTATGTTTTTGGGGTCGCTGAATCCAAATCCGTGGTCCGTTTGACCTTACGACCTGAGGGTCAAGGTAATTTAAAGGTCTAATCTACGAAATTAGTGGGAACCATATTTTAACAGTATATATTTATGTTTTTGGGGTCGTTGAATCCGAATCCGTGGTCTGTTTGACCCCATGACCTCTGGGTTAAGGTGATTTAAAGGTCAAATCTACGAAATTAGTGGGAACCATATTTTAACAGTATATATTTATGTTTTTGGGGTCGCTGAATCCAAATCCGTGGTCCGTTTGACCTTACGACCTGAGGGTCAAGGTAATTTAAAGGTCAAATCTACGAATATAGTTAAAACCATATTTTAACAGTATTTATTCATGTTTTTGGGGTTGTTGAATCCGAATCCGTGGTCTGTTTGACCCCATGACCTCTGGGTCAAGGTGATTTAAAGGTCAAATCTACGAAATTAATGGGAACCATATTTTAACAGTATATATTTATGTTTTTGGGTTCGTTGAATCCGAACCCGTAGTCTGTTTGACCCCATGACCTCTGGGTCAAGGTGATTTAAAGGTCAAATCTACGAAATTAGTGGGAACCATATTTTAACAGTATATATTTATGTTTTTGGGGTCGCTGAATCCAAATCCGTGGTCCGTTTGACCTTACGACCTGAGGGTCAAGGTAATTTAAAGGTCAAATCTACGAATATAGTTAAAACCATATTTTAACAGTATATATTCATGTTTTTGGGGTCGTTGAATCCGAATCCGTGGTCTGTTTGACTCCATGACCTCTGGGTCAAGGTGATTTAAAGGTCAAATCTACGAAATTAGTGGGAACCATATTTTAACAGTATATATTTAGGTTTTTGGGGTCGCTGATTCCAAGTCCGTGGTCCGTTTGACCCCATGACCTCAGGGTCAAGGTCATTTAAAGGTAAAATATACTAAATTCGCCTAAAACAAACCTTAATTCATGCCATTTATTTTTTCTCACTATATCTCACACGTTTCTCGTCAAATGATTGGTGAAAAAGTTTCCTTTTACGTTTTTTCCCAGTGGTTTACAATCTCTTTTCAACATTCAGCAGTGATCAGCCAGCATACTAGTATCCCATCTACCTTGATAACGCTTCTCTATTCCTTTAATGTCTTGGTGAAAACGCTCTCCCTGTTCTTCACTATAATTTTCACAGTTGCCAGGAAAACTATCCAAGTGATTGTGTAGAAAATGTAATTTATAGTTCATTAGGCAACGCTATTTCCCAAAGTTCTCAACCATTTTGGATACTATTTTTTTGTAATTTGGGCTTCTGCGATTACCCAAGAAGTTTTTGGTAACTTCCTGAAAGCTAAGCCATGCAGCTCTTTCAATGTTTGTCATGGAACTTATAAGCTGATCATCACTGATCATCAGTGTCACCGTCACAGTTTTTGTCGAGGCAGCAGGTAAAGGTTATTTTAACGAAAAAAATTCATATTTAAATTTTTCTTATGTATTTAAACGTATATTTATACAATTAGAAAAGACACGCTGATTTTTTACAAAATTCTTTATGTATCACAGAAAACTCTAATGCATTTTGAAATTGTATAATGTACGATCTCACAAATAAGGAAAAATTAAATATGATATTTTATTCTTTAAAGTAACCTTGTATTCAATTGAAATTATTTAATATTTTACAATAACCCCAAGATACCGTGGATTAGGTTTATTTTGCATGAAATTAATATATTCGACCTTAAAATTACCTTTGTAAATTTGACTTTGAGATCAATTTTGTAGATTTGATCTTGAAATGACCTTGATCCTGATGTGATAGGTCGAACGGACTACGAATTCTGATTCAGCGACCTCAAAAACATAAGCTGTCCATGGTCTAGTCAACATGATGACGAAGATAATGACGAAGAAGAAGATGACAAAGTTAAATTTGGTAGCCGAATGGAATGGTATTGAGCAGATGAAAGAGAGGATCGTTACTGCATCCACACCAAAATTATTGGAATTAATAGTAAACATAAAACAAATGTGAATTATGCTGATGTCATTCATGTAAAAATACCTATCAAAAAAACAAGAAGAGACGAAGAAATAGATCTTCTTGAGAGGTTATCAATTGAATCAGATTCCGACGATGAGAAACATGATGATAAAGATAACAACGAAGTCCATGACGGCATTCATGGAGATACAATTAATGAGAATGATTTAAAAGATAAATGCTATGAAAGCGATAGTTATGAAGAAATTGAAAATAACGGTGATAATGATGATGACGACGATGATAACCTTTTCCTTTCAGCGGGCTAAAAAGACAAAAGCGTAAAGTTATGGACTCGAAATAAACTAAACGACTTAGTTAGAGAGCTCAACTTACCTAAAGATGGAGCAGAACATTTAGCTTCAGCATTGAAGAGCATGAATCAGTTGGCAAATTCTACTAAAGTATCTTTTTACAGAACAAGAAGCAATAGTTTCGAACCATATTTTGAAGAAATGAAACATGATGGTAATAAAATTGTATATTGTAAAGATGTGAAAACTTTGATAAATGAAATTGAGCCTAATGTATATAAAGTCGAAGAATGAAGATTGTTCATAGATTCATCAAACGAAAGTTTAGAAGCTGTATTACTACACAAAAGCAACTACTATGCCTCAGTTCCTATAGCGCATACCACTACAATGAAGGAAACATATGACAATCTTAAAATTATAATATAAAAAATTCAGTATGACAAGCGTAAACAGCTTTTATCTGGCAATTTGAAAGATTCCGGAATATTGTTATGACAACAGTCTGGATTTACAAAGACGCCATGTTTCTTGCGCTTATGGGATAGTGGAAACCGTGCAAAGCGCTATACAAATCATAAATGGTCTTGAAGACAATCTCTTGAAGTCGAAAAAAGTAACGTTATAGCTACTCCATTAGTTGACCCGAAAAAAGTTCTCATTTCGCCATTACACATTAAACTTGGTGTTATGAAACAATTCGTTAAGGCTTCAAATAAAGATGGTCAGTGTTTCAAATACTTGGGAAGCAAGTTTTCAAATAAATCAGATGCGAAAGTAAAGGAAGGTATTTTTGATGATCCAGTAATTAGAAAAATGATGTCTGATGATCACTTTATTAGTTCCATGACAAAAATTGAAAGAGCTGCATGGCTTAGCTTCCAAGAAGTTACCGAAAACTTCTTGGCTAATCGCAGAAGCTAAAATTACAAAGAAATTGTATCTAAAATGGTTGAGAACTTTGAGAAAATGGGTTGCCTAATGAACTATAAATTACATTTTCTACACAATCATTTGGATAGTTTACCTGATAACTGTGGAGATTATAGTAAAGAACAGGGACA
This sequence comes from Anastatus disparis, assembly GCA_017163975.1. Lineage (NCBI taxonomy): Eukaryota > Metazoa > Arthropoda > Insecta > Hymenoptera > Eupelmidae > Anastatus > Anastatus disparis. The sequence continues at coordinate 17,055 of JAFFSR010000081.1, forward strand.
CCGTTTTCACCAAGACATTAAAGTAATGGAGGAGCGTCATGAAGGTAGATGGGATACTAGTATGCTGACTGATTACTGCTAGATGTTGAAAAGAGATTGCAAAACCACTGGAAAAAAACGTAAAAGGAAACCTTTGCACCGATCATTTGACGAGAAACGTGTAAGGTATAGTAAGACAAAATTAATGGCATGAAATTTGGTTTACGCAAATTTTGTATATTTTATCTTAAATTGACCATCACTTAAGGTGATGGGGTCAAATGGACCTTGGAATCGGATTCAGCAATTCCAAAAACATAAATATATACTGTTACAACATGGTTCTTACTGAATTTGTTGATTTGACCTTTAAATGACCTTAACCCAGAGGTCATGGGGTCAAACGGATTACGGACTTGGATTTGGCGACCCCAAGAACATTAATATATCCTGTTAAAATATGGTTTTTTACTAATTTTGTAGATTCGACCTTTGAATGATCTTGACTTTGAGGTCATGGAGTCAAATGGACCACGGATTCGAATTCAGCAACCCCAAAAACATAAATATATACTGCTAAAATATGGTTCTTACTAATTTCGTAGATTTGACCTTTAAATGACCTTGACTCTGAGGTCATAGGGTCAAACGGACCACGGATTCGAATTCAGCAACCCCAAAAACATAAATACATACTGTTCAAATATGGTTTCTACTAATTTCGTAGATTTGACCTTTAAATGACCTTGATCCTGAAGTCATGGGGTCAAACGAACCATGGATTCTGATTCAGCGACCTCAAAAACATGAATATATACTGTTAAAATATGGTTCCCACTGATTTCGTAGATTTGACCTTTAAATGACCTTGACCCTGAGGTGATGGAGTCAAACTGATCACGGATTCGGATTCAGTGATCCCAAAAACATAAGATGTTTATGGTCTGGTCCGTGGGTTTTGACACTTTTTTTTTGTGAGGCTGTGTAATCTATAATAAATTAACATTAACACTTCCTTGGATGAATCGTGAAATCAATCTATAATACAAAAAGTTTTTTTTTTCATATTTGTACTTCTATTTTCGTATTTCTATTTTTATATTTGCATTTTAATATTTGTATTTTTAGTTTGATAGTTTTATTTTAATATTTATATTATATTATTATAATTAAATTGAATTCAAACCCCTTTGTGTGAAAAAGTAGAATGTTAACCACGAGGGCATAATTTCTTTCTCTCGTCTTTCCGCTCTCGCTTCACCCAAGCGCTTAACCCAACTCGGGTTGAAAAAGCCTATTTTGCCCCCTTGGTTAACGATGTACTATTTTTTGACATACTGACGACTGAAACATATTTCTCGGGTTTTATTTTCTTTCGTTTTAAATATTTTTTAATAAAAATAAACAAACAAACAAAATCATACAATTTTTTTTTTAGGATGATAAATATTTCTATCGGTCTTACAGTCAATTTAAAATCTATATAATAAAATAATTAAATAAATATGGACAGTCAGACTGCCCTTGTTTATAATCACCCCCGTAGAATAACCTGAAATAAAAACTTAATAATTTACTGGAAAGAAACCTGAAAATAACTAAAATTAGTAAAGCACAATCTGACTGTCCCCCACCACCAAAAAACCTTTCTTCGATTGTGATCCTGTATAATGTCCAACGTTTCGAGCACGCTACTGCTCATCCTCAAGGACTGAACTCCTCTCGCCACATGACTCCCAATTTAAACCTAAAAAATTATTTGAATATCCCCTCCACCATCAAAAACACCAATATAAGTTAATATACCTCCACCACTTTAATTCTATATTATGTTAGAAAAGGATGATAAATACTATTAGTCCAGTAGAATTAGTCGAAATGCATAATGTAATTAGAGACAGGTTCAGACCACCAAAAATGGCTTTGTTGGATGATGAGGAATAAAACTGTGGAATTACCCTCAAAATTTGAGCCGTCAGGAATTAGTAAACAATGGTTTAAGGTGCAAAATTCGTAAAAATCACTGTTTTTTTGAGGTAGCTTGAAATCGTTTGCGATTTAGTATATGAAAATTATACTATTTGTAGGTATTTCAAAGACGATTAATTTGAGACGTCATAGATGAAAATCGGTTAATAAATTTTATAAATAATGATAAACAAAAATCGAAAATCGCGAAATTTTAAAATATTTGTCATTTGATAAAAAAAGGATGTACATGTTTGTAATTCCCCAAAAATGTGCCTCTTATTATCCTTAAGTTACCATAAAAATTTCATCAAAAAATATTAATTATTTTAGGAGATATTCTATTTGTTTATTAAAAAGAGGTCAAATGTACATTAAAAATTTACCCAAAAAATATCATCGTAGAAACTTTATGATAATCATATAGTATTTAGATATTAACGTAGATTTAACGAATTTCATGTGGAATCGTGTCCATTTTATTATTTTCAACTTAAATATGGCAAAAAAAAAAAGTAAATTTTTTTCTTAATGGTTTTTTTAATATTTTTGCAACTAATGAAAATATCAATATAGGGATTTGATATTCTTATTACTGGCAATTTTACGCAAATTTTAAAAAAAAAAGAATGCTCTAGCTCAATTAGAAGCCGAGATAATTTTTTTTTTTTTTTAAATTCGCCAATTGTTTATTTATAAATATTAAGGACTGAAATTTTTATCACAACTAGTATAATACTTGAACTTTATGATTTTATTGTATCAGAGATGAAATAAACATTTTGGAATGTAAAAAATTAATATTTAAATAATCAAGATTGCTACTAGTTAAACAGAGTAATTTTTCGTGCCTTGCAAAAAAATTGATCTGGCGAGTTCTAACTCTGTTCCGATTAAAAATTCATAATATCTTCGTTAATTACGGACCAATTTCGACGTTTTTTTTTTAATTCGGGGTAGGGCGTGAAAACAATAATAACTGTTGTATTTGTTTTGAAAAATTATTTATTTAACAACAATTATTGCAAAAAAAAATTTGTTTTTACATATTTTTTAAAATATTAATTTTAGCAAAAAGCTTTAAGAATAAAGTTTGTTCGTCTTAAAAAAATAAACAATTTTTCATTGTAGTGTTTTCATCATAAAATTAATATTAAGTCTGTTCATTCGGAAAACAAATTGAAAAAAATTTGTTTTTTGGACTTTCAACGTAAATTTGTTTTTTCATGAAAAATTTCTTATATCTCCGTTAATTACGGACCAATTTTGACGTTTTTTTTTTAAATCGGGGTAGGGCGTGAAAAATATAATAACTATCGTATTGTTTTTTTTAACAATTTAAATGAACAAATTTGTATTGCAAATACAACAGTTATTATTGTTTTCACGCTCTACCCCGAATTAAAAAAAAAACGTCTAAATTGGTCCGTGATTAACGGAGATATAAAGAATTTTTCATGACAAAGAAAATTTACGTTGAAATTTCCAACGAAAAATTTTTTTAATTTTGTTTTTCAGATTAACAGATTTAATATTGATTTTATCATGAAAACACTGAAATGAAATATTGTTTATTTTTTTAAGACGAACAAACTTTATTCTTAAAGCTTTTTGCTAAAATTAATATTTTAAAAAATATGTAAAAACAAATTTTTTTTTTGCAATAATTGTTGTTAAATAAATAATTTTTCAAAACAAATACAACAGTTATTATTGTTTTCACGCCCTACCCCGAATTAAAAAAAAAAACGTCGAAATTGGTCCGTTATTAACGAAGATATTATGAATTTTTAATCGGAACAGAGTTAGAACTCGCCAGATCAATTTTTTTGCAAGGCACGAAAAATTACTCTGTTTAACTAGTAGCAATCTTGATTATTTAAATATTAATTTTTTACATTCCAAAATGTTTATTTCATCTCTGATACAATAAAATCATAAAGTTCAAGTATTATACTAGTTGTGATAAAAATTTCAGTCCTTAATATTTATAAATAAACAATTGGCGAATTTAAAAAAAAAAAAAAATTATCTCGGCTTCTAATTGAGCTAGAGCATTCTTTTTTTTTTAAATTTGCGTAAAATTGCCAGTAATAAGAATATCAAATCCCTATATTGATATTTTCATTAGTTGCAAAAATATTAAAAACCATTAAGAAAAAATTTACTTTTTTTTTGCCATATTTAAGTTGAAAATAATAAAATGGACACGATTTCACATGAAATTCGTTAAATCTACGTTAATATCTAAATACTATATGATTATCATAAAGTCTCTACGATGATATTTTTGGGTAAATTTTTTAATGTACATTTGACCTCTTTTTAATAAACAAATAGAATATCTCCTAAAATAATTAATATTTTTTGATGAAATTTTTATGGTAACTTAAGGATAATAAGAGGCACATTTTTGGGGAATTACAAACATGTACATCCTTTTTTTATCAAATGACAAATATTTTAAAATTTCGCGATTTTCGATTTTTGTTTATCATTATTTATAAAATTTATTAACCGGTTTTCATCTATGACGTCTCAAATTAATCGTCTTTGAAATACCTACAAATAGTATAATTTCCATATACTAAATCGCAAACGATTTCAAGCTACCTCAAAAAAACAGTGATTTTTACGAATTTTGCACCTTAAACCATTGTTTACTAATTCCTGACGGCTCAAATTTTGAGGGTAATTCCACAGTTTCATTCCTAATCATCCAACAAAGCCATTTTTGGTGGTCTGAACCTGTCTCTAATTACATTAAATTTTAGCTCTTTTTTCGCTAATTCTACTGGACTATATTTAATTTACTTGATTCTAACATTAAATTTACATTATTTTTATTCTGAAAAATGTCAATATTCTCAAAACTCTCCCTTTTAAATTTATTTTTAATATTATTTTCTAAAATTTCAACATTCACAAAATCAAAAGAATGAACGGAATTCAAACAATGTTGCTTCAAACCCGACACAACATTTGGACTTCTCAAACTATATTCATGTTCATAAATTCGTTTCTTTAAATATCTATTTGTCTGTCCAATATAATATTTATCACAATCATTACAATTGATCTTGTAAACGACTCCCGATTTTTCATCCTTTTCATCCTTATCTTTACAATTATTAAAAAATCTAGCTAAATTATTATTATTTCTAAAGAAAACTTGAATTTTATGTTTTTTGAATTCATTTCTAATTCTTTCTGACAAACCTCTAACATACGGCAAAACAAAATACAAGCTTCTAGTTTCTACATCAATTTTCTTTTTTAAATTACTATTATAAATTTCATTCACCCTCTCCTCAATCATTCTATTAACAAATTCGATTGGATAACTATTACTAACAAAAGCCTTTCTAACAATGTTCAAATTTTCTTTTCTGAAATCTATATGTGATAACTTAATCGCGCGATCAATCACACCCTTCAAAGTACCAATTTTGTTTCCAAACTGGTGATGTGAATTAAAATTTAAAAATCTACCAGACCAAGTTGGCTTTCTATACCAATTTAGTTTAACTTTATTATTACTGTCTCTAATTACTTTAATATCCAAAAAACTCAACTGATTATCTGACTCTATTTCTTTAGTAAATTTAATTCTATCATGAACAGAATTAAAAACATCAACCATTTCATCCACAAAACAATCTGGCACCACAGCAAAGATGTTATCAACATATCTTTTATAAATTATTGGCTCAAAACTCAATTTCGACAAAGCAACACCCTCCAATTTTCCCATCACCAAATTAGCTATCACAGGTGACAATGGTGATCCCATCGGAGAACCATACCTCTGCTCATAAAAAATTTTATCAAAAGAAAAAACTGTATTATTAAAAACTAATTGAAGTGCTTTAATCATTTCACTCTGAGTTAAACTAGTATACAAACTGATATTAGACCACCTCTCGCAAATGATCTCATTGACCATCTCCAGAGGTACATTCGTAAACAGAGATACAACGTCCAACGAAATCATTTTATGATCATTCGGAATAACAATATCTTTTATAATATCATAAAAACTCCAACTATCTTTAACAAAAGAATTAGTTTTTCCAACTACATTAATTAAAATATCAGACAAAAACCGTGCAAGTTTATACGTAGGAAAATTAATTGACGATATTATTATTCTATATGTCAGCTGTTCTTTATGAATCTTAGGAAGCCTATAACACTTTGCAACTGTACCATTTTTACATTTTAGAAATTTAAAAACTTTATCATCTATAAAATCCTTCTTTTTCCAATATAACAATAAATCCTTTAAACTATCTTGTAACTTATTTATATGTGGATTCCTAATTTTCTTATAAGTGGTGTCATCATCCAAAAGAAGCTTTAAATGATTCACGTATTCACCCTTAAATGAAGCTACTGTTACATTACCCTTATCAGCCCTTTGAAAAATTATGTCTACATTATCCCTCAAAAATTTTTTTGTTACCTTTAAATCATGACACAAGTTCCCATAAATAAAATTATTAAATCTATTCTCCCTTTTAAAATTTCCTATAATCTTATCCAATGATCCCCTACAATCTTTCTTCAATTCATCATTAAAACCAACAACACTACTTTCCACATCAGCAATAATTTCTTTAAATGGAAGATCATTGTTTAAGTATGGTAAAGCAAACCCTGCTCCCCTTGACATAACATTCACCACTTCATTAGGTATTACTCTATCAGTCAGATTTCTGAACCAACCATCATTACCATTATAATGATTGATTTGAGAGTGTTTTTTCCGAACAAGATATTCAAATTTTCTTTTTAAATTTTTCCTTTTCATATATTTTACTTTATTAAAGTGCCTCTCCTGATTATGAAAAAATTCATGTAAATCATTATAATTCATAACTCTATATAAATATGATTCAAGACCCAACAAATATCTATTCAAACCATTAATATCAAAATTAATATTTTTAATCTCTAAATTTAATAATTTATTTTTAAAAAAGAAAATGCTTTTTTCTAAATCATGAGAAACTCTTTTGTTGCTATATTGATAAAAATATCCACCATCAAACCTATTATCAATATGCTTTGGAAAGTTATTTGATTTCCTACATCTTAAAAGAAAAGTTAATTGTTCCCTCAAAATTAAAATTCTAACAACACCCTTAACCCATTTGCAAAGTGTTATGGGCTTCCTAAGATTCATAAAGAACAGCTGACATATAGAATAATAATATCGTCAATTAATTTTCCTACGTATAAACTTGCACGGTTTTTGTCTGATATTTTAATTAATGTAGTTGGAAAAACTAATTCTTTTGTTAAAGATAGTTGGAGTTTTTATGATATTATAAAAGATATTGTTATTCCGAATGATCATAAAATGATTTCGTTGGACGTTGTATCTCTGTTTACGAATGTACCTCTGGAGATGGTCAATGAGATCATTTGCGAGAGGTGGTCTAATATCAGTTTGTATACTAGTTTAACTCAGAGTGAAATGATTAAAGCACTTCAATTAGTTTTTAATAATACAGTTTTTTCTTTTGATAAAATTTTTTATGAGCAGAGGTATGGTTCTCCGATGGGATCACCATTGTCACCTGTGATAGCTAATTTGGTGATGGAAAAATTGGAGGGTGTTGCTTTGTCGAAATTGAGTTTTGAGCCAATAATTTATAAAAGATATGTTGATAACATCTTTGCTGTGGTGCCAGATTGTTTTGTGGATGAAATGGTTGATGTTTTTAATTCTGTTCATGATAGAATTAAATTTACTAAAGAAATAGAGTCAGATAATCAGTTGAGTTTTTTGGATATTAAAGTAATTAGAGACAGTAATAATAAAGTTAAACTAAATTGGTATAGAAAGCCAACTTGGTCTGGTAGATTTTTAAATTTTAATTCACATCACCAGTTCGGAAACAAAATTGGTACTTTGAAGGGTGTGATTGATCGCGCGATTAAGTTATCACATATAGATTTCAGAAAAGAAAATTTGAACATTGTTAGAAAGGCTTTTGTTAGTAATAGTTATCTAATCGAATTTGTTAATAGAATGATTGAGGAGAGGGTGAATGAAATTTATAATAGTAATTTAAAAAGAAAATTGATGTAGAAACTAGAAGCTTGTATTTTGTTTTGCCGTATGTTAGAGGTTTGTCAGAAAGAATTAGAAATGAATTCAAAAAACATAAAATTCAAGTTTTCTTTAGAAATAATAATAATTTAGCTAGATTTTTTAATAATTGTAAAGATAAGGATGAAAAGGATGAAAAATCGGGAGTCGTTTACAAGATCAATTGTAATGATTGTGATAAATATTATATTGGACAGACAAATAGATATTTAAAGAAACGAATTTATGAACATGAATATAGTTTGAGAAGTCCAAATGTTGTGTCGGGTTTGAAGCAACATTGTTTGAATTCCGTTCATTCTTTTGATTTTGTGAATGTTGAAATTTTAGAAAATAATATTAAAAATAAATTTAAAAGGGAGAGTTTTGAGAATATTGACATTTTTCAGAATAAAAATAATGTAAATTTAATGTTAGAATCAAGTAAATTAAATAGTATTTATCATCCTTTTCTAACATAATATAGAATTAAAGTGGTGAAGGTATATTAACTTATATTGGTGTTTTTGATGGTGGAGGGGATATTCAAATAATTTTTTAGGTATAAATTGGGAATCATGCGGCGAGAGGAGTTCAGTCCTTGAGGATGAGCAGTAGCGTGCTCGAAACGTTGGACATTATACAGGATCACAATCGAAGAAAGATTTTTTGGTGGTGGGGGACAGTCAGATTGTGCTTTACTAATTTTATTTTTTTTCAGGTTTCTTTCCAGTTAATTTTTAAGTTTTTATTTCAGGTTATTCAACAGGGGTGATTATAAACAAGGGCAGTCTGACTGTCCATATTTATTTAATTATTTTATTATATAGATTTTAAATTGACTGTAAGACCGATGGAAATATTTATCATCCTATTTATTATTCAGTCGACATAAGTATTGTTTTTAATTTTTTTTTTATTTCATAAAAAAATAAAAAGTTAATTATATAGAGGATATTGTCATCCTCTATATAATTAACTTTTTTCATATGATAATATCAGATAGATTCTAGCCCAGAACCGTTTAACACATTACATCAGGCTAGCCTATCTGATACACCATACAGAAATCTTTGACTGCTGATCGATGGTCAGTCACATTTTTGTTACCAACAATCAATCGATACCCAATGCGATCGGATTTTGTAAGAGCCACGCGATATTGTTAGCACATACACCAATTTTTCTTTAGAAAAAAAGTCAGAGGTACCTGGCTATGATCCGAACCCATGCCCACCGCGTTGAAGGCAAGAGCTCTATCCGTTACGCCACCGCGCTCTCTGAACAAAATCATACAATAAGGACATGTGATTTTAAATCACAGAAAAAAACACTTGAAGAATATATTTCCGTTGAGTGTACATAATTAGATATCATTATTATTATTTAAGTTCAAATTACAAATAATGCAATAAGTTTATTATGTTTACTACTTTTAATAAGTTTGGCACAACAGGATATCTACCTTGTAGTTTGAAATGAAATAAATAAAACAATTGTGTGGGTTAGAATGGGAGTGGCATAAGTCACATACTTCTAATTTCGACACTTTCGATATTAAAGTTTTAAATTAATATACATTTTTATTGAGTGCCATTTTTACAGTGCTCATAATATTGAAGAAAAATATACAAAAAAGTCACTATATTTTGAAAAATAAGTGGTTTTAATGTTAAAGAAATAAAATATACCACTAACTAAATTGTTTTAAAAATGTGACTTATGTCACTCTCATTCTCACCCACACAATTATTGAATAATAATATACGTATGACTATTAAGTTTATTTATTAACAGGAGTTTTTATAGTAATAAATTCTCAGAAATCAAATATCAAGTTTTTTTTTAAGTTACCTGTATAGCTTTACAAGCTTCAGCTGAAAAATTCATCGTAAACATGTCCTTAAGAGTGTCTTTGTCGATGACCGACTTAGTTTCACTTAATTTATTTAACCAAGAGCAGAATTCACTTGAAATTATATCCATTAGTCTTGTTACTTGCATTTCTAATGTGATCTCCGTATCATAGTCCTTTAAATCTTGTTCGTATACTGGGCGCCATATTATAACCTGTTGTAAATAGAAATTTTGAATGAATCATCAATTTATTCATCACTGATTTAACAATTGAAAGTCATGAGTTCAGTTTCGTAATTCAAGTGAAACAAATGAAATTCGATGAATAAAACATAGTATTTTTTTAACTTAAGTACGCTGGTAAACATCTTTTGTGAATTAAATAATAAAAAACTTAACACATACACCCTGCTCACACAAAGTTGCCCACCTAATCTATCGAGGTAAAATATAAACAGTTTTACTGCTTTGTAGGAAGGCGTATAAAAATTTTTTCAAAGGGAGGGTTAAAAGGGTTTTTCGAAGTTTTTTCAAATTTTAAAGGTTTAATTTTAAACTATCTATTTTTTAACTATATTTATGAAACTAAAAGAAAACAAAATTTTCAAAAATTTTTCGTTCATGTTTAACCCTGGGCCAATTCTAGCAAAATTATTCTACGTTAATGTTATACCTCTTAAATAACAGTTTTTCAAATCCTTTTTCAAATGTCGTGTTGTTTTTTACGCTACGACGAATCGTTAAAAAGTTATAACGATTTTTCTGATAAAAATTAGTTTTAATTCAATACGCTATACCTCTTAAGTATTACACCATATTGGAAAATGTTGAAGGAAAAAATGTTCATTTTCAAGAAAAGAATATGTTTGGACTCAATTAGTGAAAAAAGGGGTTTCCACAAAATATGTGTATGTATATTCATTAAGCCAATCGAATCTCAAAAACTTCTTGCTGGATTTCCTTTGAATTTTGCATTTAATTTTTTTTTTGTCCAGCTCGACGGGAAGTGATTAAAAATTGAGTTTTCTACTGATTTTTTTCCTTGATCTACTTGATGAATTTGTTCCAAAATCCGTATGTAAATTATTTGCGACTGCCGAAAGAAGGAAAACTTTTGAAAACTGATTTCCTTAACGTAGTTTTAATTTTAAAGCATTCTGAAAATTTCTTTCAAAATTTTTGTATTCATTTACAAGGAGAGCACCCCATCTCCGGGAAACGAATTCGGCTGAAACTGCAAGATATGATTTTTGATGAAAAAAACGAACCCGTGTTTTTTCTTTTCGTCGGATAGGCCCCCTAGACAAGGATATAGACATTTTTTTAAAATATGGTGAATAAGAGCCTTCATAAGAACTTAAATAACCATAAAACTAACAAGGAGAGTGTTTCACCTTCGGGTCACCGTTTTTGCTCAAATTTTGGGAATGTTTTCTAGATGCAGAAGTATGAAGAAAGCCAAAATTTTAGAGGCCAACGCTCAATATTTTCCTAATTACAGGCCATTGAAGAAAATCACTAAAAAAGTTACTAGATTTTCAAACGCTTATAGTTCCTCAGCATTATCAGCTAGAAGCTTAAACCTTTTTTTAAATGAAAGCTGAGCTCAAATTATTTCGAAATAGCACCTATACCATCTCAAAATATTACTTTTTCCCAAAGCTAGAGCGTAATAAAGATTGGACCTGAATTTTTTGTTTAAAACATTAATTTATAATAAAAGCTAAAATTGGGTTCAATCTTTATTATGCTATAACTTAGGGGAAAAATAATATTTCGATATGCTATAACTACTATTTCGAAAGGATTTGAGCTCAGCTTTCATTTAAAAAAGGTTTAAGCTTCTAGCTAATAATTCTGAGAAACTATAAGCGTTTGGAAATCTAGTAACTTTTTTAATGATTTTCTTTGATGGCCTGTAACTAGGGAAATATTGAGCGTTGGCCTCTAAAATTTTGGCTTTCTTTATATTTCTGCATCCAGAAAACATTCCCAAAATTTGAGCAAAAACGGTGACCCGAAGGTGAAACACTCTCCTTGTAAGACTCTTACAAAAAAATGCATGAAAGATAAAATGCTATATTCAAGCTCTGTTGCATTAAAAAATCTTCAGTGGTTCAAAAGTTACATGCGATTAAGAGGCGGTCGGAACCAAATCGGTGACTTGCGGTATATATCAAGTCAGAATTTTTCGCTTTACGATAATATTTTGTATATTTTTATGGCTTAAACCATTTCAAATTATTCTTTATATACATGACTAGAGGAAATGACTATATTTTCACCATATGAATAAGTAAATAAATTATTATAAGCATTTATTACAAATATCAAACTGACTTGACATATACCGCATGCAAAAAACTGTCGTGTAGATTGTTAGGTGGCATTTTTCGCTTTATAACAATATTTTGTATATTTTTATAGCTTTAACTATTTAAAATTATTCTTTATATACATGACTAGAGGAAATGACTATATTTTTACCATATTGATAAATGAATAAATTATTATAAGCATTTATTACAAGCACCGAACTAAGTCACCGATTTGGTTCCGACCGCCTCATATATATTGATATAACATATATTAAAATATGTTAATGAAATAACGTGAAAAATTGATGATATTTTATATGCAAAAAATATTAAGTAAATACGTGTTAATATTTAATTATAAATAACTTTCGAACAAGAAAAGCTTTTTTAATGCAACAAAGCTTAAATTAAAGTATTCAATTCGTGCTTTATTTTATCTTCTATGCATTTTTTTGTAAAAGTCGTAGTTCTTTGGTTATTTAAGTTCTTATAAAGGCTTTTATTCACCATATTTTTGAAAAAATGTCTATATCCTTGTCTAGGGGGCCTATTTAATGAAAAGAAAAAACACGGGTTCATTTTTTTTCATAAAAAAATCATATCCTGCAGTTTCAGCCGAATCCGTTTCCCAGAGGTGGGGTGCTCTTCTTGTTAGTCAATTAGATCTCGAAAACTCCTCTATAGATTTGCTTTAAATTTTACACATAATTTTTTTTTTTTGTCGAAATTGTCGGAGAGCTATTGGAAATCGGTTTTCTTTACGTTGTTTTAATTTTAGAAACATTTGAAAAAATTTTTTTTAATTTTGATTTTTTATTTTTTTTTGTATTTTACTTTAAGTACTCGATAGATTTGCTCTAAAATTTGCATGGAAATTATCAGCAACTGCAAAAAGAAGAAAAAGTTTTAAAAACTGATTTTTCTAGCAAAGTTTCCATTTCTAAGTATTTTAAAAATCTTTAAAAAGTTTTCATTCTCTCTTTTTCTTCTATTTTTCGAAAACCATACGATGGATTTGCTTCAAAATTTGTATACAAGTAATTCGCTACTGTCTCAAGATAAAATAGTTTTTAAAAACTAATTTTCTTAGCATAGTTTGAAATTAAGAGCATTTTGAAAATTTAATAAAAGTATCATTTTCCATTTTTTTTTTATTTTACGTAAACTATTTGATAGATTTGCTCCAAAATTTTTATACCATTTATTCGATAGCGTCTAAAGAGAAAAAGCTTATGAAAACTAATTTTCTTAGAGTTGTTACGATTTTAGAAAATTTATAAGATTTTGAAAATAATTTCGAGTTTCTTTTTATTTTACATAAAGTACTCGATAAAGGACATAGCCGTATATAATGGTCAAAAGTGCCCCAGATGAATTCGAATAAATAAATATGGAGTTATGTTTTGTATTGAAAATAATGAAGATTTGTACATTTTTAGCCCTTAATATTGAAGCGGCTCACGAGGGCGCACCAAACGGTGAAAAATCATTTTTTCTTCATAACCCGGCTAATTTTCGTCGAAATGACTTCTTTTTTTCAAATTAAAGTTTTTTTTTACGTTCTACAAGTTTAAAATATTCCGAAATTTTCAAAAACTGTTCTGAATTGACTAAGCATGGTTTGAAACGTGTACAATTAAAAAAGTCGCTACATGATGTTTTGGCATGTCTGAGAAATCACCTAAGAAATCAGGTAATTTATCACCTGATATTTTTTAACAGGGTAATTTTTATATGTATATATATATATATATATATATATATATATATATATATATATATATATATTAGTTATATATGTCCTTTGGCCGTATTCAGGTGGAATATGAATCGAGGACAATGTTTGTCGCTTGAGCTGAAATTGCCGAGGGCGCGCGAAGCGCGCCCGAGGTAGATTTCTGCTCAAGCGGCAAACATTGTTCGAGATTCAGATTCCACCTGAATAAACGGCCAAAGGACATAGATGATTTTATGTCCGAAGTAGGCCGTATGAGAAAATATAACTTATTAGTTCAAAATATTAATCTTTTTTTCAATACTTTTAAAATTAAATTTTAGTTCTATTGATTTTTTCTTTTGTTTCTTAGATTGACATTTTGTAATGAGTATAGCTGCTGTCGAAGCGCGAGTCATTTTTTTTTCACTAACCTACGTTCAATATGATTGCTCTTTGACGTATTGAACGAAACATAGTAGGATCGGTGATGCCATATTGATTTCTCCTGAGACATATTGAGTCTCAATATGTCTCAGGAAGACATATAATTCTTGCAATAAGTCGTGGAGCGCGTCTGAGACATATGGGATGCCAATACAAATTTAGCATGCTCTTTACATACTGACACGAATACGGCCTACGAGGACATAAATATATATATATATATTTATATATATATATATGTATATATATGTTTTTGCTACTTATACAGTACCGCTCAAAAGTTTGTATAAAATTTTTTTTTTTAACTTAACTTCAAACTGCGATATTTCGGAAACGGCTCAATGAATTTGAAAAAATCTGGACGGTGTTTGAAAGATCAGACAAAATACTATTTTTTTGTGTCCTGCCAAATATTTTTATCTCTTTTCTTAACTCTATTTCTAATGATAGATAAATTTTTTATTTTTACAAATTTTTAAATTTTAATCAATCAAATGTAACTTTTTAAGAAATTGATAAAATTAAAAAAGAGTATAGCCGAATAAGCATGTAAAAATGGCCTTAACTCGGATTTCCCTTAAACTTCGCTTATTTTTTGTCTTGTCAAAAAACTGAAATCCTCAAAGTTTCAGATCTCTATGGTCAAAATTGGCTTCATAACCTCAAAAAACGTGTTTTACGGTCTTTTTGCTATAGTTAGATGAATTCTTAATAGATCTTCAAAATTCGAAATCGAGGTAAAAGAGGACGATGAAACGCATATATTTAGTGACTATATAAAACCTTACGAGTCTCAAACATAACCTAAAAATAAATTTGAAAATTTCAAAATGGCCTGTACATTAACGGTATGAATGCATACTTATTTTTGACTCTTAGAAACTTTACTTTTCATAAAATCTATCATTCATATATTTTGCTGATTTATGTTGGAATGGTGGCGTAACATAGCAGATTGGCCATATTACTTAAGTGTATATTTGTAGCGCATATAGACGACAGAAGGGAGCATCCAACTTCTGGCAAGATGGAAAGCAGACCACGCGAGTCAAATAGTTAAAAGCATTACCCAAAATCATTGGCACACACATGCGAATATCTATAGCACGTATACTGTGCACTTATATAGATAGCAAGCAGCTTGACTCGAGTAGCTGAGCTTGGGTCCGTTAAGGATTGTTTGTCTCTCTCTTGCGGCGCGCGCAGCGTACAGCACGAGAGATGGAGCTGAGGACAGACAAGAAGGAATGCCATTGCATTATTCCTTTTGTCGCCAGCGTCCAATATAGAGCCATTACGACTCGCGAGCGACTTGCGATATTGCGTAGTATTAACTTTGTGTGTACGAATATCGTGAGCTTGAGTGAGCGAGAATAGATGGATTCACTATTCACTGAATTATTTTATTAAGCTCAAAATTGTTGCGAGTGCACGATTGCTAAATAGAAATAATATAATTTCCTTTTGTCTTTTACGACGTGTGTGCTGAGCGATCGCGTGCGCGTTCTATTGCATATATTCCCTTCGTGCTTTTCTAATTCTTCCTTTTTTGTGTGTTTATTGCTTGTGTCCCTTTAAGCTTACGTTTTTGTTAATATTTGCTTTTCGTCGTGCCAATAGTTATTTAACTAGTGCAAGCGGTGCACTATGGTCCGAAATGACTTTTCATTGGACAAAATTACGTAGCGCCTGATAGGATAGGGCTACGAGGGTTTACCACGGCTCATTTTGAAGGTCTTGTGATCTACTTTTATCAAAAAATATTTATGAAAAGCTTTCTGTGACGGAGATATCTTAAACAACCTGTCAAAACTAAGGTTTTTTCGAATTTTTCGCTTTTTCTTCCTTAAACGTTGGTATGAAGGAAATAAGGACACAAATACATCACAGATTATTAAAGGAGAGTGAAAAACCTTCAATTTTCTTTTTTAAAAACCTTTCTAGGTGTTATAGAACCCTAGGTACACTGAAAGAAATTTTCGCTTTGGAGACTACGATTAAATTCGAATAAAATAACTTCTATGGATTAGATAAAATTGACTCCAGTTTTGAATAATTGCACATTAAAATTTGAAATACTTGAATTGAAAAACTATTGAAATGACAGAACTCAAAAGTTTACTAAATATAATCATATTTTGAATTCTTGAACTTTGAAAAATATTTGAATTGACTGCATTCGATACTGGGCACCAATAGACTCTGCATTGGGCTTGCCAGACTCACAAATAAAATTCAAAAACAGAATTCGTCTACTTCAATAGTACATCGAAGTCAGAGACCTCGGCGTTGGGCTTCTTAGACTCCCAACGTTGAAGTAAATGACGTTGAGCGTTGAGTTACGCTACTTCGATGAGTCTTTGAATTTAGTTGTTTCTATTGTGAGATTAATTAAGTTCAAGTTATGCATTGTAATAATTCTGATATTTATTAACGTTACTTACTTCTATTTAAAATCGAATCAATTCAAAATCTCGTGTTATATAAGTTTGATATTTATTTGAAGTCAGTAAATGTATAGTATCGAAATTCCTAAAGCGAAAATTTCTTTCCGTGTATAACGATTTTAAGTCGAGAGTCTCTCTAAAAACATATTTTTTAACATATCTGGCTTGTTTCTTTGAAAAAAATTTTTTTAATTGTATTTTAACGCTTTAGTGAAACAGATTGAGAAAAAATAATCACATTTCACCAGTACTATATTTACTTCTTCAAAATTGAGCCCTAAAATCATATTTCTGGGAAAAAAATCATTTTTTTTTTCTTTCTTGTTGGATTAAATTTTTTTTCAATGGTACAAGACATGGTCTTTTGTAGGTTTTTAACTTAAGAACAAAAATCCATTATTTAAATGTAGCTCAAAAAATGTTACAACCCTTAAAGGCCCTAGCTGATTATGATGGGGTTAGGTAACGACCACCCCCCTCTCAACAGTATTACCAAACAAAAAGTACTCCAATAAAGTACATGGAAATATTTTTAGAACACATCAATATTATGCCTTTTTTATAATTTTAAATAATCAATATTGGTAAGATATATTCTGTAATAAAGATATACTGTATATTTAAAAAAACATATTACTATAACAATAATTATTATAATAGATTAAAAGGAATAGTAAAAATGATAATTTTAACAAATACAATATTAGAAAAAAAATTCTATTTTTATACGAAATGATATTTGTTTTCATAATGAACACATAAATCGATTAAAAATAGAAATACATATTTTTTTAAGCAAAATATACCATTAAGTTTCCTACAAAAAAGATCATAACTGTCTTTAAAGAACATATTTTTTAGATAAATACATGAATTCATGAAATCAAAAGATTTCATTCATTTAATCGAATGATAATTAGATTCAAAATAAAGATATTTAATTATTAAATATAAAAATAATATTTATTGAATTTAAATAAATTAAGATGTAAATCATAAAAATGAAAAATTTGAATCCTTTAAAAAATTTAAATCGACGCAACTTATGAATTGTGATATTGTTGTTTTGTACTAAATTAAATTTTTCTATTTTTATAAAAAAAGATTAATTAAAGTTACAATATGCATAAAAAATGTTTAAATACAAATTATATCATGATGAATTAAGAATTTGTTCTACTAAATTGCATTTGAATCAATGAAAAAATATAATAGGAATTTTTCTTTTTAATCACGTGTTTCAATCACGAACCATGGAATAATCGAAAACAGTATTTGACGTTTACTAGAACTAACAAATGCACGGATAAAAGAAAATATTGTTAAAATAGGTTCTAAATCAAGTATATCTAATTTATGTATTAAGGGGAATCCTTATACCGACATAGAGTTCTACCTTATCTACATTTAAATTATGAATTTTAATAAAAATTTAACTATTCATGACTGAAATTCGTAAAAGAGGCATATTCTTGACATTCTAAAGAATTTATTGCAACGTTAAAGGACAGAATAGAAGTAAAAATGAAGACGAAAACTGCATAATAAGATTATTCATAACTACATTGAAAAGTTAATCGTATTAAGCAGTTTTCGCCTTTATTTTTACCCTAACATTATCTTTTAACGTTGCAATAAATTCTTTGGCATGTTAAGAATGTGTCTCTTTTATGAATTTTAGTCAAAAATAGTTAAATTTTTATTAAAATGCATAATTCAAATATAGATAAGGTAGATCTCTGTGCCAGTATGAAGACACCCCTTAAGGTACTTAAAAAAAGAGTGACGATATAATTTCAATTAGTACTATAGCTTGAATTTTAGGGACCAATGTTGGTACTATTATATTATGAAGTAAGAGCATAAATTTGCGATGCTTACTGCCTTTTTTTTGGTATTAAGACTGATCTTTCACCTACTCGATTCAAGGGCAATATTTCGCAGAAAATCCAATTATTAACCTCTTTTCGTGCGGCTTTTCCTGCTACTAAAATTGAAAATGATTAAATATAGAATTATTTATATAATATATAACTCTTTAAAATTACTAATAATTAATATTTAAATTCGTGATATTCAAGGATTAAAACGATACATGTTTATCTTCCATATTCCGTTTTAAAATAGTTACTTTTGAGTTTTAAATTAATGATTAGAAATTTAAAATTGATATATATATATTATATGATTTACATTATATTTATCAACTGTTAAAAATCGTTACACAATTTATTGGGTTTTACGTTAACAGGTATTAATTATATTGAAGTTTTTCGCTCTTAACGTCGCTTAGTTGAATTTTCTTTTATTATATTATTATGTATAAATGGCTAATTTTAAGTAAATAAGAATTAATTAATTTAATTTTGAGTACTGAATAAAATTGAAAATAATTTGATGAAACATAATATAAAAATATATGTACACATGTGCTTAAAGTAAAAAAGCGTATAATTTATTTCAAGTGACTATTTCTCACTCTACTTCTATTAGAAAAATAAAGATAGTACGATATTTTATGTAAATAAACTGAGAACTGGGTACTGAGTTACAACTATAATTTCCAGACCTCAATATATGACCATGAATTTGAATTATGAAATTAATTTATAAGTGAAACATGCTTAAAAGAAATTCGTGTTGATTTCTAATAAAAATGTCTTCACAAATGTATTTTATACATAGAAAATAGAAAAAATCATAAGATTAAAATACATTTTAGTTAATTTTAAATTCGAATATTTCGGAATAAAAAAATAAATATTTGCAATTACTTAACAATCCTTTTTGCATCTAATATAAAAATTTAATGAGATACAAATATTACAAAGTGTATGTATCACAAGTAAGGTTTGCATATCATAAATATTATAATTTTAGAAAATTCTTGATATTAATAGATTATTAATTTGGAAAATTTAATATTTTTTTATTGATGACAAGTAACTTTTCAAAAATAGTTAAAATAATACTGTAAATGTCAATTAAATAACATTTTCATCAAAATAAATTTCGACGCTATAATTATTAAAATAAACATTTTTATTTAACTACAATCTATTGTAATA
Source organism: Anastatus disparis (assembly GCA_017163975.1). Classification (NCBI taxonomy): domain Eukaryota; kingdom Metazoa; phylum Arthropoda; class Insecta; order Hymenoptera; family Eupelmidae; genus Anastatus; species Anastatus disparis. The sequence continues at coordinate 36,953 of JAFFSR010000081.1, forward strand.
ATTACTTTTTTAATATATATATTAAAAAAATAATAATTTTATTTGATGAACAGTTATATAAATATTATATATTTATAATTGTTTAACTGAATTTATTAAATTAAAATTGTATTCAGTTATCATTCAGAGAATGAGGTATTTAAATTAGTTTTAATGAAAATATATTATTTAAAAAGTTGCTTGTTAACAATTTTTTATAAATAACATACATTCAACCTTAATTACATTTTCATTTGTACACGTGTTTATATTTAAATAAATTGTGATTTATATAAAAATTGTTAGCAATTCATTTCATTGAAGCAATAATATTTTTAATAAGAGAAACATCAATTTTTAAAAAATATCAAATTACCTAATTTGAAAAATTATAATTACATGATATAAAAATATTTTTTTAATATCGTCTGAACATAAATTTTATGAAATAAAATTTAAAAAAATTATTTATTAGATATTAAATTTTTTTAATAATCAATTATAAAGATAGGACAATATATAAAATATGAATAAATGTTTCTGATTATGTCTATAATTATGCATTTATATGTACGAACTGTCTAGATAGAAGTAGAATTCCCCCTAAAAAAGTAAACATTTCAAAAGAAAATGTACTTATTATTTGCGAAAAATTTATTATAAATGCGAAAAAAAATAATATTCTATAATATCACTCTATAATTTGTATTAAATATGATACAAATCATTGAAAGTACAATTATTTCATTATGTTAAATTTGTCGTCAAAGTTTGATTATATTTTACTATGAGAAGATGAAAAAATTAACTGTCTTTCCATTCTATTGCTGAATTTCCATAAAAGGAATGTATTAACTTGTAGTACGTCTCGTGATGATTATTTATTTGAATTTTTAAATTATTCCAATCATTAGTTTTCAAGATATTTAAATTTCTGATTCCAAATGGAAAAATTTTAGTAAATAATATTGGAACCCAAACTTCTCAATAAGTAATGAATAGATTTATGTAAAAATTTAACTGAATAATCTTCGTGATACATACTGTATGTTAATGCATCTATTTATTCAAAATTTTAATATAAAATGGAAATATAATCAATATTTATGGGTAAAGTGTGCTGTCCATTTTACATCTCCTTAAATAATTTATATTTACAAATTTCACATATCATATAAAAACTATTAAAATAAGAATCATATATTCAATATAATTGTCAACTGTGAATAAAAAGTTTAAAAAATTAAGTGATAACTTATAAATAGTTATATTATTTTATTGAATACATTTCCAACCTAAATAAATAACTTCATGTTAAAATTAAATTTAATTAGCATTCAATACCACAAGTTATTTTAAAAATTCACCATTATTTAAAATTATTAAAAAGTTATTTATAAAAAGTATTCCCATATAAAAATTTCAAAACTATACCAATTTAATTTTTTATTCTTTACATTAGAGAATTAGTTTTGATGTTGAAATTTTTTTGTGAAATGAAACATATATATATATATATATATATATATATATATATATATATATATATATATATATATTAGGGTGTCCCTTATTTACCAATGTTTTTTTTTCGTTGTGCCGCCCCTGGATCTTTAATTTATGCTAAAAAATGAAGATTTTACTCGGAAAAAGTGAGAAAAAGACGTTTTAAACCGTGCCTATTTTCGCAAAACGAGATTTTAGTCCACGTATACGCATTATACTTAATCTAACGTATTTCATTTCTCTACTATGTTTAAAAAGAGCTTTAAACAGTTCAACTATTACATTTTTTCATGTAAAATTTGGCATAGAATTCGAATTTTCACTCATTTTAAATCAAAACGTACATATAGTAAGGTAAGAGACACTTTTGCATTTATTAAGGTCAGTTTTTAAATTATTTTTTGCTTTTTTGATTAATAATGAAAGTTATTTATGATTTGCCTGATTATTTTGAGTAATAATTTTCAAAAAATAAACATAAAAATTCACAACAATTATAAATTAACATATTTTGTACATTATGAAATTTCTAAGATTGTTTTCAAAAACAATTTTTGTTTACAATAGTTGGTTTTTTCTTTATTATTTTCATTGGCCATGACAAGCACTTTTGGCTTTTGGTCATTCGGCCATTACCAGGTAAATCTTTTATATTTTATATCCAGTTGTGCCCAGTGGGACTTTTTTTAACAACACAATTTTTGCCCAATGGGACTTTGTAAATAAGTTTTTCGTGGTCTCGGGTTCTACTCCCCGCAGAAAAATTCGAAAAATTTTTCCGAAATTTTCCCGGGGAATCGAACCCCTGGTCCACTAGAGCGCGAGCCAAGAGCCTTAGCCCCTGCGCTACCGCCGCTCCAATAGTTGGTTTAAGCGTATGATAATATTTTTTTTATAATATTAGGGGTAACCGGGGTAAATTGGACCGATGGGACAAACCAGACCAGCATTACTTTATATGAATATACGTAAATATTAGAAGATTAAAACTACATAAAAAACTTTAGCAATAAAAGTAATTCAATGTAACAATATTAAAATCTTATTGGTCAAATAAAAATTTACTATATTTTTACATAAAGTGATGCCGGTCCGATTTCCCCGGGGGTCCGATTTACCCCGATTTCCCCTACCTTCGATGTATTCAAGTTTTTAATTAATTTATTAAAAATTTTTGCATTATTAAACCGTTTTTACATATTTAGAAACATTTTAATAATCTAATTAACGTTATCAGATCTTAGGGTGAAATCAGATGGAGCGGAAAATAGGCGACGGAACGTCACAGAACCTCAATTCCGCATCTTTGTATTCCGCCAACGGAGTAAAGACGACGTAATAGACATCAATTTTTATTTTGTTTAAAAAAATAATTAGTGCTTCAATAACCTCACGTAATATTTTTAATTTGCTTTCCATAGCTGTACTTTTAATTTCAATCAAACTTTTAAATTCTATTTTGGTTAACTATTTGTTTAAACAATTTCAAAAAGTCTGTGACGCTTCTATTATCCCGTCAAATTTGTTTCCCTATATCCACATGGAGCGGAAACGAAGTTCTGTGACGTTGATTAGCAATTTTGTAATTAAAAAATAATGATGTTAATTGAAATATTTGGTTATAATAACAAACTATATTTTATTTTTTTAAAAAGAATCTCATTACAATAACAATATATGATTATTTCCAACTTTTTTAACATTTTTGTTGTTAATTTAAAATTCGCGGATACATTTGTATGCTATTTTTAACAATTTTTCAGCTACATTCTGCGCCATGTGAACATAGGGAAAAAATTTGACGGAAAACAAGGCGACGGAATGAATGTCTTGTGACGTTCCGTCGTCTATTTTCCGCTCCATCTAATTCCACCCTTATCGATAATCGTGATCATAAAGTATATGATAAATCTATATGCAAAAAGTATATTTCTTTTATATTTCGTACGATTGACAATTTGCTCTGGTTCCAATAGATGTGGGAGTTTTTAAGAAGTATATTTCTTATTTTTTCTCAACATTTTAAAGACAATATGAACTACATTGTAACTGATATTAGCTAAAATGAGAGCGGTGATAAGTCTTGATAACATCATTTAATTATTATTTTCCTTTAAATTTGCGAGAACGAATCACTATTTTCTTTAACATTTGTCCATTAACTCAATCTTGTGATAGCCTTTAGTTAAATTAATGCAATATGATTTTTTTAATCTTTTGACCGAATGACGGCACCGCGCGCTTGCTGCAAGCGCGTGATGGATTTTCGTTACGGTTATCATAGAAAAATTAAAATATTATTAAAGTTATAATTTCTTAGGCCCGAATTTATAGTCGACATTTGGCACTCAGCACTCAGTTTACATGTAACAAACATCATTCTATCCTTTTTTTCTTATGGAAGTAGAATAAGATAGAATGATGTTTGTTACGTGTAAACTGAGTGCTGAGTGCCAAGTGTCGACTATAAATTCGGGCCTTAATTGGACACACTGCTAATGATAATATAATCTTAAAGCTCAAAAGACGCGCAATTCATTGTTATGATCAAAACCAATATAAAGACAATAACTACCGATTGAATCAATTCGAAACTTATTTCAGCACCCAAAACTCATTTTCGATTTACAAATAAATAAAAAGATGTACAATTATGATTTTATCGAGAATCAAAGATGCAGGTGAAGCACAATCATTTTCATATTTGGGTAATCACAATATTTATTAACCGGGATTATTACTCAAAATAATCAGACAAATCATAAATAACATTCATTATTAATAAAAAACAAATAATCATTAAAAAAACTGACCTTAACTGATGTAAAAGTGTCTCTTACCTTACTATATGTACGTTTTGATTTAAAATGAGTAAAAATTCGAATTTTATGCTAAATTTTACATGAAAAAATGTAATAGTTGAACTGTTTAAAGCTCTTTTTAAACATAGTAGAGAAATGAAATACGTTAGATTAAGTATAACGCGTATACGTGGACTAAAATCTCGTTTTGCGAAATAGGCACGGTTTAAAACGTCTGTTTCTCACTTTTTCCGAGTAAAATCTTCATTTTTTAGCATAAATTAAAGATCCAGGGGGCGGCATAACGAAAAAAAAAACATTGGTAAATAAGGGACACCCTAATATATATATATATATATATATATGGGACGTTTCACGTCAACTCACCTAACAAAAAAATAGAATTCGTCGAAAATCTGTGAAAATGTTCTATTTGATACCCAAAATACACAAAAAAAATTTTAGAGGTCCAGGTCAAAGGGGTCAGGATTTAAACGTGATGGAATTTTTTGAATTTTCCAAATTTTTTGCTAAATAAATATTTTAATGAATTTTTTCCTCAAAAACTATCAATTTTTCGTTAAAACTAAATAGAATACTTTTTCTTGGAAATCAGATGTAAAATTCACCTGAATTTGTGCAAATTATAATATACTGATTTTTATGCTTACTTGATCGATTTAAACATACTATTTAGTATATCTAAAAATCGAGCAGGTTAAATTGGCTTTTTAAAGTCTTATTTTTTTGTTTTTTCACGAGGAAAAAATATATGCAAGCCTCCAGTTGGGCAGCCTTCTCAAAGTTACTTAATTGTGCAAAAATGTCTGAAAAAATCGTTATTTTGGATCAATGATGAGATTCGTGATTTTTTTTCTGAAAAAGTATTGATTTTTGGGACATATGTATGAAAATGTTTTTTATTGAAAATCATGTGTAGAGTATGAATATATTTTTACAAATTGTAATTTAAGACATTATGAACCATATATACTAAAAATTTAACAAAAAATAAATTTTGAAATTTCAAAATTTCATTTATAATTTGTGATGTTTAGCAAATCATGGTTTACAAAAATTTACATACATTTTACATACAATTTCCAATAAAAAACATTTTCATACATATGTCCCAAAAATCAATACTTTTTCAGAAAAAAAATCACGAATCTCATCATTGATCCAAAATAACGATTTTTTCAGACATTTTTGCATAATTAAGTAACTTTGAGAAGGCTGCCCAACTGGAGGCTTCGTATATTTTTTCCTCGTGAAAAAACAAAAAAAATAAGACTTTAAAAAGCCAATTTAACCTGCTCGATTTTTAGATATACTAAATAGTATGTTTAAATCGATCAAGTAAGCATAAAAATCAGTATATTATAATTTGCATAAATTCAGGTGAATTTTACATCTGATTTCCAAGAAAAAGTATTCTATTTAGTTTTAACGAAAAATTGATAGTTTTTGAGGAAAAAATTCATTAAAATATTTATTTAGCAAAAAATTTGGAAAATTCAAAAAATTCCATCACGTTTAAATCCTGACCCCTTTGACCTGGACCTCTAAAATTTTTTTTGTGTATTTTGGGTATCAAATAGAACATTTTCACAGATTTTTGACGAATTCTATTTTTTTGTTAGGTGAGTTGACGTGAAACGTCCCATATATATATATATATTGTAACGTTTTTCCCTTTCGGGAGGGGGAAATATGTGTAACTCCTGTTGCCAGACGCTTCAGTGAGTTACCAGGGTAAGATCGGCAGGAGTTGGAGGGATCGGACGGCGGAAAGTAAAGGAAAGTAACCGGGTTTAACACGTTTGGTTATGCTATGGAGTACCTTGGCTTTATTGTACTCATAAAAACTCATTTACAACGACGATTACAAATATGAATTAATAATAATGTATAAATCAAAGCTAAACCTAATGATCTTATATAATGCAAATAATTAACCTAACCTTAACGGAATGTAATGTACGAAAGATAATTAAATCGGCCACTTGACGGCTATTTAATAAGTGAAATCAATTAATCAATAATCTTTAAGGAATCTGAATTATAGTTTACTTTAACTAAAGATTCTACGGCCTGGACGGTCTAATTTATACCGGCGGCTTTTACCTGCAACAATGTGCAAAAACAAAAGAGATAAATAATTAATAATTAAATAATTATAATATAACTAGGCGGCGGCATCTAGTAACGCTATACTTAATACTACGGTAATAATAATAATAATGACGGTGGGTAGCCGGCTCCCTTAGTTATCTGAGTTACAAATCTCTATAGGCATGCAGGACCTTTAAGTGACGTAAAGACAATGGGTGGCCGACACCCTTAACTTATTCTAATATCTTAATGATTACGCGGCAGGCGGACGGAGTCCTCTAACTAATATAAAAATGTGTTGGGTGGACGACACCCTTAACTTAATCTAAGTTCTAATATTTATGCGCGGCCGGACGGAGTCCTTTAAACTAATGCGAATTAAATAATTAGGTGGACGACACCCTTAATATATTCCATAGTCACGCGGCGGCGGACGCGACGGCTACGGGTTAACCAGACCCTTAATTAAGCCAGCGGCGAAAATGTGAAATAGAATATAATACTATGGGTGGACGTCACCCTTAAATTCAACGGCGCAAGTTCGGCATTGCGGCGGCGGCAAAAATAGCTAGTGTGCTCTAGGCAGGTAGATCTACGCCAGCGTGCTCACTCGACGTATCTCTAACACTGCCAGCATATGCACTAGAGTTTAGACCAGCGTGCTCACTCGGTCTATCCCCATGTGCAAGAGAGAGAAGCTAGTCCTTCTACAAGAGAAGGCACCCAGCTACTACTTGTCCTACTCTCTCTCAGCCTAGCGTGCTCACTAAGGTAAAGAGAGAGAGGAGACCGTAGTCTGCACTGCTCTGCTTAGCTGTGCTTCTCGGCCTCTTATATACTCCGGCCTCATTTTTCCCGATGCGTGCAACGACGTTTGAAGTTGCCACCTGGCGGCTGAGCTCAGAACTACTGTTCTATCATAGCTGGCTGTTAGGCAGGAAATTTAAATGCGCGGGTATGTATACTCGTCGCAATATATATATATATATATATATATATATATATATATGTTTCATTTCACAAAAAAATTTCAACATCAAAACTAATTCTCTAATGTAAAGAATAAAAAATTAAATTGGTATAATTTTGAAATTTTTATATGGGAATACTTTTTATAAATAACTTTTTAATAATTTTGAATAATGGTGAATTTTTAAAATAACTTGTGGTATTGAATGCTAATTAAATTTAGTTTTAACATGAAGTTATTTATTTAGGTTGGAAATGTATTCAATAAAATAATATAACGAAAAATTGATAATTTTTGAGGAAAAAATTCATTAAAATATTAATTTAGCAAAAAATTTGGAAAATTCGAAAAATTCCATCACGTTTAAATCCTGACCCCTTTGACCTGGACCTCTAAAATTTTTTTTGTATATTTTGGGCATCAAATAGAATATTTTCACAGATTTTCAACAAATTCTATTTTTTTGTTAGGTGAGTTGACGTGAAACGTCCCATATATATATATATATATATATATATATATATACTATCTTATAGTAAAATATTTTATCACCTTGTATAAATATCATTTTGTAAAAGTAGAATAATGCTGCGAATAAACAAATGATTATAAGAAAATATTGAAAACTGTAAATAACAATAAAAAAGCGTTCAGGAATATTTCAGGAATATTTCAAAGGAATGTTCGAAAACTTTTTCGAAATATCCCATGTAATATTCACGAAAGATTTCTGAAATATTTCATAAAATATTCCATGTAATGTTTATGAATATTCCAGTATAATATTTCATGGAATATTCCAGAAAGATTCCATAAACATTTCGCTGGAAGATTCCGATAAACTTTAAAATTGTACAGTGGATAATCACATAAATCTTTCAGAACTGGTCAACTAAATATTCCACAGAAAGATTTAAGTAATCTTTCAGTGGAATATTTCATGAAAGATTTCAGAAAAATTCCATAAACATTTCACTGGAAGATTTCAAAAAACTTTAAAATCGTACAGCGAAATATTAGATAAATCTTCTATAAATATTCCACGAAACATTTCACAGGAAGATTAAAGTAATCTTCCGATGAAATATTTCATGAAAGATTTCAGGAAGATTCCGATAAACATTAAAATCGTACAGCGGAATATTACATAAATCTTCCATAAATATTCCACGAAATGTTCCACAGAAATATTTAAGTAACCTTCCAGTGGAATATTTTATTAAAGATTTCAGAAAGATTCCAGAAACATTTCACTGGAAGATTCCTAAAAACTTTTAAATCGTACAGAGGAATATAACATAAATCTTCCATAAATAGTCAACAAAATATTCCACAAAAAGATTTAAGTAATCTTCCAGTGGAATATTCCATTAAAGATTTCAGAAAGATTCCAGAAACATTTCACTGGAAGATTCCTAAAAACTTTTAAATCGTACAGCGAAATATTACATAAATCTTCCGTAAATATTCCACGAAATATTTTACGCAAAGATTACAGTAATCTTCCAGTAGAATATTGCTTAAAAGATTCTAAAATGATTCCATGATGTTTTCGTTGGAAGATTGCGCGGAACGTTACGGGAGGTTTCCAGTGACGCCGATAAGGGGATGTTTGTTAAATGGGAGTTATATCCCCAAGCGGTTGAAAGATACCTCACTTACTATAAAAGCGAAAGGGTATCAGCACTTTGATGTGCACAGTCAAAGCGAATATTTAAATGCGATTTTATAACTAAATGTTTATGTATGCGTATATGTATTGATGTATAAGTGTAATGTGTTATTATATAATATATATACCATCCCCTCACAGCATTTCACATTTTCCAAAAATCTTCCAGGAACATTTTATGAAAGATGAGAGATTACCCAAACCTTCCATTTTCATATTCTTGAAATCTCTCAAGAGTATTCCATGGATTATTCCAACGTAAAAAGAATCAAGGACATACGAATATTACAGGAATATTTCACGGAAGATTCCTGAAATATTCCAAATCTTACGTGCCAATATTCTGCGAATCTTCCATAAATATTCCACGGAATATTTTACGATAGATTTCTAAAATCTTCCAGAAATATTTCATGGAATATTTCATGAAAAATTCTTTAAATCTTTCGTGCATATTCCATGAAAGATTCTTTAGATCTTTCGTTTATATTTCATGAAAGGTTCATAAAATGTTTCAAATCTATCGTTCCCATATTCCGGAAATTTTCAATGAATGTTCCAACGGAATATTTTATGAAATATTCCTGGAAGCTTCCTGAAATATTTCAATAAAAGATCTGAGATGTCCTAGATCTTCCAACGAAATATTCTTAGAATCTTCCAGCAATATTCCATGGAATATTCCAATCTAGGAAGAATCAAGGACATACGAATATTACAGGAATATTCCATGGAAGATTCCTAAAATATTTCAAATCTTCGCTGCTAATGTTCCAGGAAGCTTCCATAAATATTTCATGCTGTGTGGGTTGTTTATTATCATTTATACATTATTTAAACGTAGATACTGCAAATAACCATGAATAACTGTAAATAAATTGAAGAATACAATTATTAAAAATAATTCAAAATAATTTTGATTTTAGTTCTTTTTACAACAAACTTTTTTTAATGAATATATGTATATATATATATATATATATATATATATATATATATATATATATATATATATATACACACATTTGGAACATTTTACACCAACTGGAAGAGCAAAAAAATAAAAATCGCTGAAACTCTGAGAATATATTCTGTCTGTTACTCAAAATGTGTGAAAAAATATTCAAGGATTTAGATTTGAAGGATCAAGAGCCATAAATCCTTGAAATTCGGAAATTTTCAAAATTTTCGGAAAAGTCCCAACTTGATCTTTTTTTTCCCTGAAAATCCTAATATTTTAGAGAGAAATTCATGAGAATACTTCTTGTTTTTAATGAAAAGCAGAGTTAGCATGATTCTTTACTGACCTGAATTTTAAAGTTTTCTATTGGTTCTTATATGTATTGCATGGTAATTGAAATCACTTATTGCTCCCTACTTCAGAAATTTCTTTTCGCGGGCTTATTTTCCTCTATTTCACGTGAACTTTAAAATGAATTTTCGATCATGTAAGTCAGAGCCATCAATAAGGAGTTAAAACAGTTTAAAATATATATTATCATGTATGATTAATTTTTATATTGAAAATAAATTAGACATGAAAATATATATTTTAAACTGTTATAACTCCTTATTGGTGGCTCTTTCTTACACAGTCAAAAATTTATTTTTAAGTTGATAAATAATAGGAGAAAATAAGCCCTCGAAAAGCAATTTCTGAAGTAGCAGACAATGAGTAATTTCAATTACCATGTAATACATGTAAGAACCAATAGAAAACTTCAAAATTTAGCTCTGTAAAAAATAGTGCTAACTCTCCTCTTTATCTGGAACAAGAAGAATTCTCATGAATTTCTCTCTAAAACATTAAGATTTTCAGAAAAAAAATCATAAAGTTGGTACTTTTCCAAAAATTTTGAAAATGGCCAAAGGGTACCCCCCATTAAGATAGGTAAAATTCCCCCATCACGGAATTTAAATTTTCGTCCAAAATTAGTTAGTGTTCGCTCAAAAATGAAATTTTAAACTGCGACCTGCTACCCCTCCCCCCTCCAGTACTCCTAACCTCAAAAAAACGTGTTTTTTTAAAAATAATTTTTTTCGGCACCTTATTGACGGTTAAGAAATTTGAAAAAAATTGAGCATATTCTATATAAAAATGCGCATTTACTGTAATATTTTCAGCTATTTTTGACGTCAAAAACTAACCTAAAAACCATAAAATATTCTTAAAATTGCTCTAAAAACTTTAAAAAAAGGGGTGCCGCCTCAAAAATTTGTGAAAAGTTGAGGATTTGCGTCCTCAATCTGCCCTATTTTGCCCAGATTTTTTGGAGTGGTGCGCCATATTTAAAAGTCGAAAAACCCTGTTTTTTAGCTATTTTTTATCAATTTTTTGCTTTTTTTGCTTTGTCAGTAATAGTTACAACAAAACTAATGGCACCATCGGATTCTACGCCAAAAAATACATAAAAAATATGTATAATACTCCGTTCTAATATTTTTGGATCACTAGCTATAAAACAAAAATGGAAAAGAGGCTGCTATGAGCATGTCGGGGCAACTCACTTTTTCCGTGGGATTTGTGAAAAGTTACTTAAAAGTATAAACAACAATAATTACATGTATATTTTCATATTTTTTGACGAAGAATACAGTGTTGTAGCTATATTTTCTATAACTTGGCTCTGGTCAAATATCAGAGCCAAGAAAACAACTTACAATAGGTCCTTTTTAATAGGTAACACCTGAAGCGTCCGGCAAAGAAGGATAAATCGTTTTTCTTATTTAATAATTAAGAGGCGGTCGGAACCAAACTGGTGACTTGCGGTATATGTCAAGTCAGCATTTTTCGCTTTACGATAGTATTTTGTATATGGGTAATTCTTTCATACTTTTAAAAATCATGTTACTGCGTCATTTCTCCTAAATATGAGATAGCACATCTTGTTAGCAAATGTTCACTGATTTATTGAGTTATTAGAAACTAATTTTGCTATATTTTTAATGATAATTAGACGTGTCATTTTATGGCGGATGGGGAAAAGAGGTTTTTTTTTTAATTTAAATGTTACCAGGCCATGTAAAATGATAAATTATCGCTATAAAAAAAATGACTACTGCTTTTTTGATTTGAAATTCACACCAAAGCTCTATCTATACACATACTTTTGGAAAATCAAGAGCATGGGTGTGTGCCTGTTAACAAAAGTACTTTCTGAAAGGTTATTAAAATGTTACCAAAAATTTATATATTTTACTTTTTTCTGGAAAATACGATGCTGTAAAAAAGACTATTCAGCGGTGACATTTTAAACTACATCAAAAGGTAATATTTAGAATCACAAAGAGAAATTTTTTTATTAGGAACGTGTGCCTAGTGTAGATAAAGTTCTTTGTTCGTTTGAAATTATACTTAAAAAACGTGACTCACTTTTGAAAATAGGTTTTTATCCACTAATATGAAAATCTAAGCTTTGATTCACCTTTTCTCTGTTGTGAACTTTGTAATTTACTATTTTATAATACTCAATGTAATCTTTAAGTTGCTTTTGAAGTATTATTTCGAGTATTCTGGAAATCATTGAATTTTTCCCGGCTATTAAATTTTCCAAATTTACATCGATTACCTAGTTTCTATCAATGTTTTAATTCTAAAGAGTTTAAACTTTAAAAAGCTCAGTTTTAGTATGTATTAATAGCTTACACCTAGAACGTTGAGTTGAATCATCACTGAAATTTCTAGATTTAAAAACCGATTTTCTAATTTCGAGATTTTGTTTATATAACCGTGATTTTTCTATTATTCATAATGCTACGATGCTAAGATTATTTATCAAAATTTTTCGATTTTTATATTTTTTAATGTTTATTAAATAAACTAAAATATTTGGTTAAAAGGAATATAAGTATTTTTATTCGAAAACATAAACTACACAAATCTATGTCAAATTTCATACCCTAAGATTGACAATTTTAGCAAAAATAAATTGATATTCCACTCACTTATGATTTGTAATCAGCAATCCCAAAAGCCATTGGGTAACTAATATCACTCAATTTTAATACCCGAATTAATTAATGAATTTTCCAAAAAAATTGCCATTTCTGGCATATTTTATTTATTACAAAAAATTTTGTAATTATTAATGTAAATTGCGTATTTAAATATTTTCTGTAACATATTAAACATGTAAAAATGAAAAAGCTCAATGGAAAATGATCTATTATAGCCCAAAATACTTAAAAACTGATCTGAGATAGGTAAAATATTATACCTGGGTGTGATAATAATGAATATATTTAAATGTCTTATATTAAAAAAAGCTATCTTCAAAAGTGAGTAATGCGATTTTTTCTTTTGTTATCATTTTAATATATCAATATTTAAAAAAAATAAATTTGATACATGTGTCTTCAATTTTTTTTAATTTATTGAAAGTAAATTTTAACACTATGAAAAATTTACTCGAAAATCTGTCTTTTGATGTTTGTTAAAAAGACTACCCTTAAAAGTAAGTAACACGATTTTTTTCTTTCATTATAATACGTCAACATTAAGAGAAAATTAGTTTTATACGTGTGCCTGTATTTTTTTTTTTCAATTTGTTGCAGGTGAAATTTTAACATTATGAAAGATTTACCCATATTTTTATGGCTTCAACTATTTCAAATTATTCTTTATATACATGACTAGAGGAAATGATTATATTTTTACTATATGAATAAGTAAATAAATTATTATAAGCATTTATTACAAATATCAAACTGACTTGACATATACCGCATGCAAAAAACTGTCGTGTCGATTGTTAGGTGGGATTTTTCGCTTTATAACAATATTTTGTATACTTTTGTGGCTTTCACTATTTTAAATTATTCTTTACATACATGACTAGAGGAAATGACTATATTTTTACCATATTAATAAATGAATAAATTATTATAAGCATTTATTACAAGCACCGAACTAAGTCACCGATTTGGTTCCGACCGCCTCTTAATTATTAAATAAGAAAAACGATTTATCCTTCTTTGCCGGACGCTTCAGGTGTTACCTATTAAAAAGGACCTATTGTAAGTTGTTTTCTTGGCTCTGATATTTGACCAGAGCCAAGTTATAGAAAATATAGCTACAACACTGTATTCTTCGTCAAAAAATATGAAAATATACATGTAATTATTGTTGTTTATACTTTTAAGTAACTTTTCACAAATCCCACGGAAAAAGTGAGTTGCCCCGACATGCTCATAGCAGCCTCTTTTCCATTTTTGTTTTATAGCTAGTGATCCAAAAATATTAGAACGGAGTATTATACATATTTTTTATGTATTTTTTGGCGTAGAATCCGATGGTGCCATTAGTTTTGTTGTAACTATTACTGACAAAGCAAAAAAAGCAAAAAATTGATAAAAAATAGCTAAAAAACAGGGTTTTTCGACTTTTAAATATGGCGCACCACTCCAAAAAATCTGGGCAAAATAGGGTAGATTGAGGACGCAAATCCTCAACTTTTCACAAATTTTTGAGGCGGCACCCCTTTTTTTAAAGTTTTTAGAGCAATTTTAAGAATATTTTATGGTTTTTAGGTTAGTTTTTGACGTCAAAAATAGCTGAAAATATTACAGTAAATGCGCATTTTTATATAGAATATGCTCAATTTTTTTCAAATTTCTTAACCGTCAATAAGGTGCCGAAAAAAATTATTTTTAAAAAAACACGTTTTTTTGAGGTTAGGAGTACTGGAGGGGGGAGGGGTAACAGGTCGCAGTTTAAAATTTCATTTTTGAGCAAACACTAACTAATTTTGGACGAAAATTTAAATTCCGTGATGGGGGGCATTTTACCTATCTTAATGGGGGGTACCCTTTCAAGGATCTATGGCTTTTGATCCTTTAAATCTAAATCCTTGAATATTTGTTCACACATTTTGAGTAACAGACAATATATTCTCAGAGTTTCAGCGATTTTTATTTTTTTGCTCTTCCAGTTGGTGTAAAATGTCTCATATATATGGGCCAATCCACGTCAAACGGATAATGGCTCTGTCCAAAATTGTAGATCACTAAAAAAGTCGTGCATGGGCTCAAAATTTTCGTCTTACACTCTACTTTCTTTTAAAATGTGGCGATTTTAAAAAATCCAAAATGGCAGCCTTAATATGGCAACTCAAACCTAGAAATTTCATAAAAAATTTTTGAAAATTAATTTTAATTCATTCAAATCTGATTCTACATATCTTTTATATCAGAAATCAATTGAGCGTTCTATTTTTCATGAGAATATAGTATTGCACTCAAGGTAGAAAAATTTTACAATATGATCTGAAGGTCATATCGCGATACAATAATTATTTCTTGAATTAATCATTGATAAACGTTGATTAGTAAGAAAACGAAGATACTGATAGGTAACTCGAGTCACTGAAATTAAATCTGATATCCGCTTAACCCTACCAATCTCCATCAAGGTCATTTGAAGGTCAAATCGCGAATATCTTTTATTATTTGATAAGATTAAGACACCTATAAGTTTTACGTGATGCTGGATCCGAATCCGAGACCTGTTGGAGTGTCAAACGACGTAATTACAGAAAAATAGTCAATATTTGATTAATTTTTACGTAATTACGTCGTTTGACACTCCAACAGACCCCGGTTTCAGATTCAGCGACACGTAAAACTTGAAGGTGTCCTAATGTTATCAAATAATAAAAGATGTTCGCGATTCGACCTTCAAATGACTTTCATACAGATCTTGTAGGGTTAAGCAGACATCAGATTTGAATTCAGTAACTCGAATTATCTATCAGTATCTTCATTTCCTCACTAATCAACATTGATCAATGAGTAATTTGAGGAATAACTATTATTTCTCGATATGACCTTCCGATGACATTGTAAATTTTTTTTACCTCGAGTGCAATACTATATTCCTATGTTAAATTGAACGCTGAATTGATTTCTGATGTAAAAAAATATGTAGGATCTGATTTGAATAAATTAAAATCAATTTTTCAAAATTTTTTATGATATCTCTAGGTTTGAGCCGCCATATTGGAGCCGCCATTTTGGATTTTTTGAAATCGCCACATTGCAAAAGAAAGTAGAGTGTAAGACGAAAATTTTGAGCTCATATACGATTTTTTTGGTGATCTACAATTTTGGACAGAGCCATTATCTGTTTGACGTGGATTGACCCATATATATATGTATAAATAATTGCCAAAAATAATCATTTTTCATCATTATATTATTTTTACAAATTCCATTATTATTTATTCATCATATAACAATTAATTCATAGCATTTTTCACAATTTTTTTAATTTTTCAGCTTTTAAAGAAAAAAGGCAGTAAATTAAATCAGGTAATATAAAAGCAATTCTTTTGTGAATATCTTAGGAAAAAGTTCATTAAAAATAAATGAAAATTCTTAAGAGAATTTTCATTTTCAATAATGGTTTTGACTGAGGAAGATCAATTGATTGTTAAAAGACAGGGATTGTATAGTGGGATTGCTTTTATGTTAACTGATATTCATATATTAGAATTTAATAACTTTTTAAACTAGTGCACCTCATTCGGCATGCAATTAACTTCACTAATTCAGAGACCACAATATGTTCATTTAGTACTGATTGATGGAGAATTTATACAGTTATTATTTACCGGAAATTTAGAAAAGAGTCACCGGATTTGTGTGTATTATAATAATAAGGTAATTCATATATATGACAGTTTAAATCTTATATATTTACAAGATGAGTATAAGATTTATATAGACAGATTATTTCCAAACAAATCAGAATTGAGCATAGTATTCGAAACAGTACAATCAAAAACAAATAATTATAATTGTGGCGTTTTTGCAATTGTTTTTGCTGTTGCAATACTTTATAATTTAGGTCCATGTTGTTTAAGATATGATTTTTCTCAAATGCGATTACTTTATCAAGAATTTTTAAAATGCAACAAATAAGAATGTTTCCAGTTTTACAAAATTATAATAATGCAAATAATAATTACAATAATCAGAGCCACGGTGGCTCAGGGGCTAGAACATCCGACTCTCACCCAGAGGGCCGGGGTTCGAGTCCCGGTGAGGGCAGGATTTTTTCCACTTTTAATTAAAAGTGGAGAATTTTTCGGACTCATTGACACCGTGTTGGACCACCCCCTAATGATTTTCCGCGATTTTAACAAAAATCGCAGATAATTATTCGAGGGTCGGTAAGGCAGAATGCGACTGCTCCACTACTATAGTTGAGCCGGAACGTTCTGCCGGGTTGGCGTGAGCTCTCGATGCGCTTAAAAGGATGGGTAGAGCGAGTCTCCCCGCCTGAGTAGGCCTGCACGGGTACGCGAACACCTTTCGGGGTAAAAAGGTATGGATTGGAACGCGAAAACACCGGAACACATAGGTGGTCGAGGTGTCCTGTAAAAAGGTTGGAGAACCTGTACGGGTATGAAACTTGAAAGATAAAGGTAAGTACAATAATCCAACGGACATGATAAGGAGGAGTTTTTGTCATGAGCAACGTCTAAATCAAATACCATTGAATTTAGATTTCGCCGAGCTTGAACTATTAGGAAAAAACTCACGAACGCATTTATTGGCAGAACAAAAAAAGATCATGGAAATGTATCGTAAACAAAAGAATTCGAATCATGAAACAATTTTGATGGAAATTGAGAATGACCTTTCAGATACAAATTTTTCAAAACCAGATAATGATATAATGTGGATCGATGATATCCACTTAAATTATAACGATAGTAAAATTAGGACAGTTGAGATTAAATTAAATGAAGAAAAAAAAGAATCAAAAGAAATAGATGAAAAAGGAACTTTATTTGTAACAGAACTTAAGAGCTTGACAAAGCGGCCCCCCTTCTAATAATATTTCCAATCCTAACTTATGAATAAACGATGCGTTTAATCAAGTTTTTTTGCAACAAAGTAAAAATTTGTAAGATTATACTTCAGTGCGGACAACTCAAGAAATCCACCAAAATATTAGACACATAAAGTTATAATAAAAACTTTCAATGTATCGTATTTTAAAGTTAGGTCTATCAAGTTTAATATCTAATTTCCAATCTAAGCTCATAAAAATTAACAAGTCCAAATGATTTTTTATTTTGACAAAAATTATTGTATTAATATCGCTTTAGTACGGACAAGTCATTATATTTGTTTAATTTATTAATTTAAAAAGATACTGATATAATAAAAAAAGCAAAACTCAAGTGATGCAGCTCCGACATCCCGTTAATAGGAAAATGGTAACAGAAGTATCACATAAATATAAAAAAATGTCAAAAAAAGACATTATTATGGAAATGCGAGAAACAAATAAGTAATGATAAATTAGAACTAAGACGTGTTCAAGAAACTTTACGTAAGAAAAAAGCTTATATGAAAATGAAAAAAGGACAACCAAATAAATATAAACAGAAATTAGAAAATACTAAGATAACAAAATGGCAATTCGAGGAAACAATGAGTACTGATAAATTGGAACAAATACGTGCGAATGAGGCTTTACGTAAGAAAGAAGCTTATATAAAAATTAAAGAAAAACAACAAAAAAAATATGAAGAAAAATTAGAAAATGTTAAGTGTAAACGATTAAAAATTGAAGATAATAATAATAAAGAAAATAAGAATAATAATAATCATAATAACAATCATAATATTGTATTAAACGAAGTTATTGATAAAACAATAAAGGGCAAAGTAGAAAAAAAATTAAAGAAATTAAATGATAAAATATTAACTGAAAAAATTTATTTGAAACTGATTGGTTGTATGGCAAATATATATTTCGATGGAAATCTCATATCTGAAAATTACATTGGTTCCATGACAAATACATGTGTTTATTGTGATGCGCAACATTTTGCTTTTTAATATTCTAAAATAAACGATTTCTCCAATTGTTGTCATAAAGGTAAAGTAGAATTGTTAGAAAATCCACCTTACTCAGAACGATTAATGTTTTGAGCAACTGAATTTACAGAAGAAAGTATTGATTTTCGACGAAATGTTAGGTTGTACAATAATGCTTTAGCATTCGCAAGTTTCGATGCCAATTCTGATACATTGCCGAGTAAAGGACCACAAGTTATTAGAATATGTGGACAAATTTACCATAATGTATATGCGTTACATCCTAATAAAGATGAAGCACGTAAATATGGAAAATTATATATTTTAGATAATGAAATAGCAACGATTGAACGACATAAGTTTAATACAAACTTAACATTATTAAAACATTTAGATAACTTAATAAGAGATATTAACCCTCATGCTAAAGCCTATACAATGATGCATGAAACAGGAGAGGAAGAACTACAACGATGTGCAAAAATCACTTGTCTTCTGAAAACTGTTACTATGCCTATTGTCCGCAATAATACTTTCGATAAAAATAGATATAATCTACCTACCTGTAATGATGTAGCAATAGTATACGTTGGAGAAGACGATATGCCTCCTATTAAAAGTCCGCTGTATCTCTGTCCTTTTCTAATTAAAAAATTGACTTTTTTCCCAAAATTAGCAACAAGAGGCAAAAATAAAGAGATGGTTTCGATGTGTTTAATAAAATGTAATATTTTCTTTGATTAGTATGAATTAATTTTATTGCTTCGTTTTTAAGAAAAGTTGGAATAACTTAAAAAATTAGAAATTAGTGTCAAATAATGGGATTTTAAAGTTATTCCAACTTTTCTTGAAAATAAAGCGGTGGAATTAAATTATTCTTATCAGAGAAAATATTGCTTTTTATTACACGAATCGAAACCATCTCTTTATTTCTGCCTGAAGCTATTAGTTTTTATAAAAAATAAATTTTAAATAGATTCAGTAAAACAGGTAACTGTGTCGGTATACAGCTGACTCTTAAACGTGATATTGTCATTCACCCTAAGTCTGATAAACCAATTAGTATACTAACAATTAGCAAACACACAGATCCTATGACATATTCGCTTATTCATATTAATGGTGGTTTCGGATGGATGTCAAATATGAAAAATAAATTTGGAAAATCTAATATTAAAAATTTGCAATTTTATAATTATAGATTTAGTGTTAGAAATAAATTTAATCCATTTCTTAATTTAGGAAAATTATCTCAATAGTTCATTGTTGATGCGTTTGTAAAAGTTGAAACCTCCAGATTATATTTTATACAAAAAAACCAAAACGTATTAAGAAGTGATTGTTACAAAGGTGTTATGGACTATTTACATAACAAAAAAGAATTAGATTATTGAAAAATCGGAAAAATGGTAATATTACCATCAAACTTTTCAGCAAGTTCACGATTTTTAAAACAAAATTACATTGATTCAATAACACTTGTAAATTATCATGGTAAACCTGACCTTTTTGTAACTATGACCTGTAACCCACATTGGAAAGAAATAATTGAAAACTTGGAAATTTATGAAAATGCAATAGATAGACCAGATATTATAACAAAAGTATTTTATCCAAAAGTAGAAGAAATCAAAAATTTAGTAATAAAAAAGGGAATATTAGGAAAATGTATTGCATATAGTTATGTAATTGAATTTCAAAAACGAGGATTACCACATATGCATATGTTGTCATTCTTAGATAAAAATGATAAATTTGACATTCCCGAAAAAGTTGATAAAATAATAAGTGCAGAAATCCCAAATAGAGATATTTATCCAAAATTATATAGTATTGTTAAACAATTTATGATACACGGTCCCTGTGGTATGCAAAATATAAATTGTCCGTGTATGGATAAAAATACGAAACAACGTACGAAAAATTTTCCAAAAAAATTTAATAATACAACAACATTTAAATCAAATGGGTATCCACTATACAAACGCAAAAATGATGGCGTCGAAATTATTTTTAAAAATAAATTTACAGAAAGAATTGCAGATAATGGATTCGTTGTTCCTTATAATCCTTACTTATTATTGAAATTTAATGTACACATTAACGTAGAAGTTTGTTTCGCTGTACAATGCATTAAATATTTATTCAAATACTGTTATGGAGGTCATGATTGTGCATACATTAAAATACATTCAAGTAGATGTTGATTTTAGATCAGAAAATTAAGACACTTTTGAAAATGATAATAGTGAAAATGTTGAATATGAATATGACGAAATCAAACAATACATTAATACACGATATTTATGTCCACCTGAAACAATGCACAGATTATTAGAATATCCTTTACATGTTATTCCACATACTATAAAACGTCTAGGCGTTCATGAAGAGAATCAACAAAACGTATTTTCTAAAAAAGGAAAAGAAGAAATGATCATACAAAAAAATGTTGGAACAACATTAACAGCATATTTTAAATTGAATAGAGAAGATTTCGAAGCACGAAATTACTTATATTCAGAAATACCAAATTTTTATACATTTGATGAAAAACTGAAAAAGTGGAATAGAAGAAAAAAAAAGAAAACCAATACTCAGTAGAATGTACTTAGTAAGTCCAAAAGATAGAGAACGTTATTTTATTAGGTTATTACTATTACATGTTAAAGGAGCCACGTCTTTTGAAGCTTTGCGTACTGTTGATGATGTGATGTACAATTCGTTTTATGAGGCAGCTAAGGCTAAACAATTAATTAATGAAGATAAAGAATGGAATAGATGCTTGGAAGAAGCATCTTCAACAGAATTCCCTTACGCTCTTTGTGAATTATTTGCTTTTATTTGCGTTTTTCATAATCCTATAAGTGCACGAGATTTATATGAAAAATATAAAGATAAATTTCACCACCCTGAATACAAAAAAATATAGGTGAAGATCATGCATTGAATGTTATTGAAAATAATTTACAAGTCAATGGATTTTCATTAAACGATTTGAATTCACCTAACATAAGCACATTTATAGAAGAAGATAATAATCAAACAATTTTAAATCATAATAATAATATTCTTAATGAATTAGAAATGAAAATAAATTCTTCAAATGATAAACAAAGGCAAATATTCAACTCTACTATAAAAAGTTTAAACAACCAAAGTAAAGAAAAATATATTTTTATAGATGGACCAGGTGGAAGTGGAAAAAGTTATCTACTTAACGTTTCAATAGCTTATTTTAAATATCATACCATACATTATTTATGTGTAGCTTGGACAGGTATAGCAGCGAATTTATTAGTCAATGGAAAAACCGTGCATACAACATTTAAACTACCGTTAAATATAACAGATTGTACAACTTGTAATGTTAAGCCTAATTCTGCAGAAGGCAAACGATTAAAGAAAACACAAATAACTATTTGGGATGAAATAACCATGACTTCAAAATTTGCTTTTGAAGCGGTTGATCGTCTTTTTCAAGATTTATGCCATGTAAACCAACCCTTCGGTGGTAAAACTGTAATTATATCAGGAGATTTCAGGCAAACATTACCGATTGTACGACATGGTAGCCGTATGAACATTATTGAAAATTCAGTTAAATTTATTTTATTATGGCAAAATTTTAAGCAAATGAAGTTAAATGAAAATCTGCGAGTTTCAGATAATGATAATAATTTTAAACAATGGTTATTAGACATCGGAGAAGGAAAACGTTGCAATGTTTTTGAAGATGATAATAAAGTAAGTACTATACCAGATAATTTTATCATTAAAGAAAATCTTGTCGAAGAAATATTCAGAAAAACAATAAAAATAGACAATACGAATATAACGAAAAAAGCTATTTTGGCTCCTAAAAATAATGATGTTACTGAAATCAATAATAATGTTTTGAATTTAATGGAAGGAAACCATGTTGAATATTTGAGTATTGATACTGCTGAAGATGATAACAAAGAAAATTTAGATATGTTACCTACAGAATTTTTAAATAAGTTAACTTCTAATGGACTTCTACTACATAAATTACATTTAAAAGTAGGGGCTATCATCATACTTTTAAGAAATCTAAATGTCAATAAGGGACTTTGTAATGGAACAAGGTTAATAGTAAAAAAATGCCTAAATATTCCATTCAAGCGAAATTAACAGCTGGTCAAAACAAAGATAAATTAGTTTTCATTCCAAGAATAAATTTATCTCCATCTACGGAAAAAATTTCATTCAATATGCAACGAAAACAGTTTCCTATTAGATTAGGATTTGCAATGACTATTAATAAATCACAAGGACAATCTTATAAAAAAGTTGGTGTTTATTTGCCGTCACCAGTTTTCAGTCATGGGCAATTATATGTTGCTCTTTCGAGGACGAAATATAAAAACATTTTAAAATTATTTTTAGGTGACTATGCTATTGTCAACGGAGAAAATAAAAATGATCAGAACACAATATATACAAAAAACATTGTTTATAAAAAGATATTACAAAGAATATGTCAATATGTATTTAATATTTATGTTTTAGATTGTGTTAATAGTTGAACTCAAAATATAATAAAATATATATTTAATAAAAATAAATATCAACTGACGCTTTCAAAATAGTTTAATATGATGTTGAATCAGCTGTATAAAGGACGCGCTGTCAAATTGGCTGCATAAGGAAACGTCTACGGTGCCGGACGCAAACGACCGAAGCGAATCAGTGAGGTGTTGAATCACGATTTGGGATGCGCTGTTGAATCGGCTGCATATTGGGATGCGCTGTTGAATCGGCTGCATGTTGGAATGCGCTGTTAAATCAGCTGCATATTGAAATGCGCTGTTAAGTCGGCTGCATATTGGGATGCGCTGTTAAATCGGCTGCATATGGGAATGCGCTGTTTAAACGGCTGCATATTGGGATGCGCTGTTTAATCAGCTGCATATGGAGATGCGCTATTAGATTCGCAATGCCTAGTAAAAGAATAAAACGTTAAAACATTGCATTTGGAATAAAAAAAAATTATAGCATCTGGAGCTGAGCCTGTATAAAACATTATAAAAAAACGCTTCACTGAAGAATCCAATGTGGGATACGCTGTAGAATCAGCTGCATATGGGGATGCGCAGTTGAATCGGCTGCATATTGGGATGCGCTGTTGAATCAGCTGCATATTGGGATGCGCTGTTGAATCGGCTGCATATTGGGATGCGCTGTTGAATCGGCTGCATATTGGAATGCGCTGTTAAATCAGCTGCATATTGGAATGCGCTGTTAAATCGGCTGCATATTGGGATGCGCTGTTAAATCGGCTGCATATGGGAATGCGCTGTTTAAACGGCTGCATATTGGGATGCGCTGTTTAATCAGCTGCATATGGAGATGCGCTATTAGATTCGCAATGCCTAGTAAAAGAATAAAACGTTAAAACATTGTATTTGGAATAAAAAAAAATTATAGCATCTGGAGCTGAGCCTGTATAAAACATTATAAAAAAACGCTTCACTGAAGAATCCAATGTAAAAGTATACAGGCTTGGATGAAACGCTACGTTAGAAAACATATTGACCAAAAAAATGTAGGAATCAAAAAAATATAAAGCCCATGAAAATATAAGGCCCAAGAGAATATAGGGCCCAAGAAAATAAAAGGCCCAAGAAAATAAAAGGCCCAAAAAAAATTAAGGCCCAAGAAAATATAAGGCCCAAAAAATATAGAGACCGAAAAAATATTGGGCCCAAAAAATATTAAGCCCAAAAAATTATAAGGCCCAAAAAATATAAGGCCCAAGAAAGTATTAAGCTCAATAAAATATAAGACCCAAAAAAATTAAAGCCCAAGAAAATATAAGGCCTAAAAAATATAGAGACCGAAAAAATATTGGGCCCAAAAAAAATTAGGGCCCAAGAAAATATAAGGCCCAAAAAAAATAGAGACCGAAAAAATACTGGGCCAAAAAAAATATTGAGTCTAAAAAATTATAAGGCCCAAAAAAATATAGGGCCCGAAAAAGTATGAGGCTCAATAAAATATAAGGCCCAAAAAATATAGAGACCAAAAAAATATTGGGCCTAAAAAAATATTAAGTCCAAAAAATTATAAGGCCCAAGAAAGTATTAGGCTCAGTAAAATATAAGGCCTAAAAAATATAGAGACCGAAAAAATATTGGGCCCAAAAAAATATTGAGTCCAAAAAATTATAAGGCCCAAAAAAAATATAAGGCTCAAGAAAGTATAAGGCTCAATAAAATATGAGGCCCAAAAAATATAGAGACCGAAAAAATATTGGGCCCAAAAAAATATCTAGTCCAAAAAAATATTAGACCCAAAAAAATATTAAGTCCAAAAAATTAGAAGGCCCAAGAAAATTATTATGCCCAAGAAAATATAAGGGCCAAGAAAATATAAGACCCAAGAAAATATAAGGCCCAAGAAAATAAAAGGCCCAAGAAAATAAAAGGCCCAAGAAAATATAAGGCCCAAGAAAGACACATTTGAAAAATGCGGAGAACCGGAGAACCGGAGAAACGGAGAAAAAAGTGGTTTCACTTTAATATAATATAAGATAAGATATTTTTTGTATGGAAAAAATCTTCTAAAGATAATTTTAGCGAAAATCTGCCTTGAATGTGTATATATATTGTAAAGTTTTTCCCTTTCAGGAGGGGGGGGGAATACGTGTTTCTTCTGTTGCCGGACGCTTCAGTGAGTTACCATAGTAAGATCGGCAGGAGTGGAAAGAATCGGACGGTGAAAAATGAAGGATAGTAACCGGGTTTAACACGTTTGGTTATGGTAGGGAGTACTTTGGCTTTATTGTACTCAATAAACTCATGTACAATGACGATTACAATAATGGAATAATAATGTATTGATCAAAGCTAAACCTATTATCTTATATAATACAAACAACTAACCTAACCTTGAATGAAATGCAATTTACAAAAGTAATTAGTTCTTTAATTATCTTGGCGACTTGACGGCTATTTAATAAATGATTAAATCAATAAATCTTTAAATGAGTCTAATTTAATAGTTTGAGTTTAATTGGAAGATTTTATTGTCTGGACGGTCTAAAATATACCGGCGGCTTTTACCTGCAATAATGTGCAAAACAAAAAGAGACAAATGATTAATAATTAATTATAATGATATTAATAGGCAACGACACCTAATAACGCAATACTTAATCCTACAGTAATAATAATGGTGGGTAGCCGGCACCCTTGATTATCTATATTACGAATCTCTATAGGCATGCGGGACCCTTAAGTGATGTGAAGACAATGACTGGCAGACACCCATAACTTATTCTAATATCTTAATAACTACGCAGCAGTCGGACGGAGTTAATTTTTAATTAACATAACAAAATGTATTGGGTGGACGACACCCTTAACTTATTCTAAGTTCTAATATTTACACGCGGTCGGACGGAGTCCTTTAAACTAACATGAAACAAGTAATGGGTGGATGACATCCTTAATATATTCTATAAATCACGTAGTGGCGGACGCGACAGCTAAGGGTGGACAAGACCCTTAATTAAGCCCGTTGCGATATGTGGGATAGAATATAATATTTGGTTCGGGCAAGTTTGGCATTGCAGCGATGGCGAAAGATTGCGAGTGCGCTCTAGGTAACATAGATTTACGCCAGCGTGCTCACTCGGCGTAGCTCTATGCTGCCAGCATATGCATTTCAGTGTAGGCCAGCGTGCTCACTCGGTCTACCCTCAAGTGCAAGAGTGAGAAGCTAGTCCTTCTACGAGAGAAGGCAACCAGCTACAACTTGTCTCACTCTCTCTTAACCTAGCGTGCTCACTCAGGTAAAGAGAGAGGGAAGACCGTAGTCTACACTGCTCTGCTCTGGTTAGCTTCTTAGCCTCTTATATACTCTGGCCTTATTTTTCTCGTTGCGTGCAACGACGTTCTAGGTTGCCGCCTAGCGGCTGAGCTCAGAACTACTGTTCTATAGTAGCTTGGCCCTTAGGCGGGAGATTTGAAATGCGCAGGTAAGTATACTCGTCGCAATATATATATCTTGAAGGTTGTACTCCGAGGACATTCCTGATATTTAAGGATAGGGTTCCGGGACATTTCCAACTTCCATGGTTGTTTTCTACTTGACAAAAAAATTATTTCTTTAGAGAAATTTTTAAATTTTGTTTAAAAAACACGTTTTAGAACATATATATATTACATCTCGAGTATAGTTCTAGGACGTAGATTTTTTCAAACTTCCATGTGATTGTTATATATATATATATATATATATATATATATATATATATATATATATATATATGGGATGTTTCACGCCAACTTATAGAGCAAAAAAATAAAAATCGTTGAAACTCTAAGAATTTATTTTTTTTGTTACCCAAAATATGTAAAAAAATTTTCAAGGATCTAGATTGAAAGGATCAAGAGTTACAGGACCTTGAAATTTGAAAATTTTTCAAAATTTTTGGAAAAGTCCCAAATTTATCATTTTTTTTCTGAAAATCATAATGTTTTAGAGAAAAATGCATAATAACACTTCTTGTTGTAAATGAAGAAGAGAGTTAGCAGGATTTTTTACAGACCTGAATCTCGCAGTTTTCTGATAGGCTCTTATATGTATAACATGGTTATTGAGATTATTTAATGTTTGCCGCTGCCAAAATTGTCTTTCGAAGGCTTATTTTTTTCTATTTTTTATTAACTTTAAAATAAATTTTGGTTCGTGTAAGCAAAAGTCACCAATAAGGAGTTATCACAGTTTTAAATATACATTTTCATGTGAAATTTATTTTTCTTATTGAAAATAGCCTGTCACATACTAAACATGATCATCTGGTTTTAATACTCAAAAACTATTAAAATAAGTTTAGAAATCATTTAGTAAAATGTCATTTATCAATTATAAGCCTCATTATTAATTAAACAACACTCGTTATTATTATAATAACAATTAATTTCAAAGGAAAATCAGACTCTGAATTATTCCAAAATCAAATAATTATTTTTCAATAAAAATTTACTTATTTCAAAGAATTGATTCATCAATAGAAGAGAATAATTAAATAATTACTATTTTCCTTACCTTGACTTTCTAGAAAAAGTATCTGTTCAATAGAAAATGATGATAGAATTTTGGAACACACACTAAATGAATTTTTTGGGAATGATTATAAACAAAGGCTTTTTGACTACCCATCTTTATTTATTTATTTAAATATTTATTTTTATTTTTATTTAACCGATAGAAGTATTGTTTAACTCAAAATACTATATATTGAATGTTAGTTTATAACTTTTGGCTTTCGAAGGCTAATTTTTTTCTATTTTTTATTAACTTTAAAATAAATTTTGATTCGTGTAAGCAAAAGTCACCAATAAGGAGTTATCACAGTTTTAAATGTACATTTTCATGTGAAATTTATTTTTCTTATTGAAAATAGCCTGTCACATACTAAACATGATCATCTGGTTTTAATACTCAAAAACTATTGAAATAAGTTTAAAAATCATTTAGTAAAATGTCATTTATCAATTATAAGCCTCATTATTAATTAAACAACACTCGTTATTATTATAATTATAATTAATTTTAAAGGAAAATAAGAGTTATTCCAAAATTAAATATTTATTTTTTAATATGAATTTACTTATTTCAAAGAATTGATTCATCAATAAAAAAGAATAATTAAATAATCACTATTTTCCTTGCCTTAACTTTTTATAAAAAGTATCAGTAAAATGGAAAATGATGATATCATTTTGGAACATACGCTTGAAAGAAATGATTTATTATTACAATCAATTACATTAACTGAGCTGTTATAATTAGAATACTGATTTTTAGATTAGCATTAATAGTTTCTCTAATACAAGGTACATCTTGAGTAATGTTCATAGGTGCTACACGAGCAAAATGAAAAGTTTTCAAGGTTATTCAAGTACCAAGTCCTCTAAGACTTTGTGCAGCTAAAGCACCAACTGCAGTGACTGGTTCAATTTTTGCTTTCATATATTTTTTCTTGCTTGTATGAATAAATTCAAGAAGTTGTGACACAGTTAAACGTATAATATACCTGTAAACTGGGACATCTGGTTTAATATTTTGTCTAATCCGAGCAATTATAATTGCAACTGTTTTCAAAAATTGAGCTGATTTTTGCTTAAATTCTTAACTTACACAAGAATATTTCTCTGACATCAAAAGTTCAGGGGTTACTTTAATAATACTAGGGCTGTCTAATGGATTTTCAATTTTGTACGTTAAAGTAGATTTAATATATCATCAAGAACTCTTCTATAATCAATTTGTCTTAGTCTTTGCCTTCCATATACGTTGGATCCATAGAATCTACACGATAAAGAATTTAAACAGTATCAACAAAAGAATTTTCAACTGTTATATCATAATGTAAACTAAGATCTTCTAAACTCTTAACATTCTTCTTTGCGTGTATCCAGTTTCAGCAATTTTAACAGCTGTATCTACAGCTGTTCATGGATCAAAATCCATTTTTCTTTCTCAACCCTATGAATATAATTTGAACTATATTTCTATTATTTGTTCTTCATAATATTCTGAAAAAAAACAATTTATGAAACTAAGAGAATTTTCTGATAATTAACATCTTATTTACTTTTCATATGTAACGGTCTTAAGGGCATACCAAAACTCCTCTTTTTAAAAATATTTCTAATCCAAGTTTATCAATGAACGGTGCGTTTAATCTAGCTTTTCGCTACAGTAAAAAAATTTATGAGATTAAACCTAAGTGCGGATAACTCAAAAGATCCATTAAAATACTATGCATAAAAAGTTATAAACTAACATTCAATATATAGTATTTTGAGTTAAACAATACTTCTATCGGTTAAATAAAAATAAAAATATATATTTAAATAAATAAATAAACATGGGTAGTCAGGAAGCCTTTGTTTATAATCATCCCCAAAAAATTCATTTAGTGTGTGTTCCAAAATTCTATCATCATTTTCTATTGAACAGATACTTTTTCTAGAAAGTTAAGGTAAGGAAAATAGTAATTATTTAATTATTCTCTTTTATTGATGAATCAATTCTTTGAAATACGTAGATTTTTATTGAAAAATAATTATTTGATTTTGGAATAATTCAGAGTCTAATTTCCCTTTGGAATTAATTGTAATTATAATAATAACGAAGAGCGTCTGTGGCGTAACCGGCTAAGGCATACGCCTTATACGGTCTCTACACATTCGCTCCGAGTGGTCGGGGGTTCGATTCCCGGTGAAAACACCTGAAATTTTTTTCAGACGTTTTTTCATCGGAAAAAGAACTTCTGAGTGCGATGGGTAAATATTCCTGGCGTAGGTTTTCTCCTGGGGGAGTTTTCCCTACGTCACAGGCTTAGGCCTGGGCAAATGCAGGAATCTACCGTAGAAATCTACTTACCGACTGTTCTAGGAACGCGGCAGTCCGTAGACTTCTCGGGGATGTGGGAACTAATTAAGTTAAGTACTTTAGTTAGTTTATAACAAAAATATAGTTGCGGCGAAAAAACATTGTTGTATCGAAAAAATAAAAATAGATAGGAGCACCTCCACACAAAGGTGGTAGAGGTGGCCACGCATAACAGTAAGATAGTTAGCCGTGGGCCACAGGGTAAAAGAAAGCGAAAAAAAAAAAAAAAATAATAACGAGTGTTGTTTAATTAATAATGAGGCTTATAATTGATAAATGACATTTTACTAAATGATTTTTAAACTTATTTCAATAGTTTTTGAGTATTAAGACCAGATGATCATGTTTAGTATGTGACAGGCTATTTTCAATAAGAAAAATAAATTTCACATGAAAATGTATATTTAAAACTGTGATAACTCCTTATTGGTGACTTTTGCTTACACGAACCAAAATTTATTTTAAAGTTAATAAAAAATAGAAAAAAATAAGCCTTCGAAAGCCAATTCTGGCAGCGGCAAATATTAAATAATTTCAATAACCATGTTATACATATAAGAGCCTATCAGAAAACTGCGAGATTCAGGTCTGTATAAAATCTTGCTAACTCTCTTCTTCATTTACAACAAGAAGTGTTATTATGCATTTTTCTCTAAAACATCAGGATTTTCAGAAAAAAAATAATAAAGTTGGGACTTTTCCAAAAATTTTGAAAAATTCTCAAATTTCAAGGTCCTGTAACTCTTGATTCTTTCAATCTAGATCCTTGAAAATTTTTTTACATATTTTGGGTAACAAAAAAAATAAATTCTTAGAGTTTCAACGATTTTTATTTTTTTGTTTTATTAGTTGGCGTGAAATGTCTCATATATATATATATATATATATATATATATATATATATATATATATATATATAATATATAAAAACAACCATAGAAGTTGAAAATGTTTCAGAACCATACCCTTCAATATCAGCAATGTCTATAAATATATATTTTTATATATATATATATATCAATATATATATATATATATATATATATATATTGTCTTGGTATTTTACCGTGTTTGAATATCGCGCGAGCAGGAAATAATATACGACGCGCGCGCTGTCATACAAGCCGTCAGAGTTACGCGAAGAAATACGTAACTTACTGACCATTAAGGGAAGAACGCCGAGTCGACCACGAGGCGCGTCAGACCTTTTTCGGCTGCCGTTGAGAGCTCATTGCAATAGGTGCAAATACTCGATAACTTTTGATAGTGCATTGATTCCGTGTCAAGACTCGTGCTTCTATTTGAACCGTGAGACACGTGCATTATTTAATCCAAGGTGTTATCCTGATTAAGGAAAATAGCGGCCTTTGTTTGCCCAAGGACGACTTCTCAAATGCGTGCCTCGACTAGCTCCCACGACCAGGATTGCTGCAGCGTTGCGACCGTTGGCCAACGAGCGAGCGATCAGCGTGGAGTCCTCGGTGTAAGAGCAGCTTCTCGACGTTTTCGTAAGTAATTCTAACATAGTATGATTTTTTTATTATCAACTAAACACTTTCTTGTGAATGATCTTTCGTCGACCTGGAGGTCGTCCAGGTCACCTGAACATCATCTATAGGAAGTGACAAAAATTTATATATTTCCAATGATAATATTAGATGTGTTTCCTCGTGAATGATGTTTCGTGATCCTGGAGGCCATCCTTGCCACCTGGACATCATCTCCAAGAAGTGACAAAAAATTTTAAATTATAATACTAGATTCACTTTCTCGAGAATGATGTATCGTCGACCTGGAGGTCATCTAGGTCACCTGGACATCATCTATAGAAAGTGACAAAAATTTATATATTTCCAATGATAATACTAGATGTGTTTCCTCGTGGATGATGTTTCGTGATCCTGGAGGCCATCCTGGCCACCTGGACATCATCTCCAGGAAGTAACAAAAAATTTTAAATTATAATACTAGATTCACTCTCTCAAGAATAATGTTTCGTCGACCTGGAGGTCGTCCAGGTCACCTGAACATCATCTATAGGAAGTGACAAAAATTTATATATTTCCAATGATAATACTAGATGTGTTTCCTCGTGAATGATGTTTCGTGATCCTGGAGGCCATCCTGGCCACCTGGACATCATCTCCAGGAAGTGACAAAATATTTTAAATTATAATACTAAATTCACTTTCTCGAGAATGATGTTTCGTCGACCTGGAGGTCGTCCAGGTCACCTGGACATCATCTATAGGAAGTAACAAAAATTTATATATTTCCAATGATAATACTAGATATGTTTCCTCGTGGATGATGATTCGTGGTCTTGAAGGCCATCCTGGTCACCTGGACATCATCTCCAGGAAGTGACAAAAAACTTTTTAATTTCAATTATAATACTAAATGCACTTTCTGAATGATGTTTTCTCGACCTAGAGGTTGTCCAGGTCACCTGGACATCATCTTCAGGAAGTGACCAAAATTTACGTTAATTTGTAATTAATGTATTCAAGCGTCTACTGAAAAATCGTGTTACGATTAATTAAACATAAAAAAATTAATTGAACATAAATGTTTAATTTAATTAAACATATCAAAATTTGTTCACTTTCTAATTTTTTTGTTTTGAATATTTAATTGTCTATAATTTCTTTTTAAATTTTAAAAAGATTTTTTGTTACATTTTGTATCTAGTTTTATAGAGTTATACAAAAGATATATATAATCATTTTCAGATACAAACTATATCCAGTAAACTATATCGAGTACTTTCGTATTTAATTCATTTTTTTTAATATGAAGTTCGTAATCTTTCAAACTATTAAATAAATATAGAATTTTGGCTAAAGAAAGTTTAGAAATCAATCAAATAACCCTGGTTGAAATGTGACCATTAAAAATGGTGTATCTAAAAATTTGAAGTTATTTGTAATAATAATGCCAAAGAAATGGCCATAAAATGTTAAAAAAAGCGTTTCCATCTTTACTGGTCATAAAATGGTAATACACAGCGTTTCATTTTCTACCAGGGAATCGTCGAGTATTACTGTATTCAATTCATTCTTTTTAATAAAAAGGAATGAAATTGACATTGATTAATAAGCTCTTCTGTTTCAACTTTTTTAAATAATATAAAATTCATAAAAATACCATTAAACTATTTTTTTATTTTATAATTTTATCAAATTTCTTGAAATTTTTTTAATATTATAACTGTTATTTTTTGTTTTTAATCATTGTTCGAATTGATAAATACTATTTAATCTTTATTATTACTTTTAAAAAAGTATATTTTAGGCGAGTTCAGGTATTGAATAGTATAGTATTCTTTAGAACATTTTTCCTAAATATTTTATTTTACCCAATACATAATATTTTTTTTATTTCAGCTTTCAAAAGTACTGAAATATCATCACTAAGTTTATACTTTTTATTTGATTTATCTTTAGTTTTTGCTTAAGAGAGTTTTGAAATCAATCAAGCAATCGTCGAGTACTTTCGTATTTAATTCATTTTTTTTAATATGAAGTTCATAATATGAATAATATGAAATTCATAAAATATTTACAGTTTTGGCTAAAGAAAGTTTCGAAATCAATCAAGCAATCGTCGAGTACTTCTGTATTCAATTCATTTTCTTTAATTATATAGAATTCATCAAATGTTCAATTTATATTCTTTTTGATAGATGAATGTTTGAAAAAATTTTTCTAAACAATTTCTGAAAAAAGTGATTACTGAGATGAAGATAGCGATGATAATACACATCAAAATCAAAAAATAAAGATATACCAGATCAACATTTTATTTCATTTATGAGTGAATATTAATACATGAACATTAAGGAACTATAGTTGATCTTATATCTATTTTTTACTTTATTCTTTATGAGAGACATATTTAATTAAAAATGTCTAAAAACTTGGCAGAAGGGCCATTAGCTTCTAACAACTTATATTTGAGAATTTGCTGTCATCAGCTTCAAAATTATTTATGCGTTTTTAAAATTATGCATTCTCTATTTCATTGCGCTATCATTTCATTTTCAAGAGCTTTAAAACATATTAATTTCACTAAATATCTACAAAATAACCTGCCAGGCCCGTAGATTAATAGTTCATGGTGTAGTTGATAATTTTAAAGTTTTTATAGTAAAAATAAGTGAAAGAAAACCAAGAATATTGAATTCTCTGCATTACATAACATCACATATAAAAAAAATAATTTTTGAGCACAAAATAGATTTTTATTTATTGTAATAGGATGTATTTTTGTTCTTTATCTTTGAATGTATATGTATTTAAATTCATATTTTGAACTGTTATTTAACACACGTGAATTAGCTATCAATTAAATTATAAACCAGTACACATTAACATTGAGCATTTCACCAACAAAATATTAATCTACGGGCCTGGCAAGTTATTTTGTAGATATTTAGTAAAATTCAATATGTTGTAAAGCTCTTGAAAATAAAATGATAGCGCAATGAAATAGAGAATGCATAATTTTAAAAACGCATAAATAATTTTGAAGCTGATGGCAGCAAATTCTCAAATATAAGTTGTCAGAAGCCAATGGCCCATCTGCCAAGTTTTTAGAAATTTTTAATTAAATATGTCTCTCATAAAGAATAAAGTAAAAAATAGATATAAGATCAACTATAGTCCTTAATGTTCATGTATTAATATTCACTCATAAATTAAATAAAATGTTAATCTGGTATATCTTTATTTTTTGATTTTGATGTGTATTATCATCGCTATCTTCATCTCAGTAATCACTTTTTTCAGAAATTGTTTGGAAAAATTTTTTCAAACATTCATCTATCAAAAAGAATATGAATTAAGCATTTGATGAATTCTATATAATTAAAGAAAATGAATTGAATACAGAAGTACTCGACGATTGCTTGATTGATTTCGAAACTTTCTTTAGCCAAAACTGTAAATATTTTATGAATTTCATATCATTCATATTATGAACTTCATATTAAAAAGAATAAATTAAATACGGAAGTACTCGACGATTGCTTGATTGATTTCAAAACTTTCTTAAGCAAAAACTAAAGATAAATCAAATAAAAAGTATAAACTTAGTGATGATATTTCAGTACTTTTGAAAGCTGAAATAAAAAAAATATTATGTATATTAAATGAAATATAATTTTTCGATTGATTATTGTATTAGCTACAATACTAATATATTTCTTTCAACAAAAAATATTTTTGATTTAATGAAATAATTAATCAATAAGATGAAATTTTTTAAATCAAATAAATTTTCTGATAAAACAAAAGATTGTTTATATACAATAATATATTATTTAATTGATTCAAAAGTCTTAGTAATTGAATCCAAAATATTTAATTAAGTTTCAAATAAATTTAAGTGTAAATGAAGTAATTTTTGTCCAATATAAATAATCAAGAAATATTTACTGATTATAATCCTAGCGGAAAAAAATGTCCAAATTTTCACAAATATTTTCGAAATATTTCAGTTTGTTTCAGTTTATCTCGTTTTTTCAGATTCTTGCAATATCTTTTAGAATAATATAAAATGTTTTATTTAGGGATTTGGTCGAAATACTCAGAGTATTTTAGTTTGTCTCATTTTCTTTCATTTCTTTTTGAAAAAAAACGAAAGAAACCGAAAGAAACCGAAAGAAACTGAAGCAAACTGAAACAAACTGAAATAATCTGAAAAAAATGAAAGAAAATGAAACAAACAGAAACTAAATGAAAAAAAAGTGAAATAAAATTTAAGCAATTTGAGAGAAATCAAAACAGATTAAGACAAACTGAAACAAACTAAAACTTTCATTATAGCTGATTTTTTTTCGTCAGTTAGAAAATGAAACAAAATGAGACTTTCCGAAAGTTTGTAGGAATTTCAAAAAATTTTTGAAACATACCAATAGTTTCGTCCAAAAGTTTTTTTCAGAAATATTTATTTACTTTCATAAATTTTTCCAGCTAGGGAATGTTTTACTAACCGAGCCAATTCTTGATAGCAACCTATGCAACAGATGAAATTTATGATATACTTTAACTATTTTTTAGATATGATTAGGCAGCTAAAGAAGTGTATGAATTACATTCAAGTGCAATCTACTTTATTTTAAATCAATTATGTGTTAATACATACCTCAAAATTGAAAGCTCTATTCATTTGGCATTGAGATTAATATAGGTCATCTTGAGAAATGTAACCCTCAATGTAAATAATTATAATTAATGTTTCAAATGCATAATTCATTTTTCCCTTTTAAGGATTCAAATTTTTCATTTTTATGATTTACATCTTGATTTATTTAAATTCAATAAATATTATTTTTATATTTAATAATTAAATATCTTTATTTTGAATCTAATTATCATTCGATTGAATGAATGAAATCTTTTGATTTCATGAATTCACGTATTTATCTAAAAAATATGTTCTTTAAAGACAGTTATGATCTTTTTTGTAGGAAACTTAATGGTATATTTTGCTTAAAAAAATATGTATTTCTATTTTTAATCGATTTATGTGTTCATTATGAAAACAAATATCATTTTGTATAAAAATAGAATTTTTTTTCTAATATTGTATTTGTTAAAATTATCATTTTTACTATTCCTTTTAATCTATTATAATAATTATTGTTATAGTAATATGTTTTTTTAAATATACAGTACATCTTTATTACAGAATATATCTTACCAATATTGATTATTTAAAATTATAAAAAAGGCATAATATTGATGTGTTCTAAAAATATTTCCATGTACTTTATTGGAGTACTTTTTGTTTGGTAATACCGTTGGGAGGGGGATGGACGTTACCTAACCCCATCATAATCAGCTAGGGCCTTTAAGGGTTGTAACATTTTTTGAGCTGCATTTAAATAATGAATTTTTGTTCTTTAGTTCAAAACCTACAAAAGACCATGTCTTGTACCATTTAAAAAAAAAATTTAATCCAACAAAAAAGCAAAAAAAATGATTTTTTTCCCAGGAATATGATTTTGGGGCTCAATTTTGAGGAAGTAAATATGGTACTGGTAAAATGTGATTATTTTTTCTCAATCTGTTTCACTAAAGCGTTAAAATACAATTAAAAAAATTTTTTTCAAAGAAACAAGCCAGATATGTTAAAAAATATGTTTTTAGAGAGACTCTTGACTTAAAATCGTTATACCTAGGGTTCTATAGCACCTAGAAAGGTTTTTAAAAAAGAAAATTGAAGGTTCTTCACTCTTCTTTAATAATCTGTGATGTATTTGTGTCCTCATTTCCTTTATACCAACGTTTAAGGAGAATAAAGAGAAAAATTCGAAAAAACCTTAGTTTTGACAGGTTGTTTAAGATATCTCCGTCACAGGAAGCTTTTCATAAATATTTTTTCATGAAAGTACATCACAAGACCTTCAAAATGAGCCATGGTAGACCCCCGTAACCCTATCCTATTAGGCGCTATTTAGTTTTGTCCAATAAAAAGTCGTTTCGGACCATAGTGCGGCATCGCGTACGCTGTACGCGGCTGGCGTCCATTTTAATTGAGCGTACGATAACTGTACAAATTTCTGAAATAAAGCTTCTCTTTTTTTTGTTACTGATTTAATTACAGCTTATATATTTTTATAAATTAGTGCAATCTCCTGATCCCCAAGGTTGTCACAGTGGAAAGTACCTAAAATATCAAAAAATTGAAAATTTTATAGATTTATAGCATTTTAGAGGCTCTATTGCATTCTGATCATAAAAATAACACCAAATACACGTTCAGCGACCGAAAAAATCTTCTAAATATCGATGTTTAGTCGGATTTATATCATATGTATCCATAAAATACGAGAATAAGATTTTAAAAAATCGGTTTTTGACCAAAAACCCGTGCCGTGCCGTATCCGTGCCGTTCTATGATGGAGTGTTCCATCTACACTACCTCTGCAGCAGCATTAAATGATTTACTTCATGTGGAAAATACAATCCCTATAATTAACCTTCTGACGTCATATGGCGTCATCCCATGATCGGCTGTTAGGAGGTTAATGAAGATAGTGATGAAGATTAAAAAGTAATATAAAAAGAATAAGTTATACTTTATTAATATAAAATATTGTAATTTTTATTATGATTAAAAATATTTTTCTAAATATAGACAAAATTTAAAATTAAATTTAAGAATTATTCTTCATACCATTAAATTTACTTGAAGGTATCTCCCACATAGCATGAAATATTCCCTAAATATTTCATACATCATTCTAAAAGATTAATTTGAAATATTACATAATACATTCAAGAAATCTTTCGAAAAAATAATAAAATATTTCTAAGACTATATCGTGACTAAAGTCAACTACCTCGATATAACCTACACTGAAAAAAGTACGGGAACTCTCCGTTACCGCAGCGTAGTGTCGCTGTACGAAACGCACATTCGTCTGCATGTTTTAAAATTTAGGACCGTTGATATACATATTTAAGCGAGTATACGTATAAACAACTGAAGCGCGACGACGTACCGGCCTTTGAGAAGTCTGCTGTTAGAATTTAAGTAAGAAGACGACCTACGGTGTATAGTTGTCGTCTTAACAGTGTATATTAGATTTTTTTCAAGCGTACGGCTCTAGCTTTATTTTTGAGATAGCAGCTTTCCCAAAAACGTAGCAAGGATCTCTGTTAAGCGAAACACGGCTGCGCGTTGGCATTTAGTACAACTGTTATCCCCAACTTTTTTCAGTGTTCCAGGCCGACACAGGGAGGTAAAATTCTAAGTATCGACATACCCCCACCAATGACCGTTTTATTCGAATTGAGAAATAGTTTCTTACGCTCTGATTATGGCCAAGGGACGCACTACATTTTTTGGCTTTAGATTCAGCCTACGGTTATATTCTTGTCTTCAAATCCATGTATTTCCTATCAATGAAAGTTTAAGAAGCTCGTGACCTTATAGAAAATGTCGGATATGAATTCCAGGGCTCAAGAGTTAGTAGATTTGGAAGGGATCAGCTTCAAGCATTGACGGTGGGGTATGGCGATTAATTCAGCGGTCGTATCGAGGTAGTTGACTGTATATTCATACCGATTTCTTGAAAGATTTATGAAATGTTTCACGGAATATTCTCTAAATATTTCTAAAATATTTCTTAAAATATTATTTTACAAATTTCTGAAATATTTTAAATATTTCATGGATTGTTTATAATTATTTATTAATCTTACATGAAATATTTCTAAAACGTATCTTGAAACATTTAATTAAAGGTTTAATAGATATTTCAAAAATTTTCAATGGATGATTTATAATTATTAATAAACCTTTCGCAAAATGTCTTTTCGGTCGAAAAACGATTTTTTTAGGCTTATTCTCGTATTTTATGGATCCATATGATATAAATCCGACTGAATATCAATATTTCGGGAATTTTCCTGGTCGCTGAACGTGTATTTGGTGTTATTTTCATGATCAGAATGTAATAGAGCCTTGAGAATGCTATAAATCTATAAAATTTTCAGTTTTTTGATATTTCAGATACTTTTCACCATTCATACAAAAATCTGCAAAATATATGAATGATAGATTTTATGAAAAGTAAAGTTTCTAAAAGTCAAAAATAAGTATGCATTCATACCATTAATGTTCAGGCCATTTTAAAATTTTCGAATTTATTTTTAGGTTATGTTTGAGACTCGTAAGGTTTTATATAGTTACTAAATATAATATAATATAAATTTCAAGTTGAGCAAAATACCTTTAAAACTTGCCGTGTAAAATTTTTCTAAAAATGATTTACCATCATTTTCCGAAAAATGATTTGAATTTAAGCACAGGCGAATAAAAAAATTTTTTTTTCTATTTTTGAGTCATAATATTTCCTAGACAAGTACTCAAAACTTTATTGCCAATACACTATTATATATTGCTACTTATATATATATATATATATATATATATATACATATATATATATATATATATATATATATAAGTAGCAAAATAGCAAAAAATATGTCCAGGAAAAAAAAATATCAATTTTTCACTTTGATATAATAATAATAATGTTTGTTAATTTTTATTAATTTTGTTAATTAAATTTTTTCTTTCTTCTAGAAGCTAGTCAAGTCTAGGCTCTAAATATGTTATAATTATGTCTTCGACCATAAGTGTGTTTGTGTATATGTATGTGTATATATATGTGTATAAGTGTACGCATATGTGTATGTGTGTATGACTATGTATGTATGTTAATGTTCTCGTAGGCCGTATTCGTGTCAGTATGTAAAGAGCATGCTAAAGGGTACCCCCCATTAAGATAGGTCCCCGATCGCGAAATTCAAATTTTCGTCCGAAATTTGTTAATACAAG
Source organism: Anastatus disparis (assembly GCA_017163975.1). Lineage (NCBI taxonomy): Eukaryota > Metazoa > Arthropoda > Insecta > Hymenoptera > Eupelmidae > Anastatus > Anastatus disparis. The sequence continues at coordinate 77,622 of JAFFSR010000081.1, forward strand.
CTAAAAAATGAAATTTTAAGCTGCGACTCGCTACTTCCTTTCCCTTGACTACTCTTAATCTCAGAAAAACGTGTTTTTTCGGAAATAATTTTTTTCGACACCATATTAACGGATAAGAGATTGGAAAAGATTTGAGTATATTCTATATGAAAATACGCATTCACTGTAATATTTCTAGCTATTTTTGGCTTTAAGAACTAACCTAAAAAATATAAAAAATTATTAAAATTGCTCTCAAAACTTGTGAAAAGAGGGTACCACCTCAAAAATTGGTGGAAAGTTGAGGATTTGTGTCCTTAATCTACTTTTTTTTAGACTCATTGAAGTGGTGCACCATATTTAAAAGTCCGAAAAACTGATTTTCAGCCATTTTTTATCCACTTTTAGCTTTTTTTGCCTTACTAGAAATAATTACAACAAAACTGATGGCACCATCGGATTCCACGCGAAAAAATACATAAAAAATATGTCTAATACTTCGTTCCAATATTTTTAGATCATTAGCTATAAAACGATGATGGAAAAGAGGCTGCCATGAGCATATTAGGGCAAATCACTTTTTCTCTGGGATTTGTGAAAAGTTACTTAAAAGTATAAGCAAAAATTATTATATGTATTTTTACATATTTTTTGACGAAAAAAATGGTGGTGTTGCTATTCTTTCTATAACTGTCTTTGTCAAGACACCAGAGCCAAGAAAACAGCTCAAAATAGGTATTTTTCAATAAGTATAACGCCTGAAGCATCCGGCAAAGGAGAATAAATAATTTTTGTTATTTAATTATTGAGAAATGATAATTAAATAAAATAAAAATATCACAATATATATATATATATATATATATATATATATATATATATATATATATATATATATATATATATATATATGTAGCGCTGCGCATGCCCTCGTCCAACTACCACTCAATGCACAAATATTAGCCTGGTCCCTATTCATCCATCGTACGCCCAAGTTACGTGTATAACTAATTTCTCTCTATATTATATAGTTGTAAGGAAAATTTTTACGACTAAGCTACTGCTTTTCTCTTCTTCTTCTCTTCCCTTTACTGTATTTCGATCCTCATTTTTTTCCGTTTTTTTACGTTATTTTACGTTATTTTTGTCTCTCTTTTCTTTTTCTCTTCCTCTTTTCATCATTTTCTTCTCCTCACCTCTTTATTTCCTCCTCCCTCACTCCTCCTTAAAAAATCTTCAACTTTCTTCCGTTATTTCCACGTTATTTTATGTAATTGTAACTCCTCCTCAAGTAATCCATCAGAAATCCTCAAATTTCGACTTGTTTTTTTAACATTATTTTACGTTATTTTACGATGTTCTAGCTTTTCCTTAGCTCATCCTCCTTATTCCTCAAATCATTTGTAGAGACGATTAATCAAGTAACATATTAACTTATATCAGAACATTCAATTAAATCATGACTAACATTTTCATTAAATTAAAAAAACTATTACCTGTTTATTTATTAATGATCTTTTATAGATAAATGCTATTTTCTAAGCTACTGAAGATAAAGGGTAATCATATAGAATTTAATTAGAATGAAAATTAAATTTATATTAAAACATTCGATAATTTTTTTAATAAATAACAATTAATCAATGAATTATTTACGTTTTATCTATATATATTATATATATATATATATATAGATGAGGAAGCAGACAAAAAAGAGAAGCAACAGAGGAGCAGAGTTTTATTTTTATGATATGATATCATATTTTTAGTGAAATCAAAAGTGCCCATCAGTTTAAAATTTTAAAGTAAAAGAAAATAGCCCCCACATTATGAAGTACGTATAGTTTATATATATATATATATATATATATATATATATATATATTTGAAAAAAAGGGAAAAGAAAATAAGACAAATTTCTTTGGTACGAAAAAGAGTATGCATTACATAAAACTATTGATTAGAACTTAGCTATTATTTTTTGAAATAAATGCTACCTTGTCAATAAAAATAAAAATTCAATTTAAATTCAAATATAGAATAATTTTATTAATAATAAACAATTAGTTAATGACGTATTAACTTAAATCATAACTCTTTATTAGGTCTTGAATAATATTTTCATTCAAATGAAAAAAAAATAATATCAGTTCATGTATTTAATCAAAAAATATCATCAGTTCATTTATTAATTAACTTTTGTAGATAAATGCTATTGCTTAAGCTACTGAAGCTAAAAGGTAATCATATAGGTTTCAATTAGGATAAAAATTCAATTTATATTCAAACATTGAATAATTTTTTTTAATAAACAATTAAGTAATGCATAAATGACTTTTATGCATTACTTTATTTTAATTTATAATATTCATCTCTTGCAATGTAATATATTTTTTATCTCATCTCTATTTTATCCTTAATAGAAGAAATACATAAATTTTCAATAAAAAATTAATATAATCATATATTTATTCATTTGTAATAATAGTGTATTTATATATTTATTTGAATATATCTTATAGTTACTAATCTATGTTATTAGGAATCATTTATATGTCACACCGTGCACCAATATGCAATGATGTGATGGCGAGGAATTGTCTTTATTGTTATTAAAATCAATCTTTTAACAATATATTTTGGTATTTGTTTACACTTAAATGATTTAAATGTTTATAAAGTTAATTACTAATAGAAGTATCAATAATCTCGGTCGGTCTATTTTTCGTCGGTGGCCTTTTCCTGTAACAACAAATAAGAAAGAAACCAAAAAGATTATTTACTGATTAATTAAATCTAATTGAACAGGTGTACGACACCTTAATATAATCTAATATGCTATAACTAAAATTACGATAAATAGGTGGACGGCACCCTTAATTTATTATTAACTAACAACTAAAAAATAACAGTCGGACGGAGCCCTTTTATTAATATAAAATTAATAGTGGGTGGACGACACCCTTAAATTATTCTAAGTCGCGGCTATGAAAAGTATATCAAATTTTGGGTAGACGGCACCCTTAAATTCAACGGCGCAACGGGAGGTATGTGGCGGCAAAAAGGTGGCTAGTGTATGATCTTAGGTAACATAGATTTGCGCCTGTGTGCTCACTTGACGCATCTCTATGCTGCCAGTATATGCATTAAAGTGTAGACCTGTGTGCTCACTTGTTCTACCCTCGCATGCAAGAGAGAGAGAGAGAGAGAGAAGCTCTACCTAAGCTGTTTCTATGGTGTTTCACAAGCCAAGGTAGCTAGCTACTATCGTTCTCACTCTCTCTTAGCCTTGTGTGCTCACTTAGGTAAAGAGAGAGGAGAGACTATAGTCTCCACTGCTTGCTGAGCTTAGCTTCTCGGATTCTTATATACTCCAGCCTCATTTTTCTTATTGCGTGTAACGGTTTTTGGGGTCGCCGCCTGGTGGCTGAGCTCAGAACTACTGTTCTATAGTAGCTTGGCCGTCAGACGGGAAATTTGAATGCGTGTATATGTATACTTGTCGCAATATATATATATAATATATATATATATATATATATATATATATATATATATATATATATATATATATATATATATATATATATATATATATACTGTGGGGTCCAATAAAAAAGAGCCACCCTTGAAAAAAAAAGTACTAATTAAGAAATTTTAAAAAATCTCAGAAAATAAGGGTCGTACAAAACTCTACGACCACTCATTTCAAACGTATTTATAGGGTCTTTTCAACGGTGTAATGGCGATTTAATTTTAAGTAATTGTCTGGGGAATATTACAATTTGAAAATGAAAGAAAAAAATTTTTATTCTTCTGTGTTTAAATTAAAATCAATTTTCGGAAAATGATGGTAGGGAAATTTCACACGGCTTTTTTCGAAGGTATTTTGGTAACTTGAAAGAGTACCCCCCGTTAAGATAGGTAAAATGCCCTCCCTCATATATTTCAAAACTAATATTTTTTCTTGTTTTTATAGTAATTAAGATTAGGTTTTGTTATATTTATAGTTTCCTAACACATACCCTAACCTCAACATAACCTAAAAATCACTTTTTTTATAAAATTTTTTTTTTATCTGGAAGGATGAATGATATTAATCCCGCGAAAAACATATGACTAGGTCTTAGCACTCTCTTCAACTGTAATTTTTTGCGAGTCCTAGAAAGCAGTTTTTCTAACCTAACAATAACATTTAAATCATAAAATCTCCGTAACTTTGCTCAGGGAGGGGCTACAAGTAATTTTCTGGGCTTAAAATTTGTATTTTTAAAAAACAAATAAAGTTTATAATAACCAAAAATTCGATTCTGGCATGGCGCCATGGCGAAAAACTCGAAAAACCATTTTTTTATAGGTTTTCTGTCGGTTATTGGTCTCTAGCAACTCACAAATCATTTTTAAAGAAAAAAAAATAGCTTCATTGGATTCTACGTGAAAAAATACATTGAAAATATGCATAATAACTTCAGGAATACTTGGATGCTGTTGCAAAACATTTAAAAAAATAAAATAATTCTAAATTTATTACATAGCTACTTTGCGTCGTTGCTGCATTTTATGTTTTTATGACCTTGGTCATCTCTTTAGAGTCTCAAAGCTACTATTCAATGTATCCATAGGCAAATTATGTCCACTACACCCGAAAAACAGAGACAAATACTAGACAGATAACTATAACTCCTATATGTACATATATATAGGAGCGCGGTGGCGTAACGGATAGAGCTCTTGCCTTCAACGCGGTGGGCATGGGTTCGAATCCTGGCCAGGCACCTCTGACTTTTTTTCGAAAGAAAATTAGTGTATGTGCTACCCATATCGCGACTCTTAAGAAATCTGACCTCATTGAGTATCGGTTGATTGTTGGTCACAAAAGTGGCTGACCATCCATCGGTAGTCAAAGTTTTCGGTATGGCGGTGTCTGACAGTCTAGCATAATGTAATGTGTTAAACGGTTCCGGGCTGGGCTCCCTCGACATCTCCATAGAAAAAGGTTAATTATATAGAGGATAACAATATCCTTTATATATTAATCTTTTTTTTTAAAATAAAAAAAAAAATATGTACATATTTATATATATATATATATATATATATATATATATATATATATATATATATATATATATATATATATATATATATATGTGTGTGTGTGGAATAACTTGCTATCCCTCGTATATACATAAGGAATAGTGAGTTGTTCTTAGGAAACGCAAATTATTTTTCTTATACATAGATAAAAAACCAATGTTTATCTATTCCTGTAACTATTCTTTTTAGTGTTCTTTTTTAGCTTGTAAGAGACCTAACATGTTTTCTGTCCTCTATAAATCACGAACTCGGTAGATTTGAACAATTAAATGATTCTAATTAGGTTCCAAATTCAAAAATTAAAAGATCATCATCTCTTTAGAGTCATAAAGCTACTATTCGATGTATTTACAGCCGAATTACGCCTATTGCACGCTAAAATAAGATTTTTAAACATAACTGAAGTAACGGTCGTATCATCTGTCTTTTTGTATTACAGTAGACTCTGGATACAAAAGAATCAACGGGCCTTCAGGAGAGGGCCTCACGCCCATATTTAGAAAAAAGAGCTCGAAATCTCTTATATCGCAATCTCTTGTATCGAGAGATCACTGAATCATTAGAGAGACAAAGACGGAATAAGGTTTTAGTAACAATCGTGTTGGGTCTATAAATTCGAGCCTGCAAGTACACTTCTATGTAAGCATTTATACTCTTTGTTAGAACTGTCACAATTATGATTTGTCTTTAGGCCATTATACGCGAAAAATAGAGTAGCAACCGATATAAGAAATACATTGCTTCTACATATATGAGAATCAAGCGCGTTGTTTCTAGCAACAGCTCACTATTCTTTTATATATATATATATATATATATATATATATATATATATATATATATGATAAGCAATAGCTCCTAGAGTTCCTAGCAATAGCTCACTATTCTTTGTATATATATATATATATATTGTTACTAAAACCTTATTCCGTCTTTGTCTCTCTAATGATTCAGTGATCTCTCGATACAAGAGATTGCGATATAAGAGATTTCGAGCTCTTTCTCCTAAATATGGGCGTGAGCCTAAGTATTTGCGTTATCCCACCACTATGAAAGTGAGAGAGACAGAATATACACGTATGTTGGATACAACTCACACAACAAAACAGTAGGTGTGGGTATCACTTTTGACTCGAGCGTGTTGGGGACTCTTTGTATGAGAGAATTTTCAAGAAAATTCCTCTCCTGAAGGCCCGTTGATTCTCTTGTATCCAGAGTCTACTGTAATACAAAAAGACAGATGATACGACCGTTACTTCAGTTATGTTTAAAAATCTTATTTTGGCGTGCAATAGGCGTAATTTAGCTGTAAATACATCGAATAGTAGCTTTATGACTCTAAAGAGATAATGATCTTTTAATTTTTGAATTTGGAACTTAATTGGAATCATTTAATTGTTCAAATCTATCGAGTTCGTGATTTATGGAGGACAGAAAACATGTTAGGTCTCTTACAAGCTAAAAAAGAACACTAAAAAGAATAGTTACAGGAATAGATAAACATTGGTTTTTATTTATGTATAAGAAAAATAATTTGCGTTTCCTAAGAACAACTCGCCATTCCTTATGTATATACGAGGGATAGCAAGTTATTCCATATATATATATATATATATATATATATATATGTATATATAGGAGTTATAGTTATCTGTCTAGTATTTGTCTCTGTTTTTCGCGTACGGTGGACGTCATTTGCCTATGAATACATTGAATGGTAGCTTTGAGACTCTAAAGAGATGACCAAAGTCATAAAAACATAAAATGCAGCAACGATGCAAAGTAGATATGTAATAATTTCAGAATTATTTTATTTTTTTTAATTGTTTTGTAACAGCATCCAAGTATTCCTAAAGTAATCATGCACATTTTCAATGTATTTTTTCACGTAGAATCCAATAAAGCTATGTTTTTATCTCTAAAAATGATTTGTGAGTTGCTAGAGACCAATAACCGACAGAAAACCTATGAAAAAATGGTTTTTCGAGTTTTTCGCCATGGCGCCATGCCAGAATCGAATTTTTGGTCATCATAAATTGTATTTGTTTTTTAAAAATACAAATTTTAAGTCCAGAAAATTGCTTGTAGCCCCTCCCTGAGCAAAGTTACGGAGATTTTATGATTTAAATGTTATTTTTAGGTTAGAAAAACTGCTTTCTAGGACTCGCAAAAAATCACAGTAAAAGAGAGTGCTAAGTCCTAGTCATATGATTTTCGCGGGATTAAAATCATTCATCCTTCCAGATAAAAAAAAAATTTTATAAAAAAAGTGATTTTTAGGTTATGTTGAGGTTAGGGTATGT
>JAFFSR010000081.1:90000-97500 GCA_017163975.1 Anastatus disparis
CTTTACCTAAGCTGTGGTGCTCCACGAGCCAAGGCAACCAGCTACTACTAGTCCCACCCTCTCTTAGCCTAGCGTGCTCACTAAGGTAAAGAGAAAAGGGGGACCGTAGTCTACACTGCTCTGCTTAGCTGTGCTTCTCGGCCTCTTATATACTACGGCCTCCTTTTTCTTAATGCGTGTAGCGGCGTTTGGTGTTGCCACCTGGCGGCTGAGCTAAGAACTACTGTTCTATAGTAGCTTGGTCTTCAGGCGGGAAATTTGAATGCGTGAGTGTGTATACTCTTCGCACCCCCCCTTTCTTCGGAGAGTGAACTATACGTGAACAGTACATTAACAAATAATATTTACAACTTAAAAAAAAACTTTATATTTAGCGCGTAAAGTAAAATGAGAAATTAAATAATTTAATCATACCTTAACGCTCGCCGGGCTATAGTAGCCTTTTTAAGTCTACCTGTTGGTGGTTCCAGCCACAGAATTCATTCCGTCTCCGCCACTCGCACTCTGTACCGTGTGACCCCTATTGGCACTTCCACCTTTGAGCCGTTCGGTTGTTCGATGATGGCTTTCGGTCTGGTATCATCTTTCGGAGGTGGTTGATTTGCCTCGAATTTTTCAGTAGATTTGGTCTTTGGGCGGCTTCCTTTGGTTGTAGGTGAAAGTGCGGGTGGCGGGAGGCGGGTAGAGGATTGGGTTGTGGGTGGTTGTGGTGTAGTGAGTTGCGGAGCTTTTTGTTGTCGGCAGCTCAGGCAATTCTTTCCATGTCTGGCGCCGGTGTTTAACATTTTTGGCCAGTGGTAACGTGACTTAAGACGTTCTAATGTTTTAAACGTGCCAAGATGACCCTTGGTTGCGGACTCGTGCGCTTCTTGGAGTACATTGAGTCGTTTCTCTAACGGAATACACAATTTATATTCGGCGTCGCTGGAGGCCTTTCTTTTACAGAGAAAAAGCTCATGGTCGATGATGACGTAACTTGCAAATGCGGTGGGATTTTCTTTTACTTTTTTAATCATTGTGTGATACCACGGACATTTGATGTTTGTTGTAGCGCACAGTTTATCCGGCTGGCGAGATAAAATTTTGGCGGTTGTATTTCTTGTACCTCGATGCTGTTTTATAGATGCCTTATTATTCGAAGGTTTTACCTGCTGATGGCAGGTGCATTTCCTTTCCTCAGTTGCGATCTCTTCCAAAATGTCTTCGATTTCTTCCGCCCTGTGTATTAGGTCTTCTGGAGATTTTATTTCGGTGCGTCTTATGTACAAGCAGAGAGACGCTTTGACATTGACGTACAAATTATCAAGTTGTTCATCAACTGGAATATTTCCACGGCGTCGCATGAGCGTTGATAAAGCAGTGACGTAAGAGCGTATAGTCTCATTGTCTTTTTGCTTTTTTTCTATTATTAACCGATCTAATCTACGGCGTTCATTAGGCGATAAATAATAGGCTCGTAGCTTTGCTTCGAGTTCTTGCCAACTGTTTATTTTGTTAGCGCAGTTTTGGTACCACAACTGGGCGTCAGCTCTCAATAGTTCTGGAAATCCTCTTAGGAAGTCGAGATCTGAGATTTGATAAGCGTCTTTTAGTTCTTTTGCCCTTTCTAAGAACAAATACAAGTCGTTACCGTCAAAGTGACAATTCCACTTGCGCATTTTCTCAATAATGCATATCTCGTTCTGGGCGAAGAATATTTCCCGGGTGGGAGACGCTATAGCAAGAGCACCCGTGGTGTTTGTGGTTGATGTTCCGGCTTTATTGACGGTTATTTGTCTTTTTAATTCGGTGCGGTCTAATTTCTTCAGGGCTTTATACGTGGTTTTCTCAAAGTCATCGTAGTCTTCATGATGCGTCTTGATGTCTATTAATCTATCGCGGCGCGTGTCAATATCTCCTTTTTTGGAGCGGTGGGCGGTTACTTTGTTGTCGGTTAGGTCGTAGACCCATTTGCTGCGCGAAGTCGTTTTCAATATTGTTAGCAGACGCGGCGTTAAAAATAAACATAAAGTCACGAAGTTAATTAAGCAATTAATTAAATATTCACGTACATTTGAGCGGAACCACGATTGTAATTTGTAATGAATCATCGTGTCAGATTTTTGTTTAGTTAGGTTTAATCGACTTTATTAGTTTAATTCGTTTCGGTTAAAAAATGATTTCTATCGCGGCGGCGGCCTACGCCTACAATCAAACTAAAAACTAACTAAGCTAACCTAACGTATGAGTCATATGAGTAGGAGCTGATAAAGATGCGGCGAAATTTTTCGGTGGTTTGTTTCTGGTTGTGCAATTAATGCGTGCGACAGGTTTCCTCTGAGTCTTGTATAATTTCCGGTTTTTGGGTTTCGGACGGCTCAGACTATGATTTAGTAGTTATGAGGCCTCCAAGGTTTGCCAAAACAAGATCAGCAGAAATACGCCATGTAACTATGAGTTACAACTGGCGATGAAAAAATGGAAAAAGAAATAATAAACTTTTTGATCTTCACCACGTAACGCTAGGTTAAGCTGGTGCAAGATGACAAAAAAAAATGAAATTTTTCTTATAACTGATTCCGGTTTGGCATTAAGATAAACAAAAAACAATTTATTGTTATTTTGCCACGGAAAGTTTACTGTGACTAGCAAACGATAAAAAAAAATGATCGGTTTTCCGGTTTTTACGGTGTCTTAATGTTCATATGCCATGCAACGTTTTGTTACAAATGGCGAACGATATAAAATAAAAATGTCAATCGGGATACTGGATGTTTGTAAGTCGTGTAACGAGATGAAAAATTAATATACCAAACAGTTTTCCTTAGTTTCCTACTGTTTAAGTGCCATGTAACGTTTTGTTACAATTAGCAACCGATTTACAATAGCAAAGAGATGTTAATCAATTTGTTTTACCGGAAGTCCATAGTTCAGGGGCCATGTAACGTTTTGTTACAAGTAACGAACAATTTTTACAATCTAATTTTAATTGGGTAACCGGAAGTCCATATGTTCGGGCGCCAGTTAACGTTTTTCCCCTTCTGGGAGGGGGAAATACGTGTAACTCCTGTTGCCAGACGCTTCAGTAAGTTACCAGGGTAAGATTGGCAGGAGTTAGAGGGATCAAACGGTGGAGAGTAAAGGAAAGTAACCGGGTTTAACACGTTCGGTTATGCTAGGAAGTACCTTAGCTTTATTGTACTCATAAAACTCATGTACAACGACGATTACAAATATGAAATGATAATAACGTATTGATCAAAGCTAAACCTAATATTTTATATAATGCAAATAAAACTAACTTAATGAAATGTGATTTACGAAAGCAACTGGGTTCTTTATTTATCTCGGCCACTTGACGGCTATTCAATAAATGAAATTAATAAATGATCTTTAATGAATCTGAATTTACTAGTTTGAGTTTAACTGAAGATTATACGGCCTGTACGGTCTAATTTATACCGGCGGCTTTTACCTGCAACAATGTGCAAAAACAAAAGAGACAAATAATTAATAACTGAATAATTATAATATAACTAGGCGGCGGCACCTAATAACGCAATACTTAATCCTACGGTAATAATAATAATAGTGGGTAGCCGGCTCCCTAGATTATCTGAATTACGAATCTCTATGGGCACGCGGGGCCCTCAAGTGATGTAAAGATAAAGGGTGGCCGACACCCTTAACTTATTCTAATATCCAATATTTACACGCGGTCGGACGGAGTTCTTAAACTAATATGAAACAAGTAATTTGGTGGACGACCCCCTTAATACATTCTATCAATCACGTAAACGCGGACGCGACAGCTATGGGTAGATAATACCCTTAATTAAGCCAGTGGCGAAATGTGAAATAGAATATAAGATTTTGGGTGGACGTCACTCTTAAATTCAACGGCGCAAGTTCGGCATTGCGGCGGCGGCAAAAATTGCGAGTGTGCTCTAGGCAGGTAGATTTACGCCAGCGTGCTCACTCGGCGTATCTCTAACACTGCCAGCATATGCACTAGAGTGTAGACCAGCGTGCTCACTCGGTCTACCCTCATGTGCAAGAGAGAGAAGCTTTGCCTAAGCGGTGGTGCTCCACGAGCCAAGGCAACCAGCTACTACTAGTCCCACCCTCTCTTAGCCTAGCGCGCTCACTAAGGTAAAAAGAAAAGGGGGACCGTAGTCTACACTGCTCTGCTTAGCTGTGCTTCTCGGCCTCTTATATACCACGGCCTCATTTTTCTTAATGCGTGTAGCGGCGTTTGGAGTTGCCATCTGGCGGCTGAGCTCAGAACTACTGTTCTATAGTAGCTTGGTCGTCAGGCGGGAAATTTGAATGCGTGAGTACGTATACTCGTCGCAATGTGTGTATGTGTATGTATGTATGTGTAAGTGGGTATGTGTTGCGACGAGTATACATACTCACGCATTCAAATTTCCCGCCTGACGATCAAGCTACTATAGAACAGTAGTTCTGAGCTCAGCCGCCAGGTGGCAACCCCAAACGCCGCCACGCGCATTAAGAAAAATGAGGCCGGAGTATATAAGTGGCCGAGAAGCTAAGCTCAGCACGCTGTGTAGACTACCATCTCTTCTCCCTCTTTACCTGAGTGAGCACGCTAGGCTAAGAGAGAGTGAGAGAAGTAGTAGCTGGCTCCCTTCTCTTGTAGAAGACCTAACTTCTCTCTCTTGCACATGAGGGTAGACCGAGTGAGCACGCTGGTCTACACTCTAATGCATATACTGGCAGCATAGAATTACGCTGAGTGAGCACGCTGGCGTAAGGCTATGCTATCCAAGAGCATACACTAGCAACTTTTGTCCGCTGCATCCCTCTCGTTGCGCCGTTAAGTTTAAGGGTGACGTCCACCAAAAATCTTGCTAGATTTTTTATGACCGCGCATTAAGTTAAATTAAGGATGTCGTCCACCCACCGCATTTAATTATTTGCACTCCGTCCGACCGTTGTTCTTTTTGTAATTATAATTAGATTAAGGGTGTCGTCCACCCAATCCTGCCGTAGTCTTAGTTATAATATATTAGTTTATTATTATTATTTAAGCCTCGCGTATTTCATTAAAAGCAATAAATTAAATTAGTAAATTAATCTTTTGGTTTCCTTCTTGTTTATATTGTAACAGGAAAAGGCCGTCGACGAGTCACCGATCAACCCGGCCGTAATGAATGATTAATTAATTAAATTTATTTTTCTTTATTCCTTAAATTCATTTTTCTTTATTTCTTGAATTGGATTTATATTTCAAAGATATTAAATAGCCGTCAAGGAGCTGATCAAAAAAATAATAAACATTAATTAATTTTGTAAATTACACTTAAGGTTAGGTTAGTTTATTTGCATTGTATGAAGATATTAGGGTCAGCTTTGATTAACACGTTATTACCATTCCACATTTATGAGCGTCGTTGTATACGAGCATTGAGAGTACAATAAAACTACGGTGCTCCCAAGTATAACCAAACGTGTTAAACCTGGTTACTTTCCTTCACTTTCCGCCGTCCGATCCCTCCAACTCCTGTCGATTTTACCCTGGTAACTCGCTGAAGCGTCTGGCAATAGGAGTTACAAGTATTTCCCCCTCCCGAAAGGAAAAAACGTTACAGTGTATGTGTGTATGTGCATGTATGTATTTGTATGTGTGTATGCGTATGTGTATGTGCGTATGTGTGTGTATGCATAACAATTTTATCGGTATGTGTGTATGTTTATATGTATGTGTGTATGTGTGTATCTGTATTGTATGTGCATATGTGTATGTGTGTATGGGTATGTGTGTATAAGTATGTATGTATGTGTGTATGTATGTGTGTATGTGTATGTGTATGTGTGTATGTGTATGTCTGTATGTGCATGTGTTTGTGTGTATGTGTGTCTGTGTATGAGTGTATATGTATGTGTGTATGTGTATGTGTGTCTGCGTATGTGTGTTTATGTCCTTGTAGGCCGTATTTGTGTCAGTATGTAAAAAGCATGCTAAATTTGTATTAGCATCCTATATGTCTCAGACGCGCTTCACGACTTATTGCAAGAATTATATGTCTTTCTGAGACATATTGAGACTCAATATGTCTCAGGAGAAATCAATATCGCATCACCGATCCTACTATGTTTTGTTCAATATGTCAAAAAGCAATCATATTGAACGTAGGTTAGTGAAAAAAAATGACTCGCACTTCGACAGCAGCTATACTCATTACAAAATGTCAATCTAAGAAACAATAGAAAAAATCAATAAAACTAAAATTAAATTTTAAAAGTATTGACAAAAAGAATAATATTTTGAACTATTAAGTTATATTTTCTCATACGGCCTACTCCTGACATAAAATCATCTATGTCCTTTGGCCGTATTCAGGTGGAATATGAATCGAGGACAATGTTTGTCGCTTGAGCTGGAATTGCCGAGGGCGCGCGAAGCGCGTATGTGTGTATGTGTATGTGTGTCCGTGTGTATGTGTATATGTATGTGTATGTGTGTATGTGTATGTGTGCATGTATATGTGTGTATGTTTATGTGTGTATGTTTATGTGTGTATGTGTTATGTGTACGTGTGTATGTGTAAGTGTGTATGTGTATCTGTATGTGTATGTAAATGTGCGTATGTGTATGTATGTGTGTATATGTAAATGTGTGGATGTGTATCGTATGTGTGTATGTGTATGAGCGTATGTGTATGTCTATTTGAGTATGTGTTCATGTGTATGTGTGTATGTGTATGTGTGTATGTGCATGTTTGTATGTGTATGTATGTGTATGGGTATGTGTATACGTGTACGTATATGTATGTGTTCATGTGTATGTGTGTATGTGTATGTGTGTATGTGTGTATGTATATGTGTATGTGTGTATGTGTATGTGTGTATGCGTATGTGTGTATGTGTATGTGTGTATGTGCATGCGTGTATGTGTATGTGTGTATGTATATGTCTGTATGTGTATGTGTTTATGTGCATGTGTGTCTGTGTATGAGTGTATATGTATGTGTTTATGTGTATGTGTGTATGTGTATGTGTGTATGTGTATGTCTGTATGTGTATGTCTGTATGTGTATGTGTGTCTGTGTATGAGTGTATATGTATGTGTTTATGTGTATGTTCGTCTGTGTATGTGTGTATGTATGTATCTGTATGTGTGTATGTGTATGTATGTATGTGTATATGTGTATGTGTGTATGTGTATGTGTGTATGTGTATGTGTGTATGTGTATGTGTATGTGTGTTTGTTTATGTGTGTATGTGTAATGTTGACGTGTGTATGTGTACGTCTGTATGTGTATGTGTGTATGTGTATGTGTGTCTATGTATGTGAATGTGCGTTTGTGTATGTGTGTGTGTGAATGTGTACGTGTGGATGTATATGTGTATGTGTGCATGTGTATGTGTGTATATGTATGTGCATATGTGTATGTGTGTACGCGTATGTGTGTATGTTCATGTGTGTCTGTGTATGTGTGTATGTGCATGTGGGTATGTGTATGTATGTGTATGTGTATGTGTATGTGTGTATGT
>JAFFSR010000081.1:700000-1028985 GCA_017163975.1 Anastatus disparis
ATTGAATTAATTATTATTTTTAACAATTAAATATTTTATTATTTATGTTCCAATTAAATATTTTATTATTTATGTTCCAATTAAATATTTTGTTGTATTAATTAATTTCTTTATCAGATCGATTAAATAATTATTTGATTATCTTAATGAAATATTTATTAAAACAATCAATTATTATTTAATAACATATTTACTAAATCGAATGAAATATAACGTCAAAATTAATATTTAATATTATTGAAAAATATTTTTTGTATAAGTTATCATCCTTTATACTCAAACAAACTCATGTTTTAAATACGTGTCTTGCTAAGTGAATAACTTAGCAAAATATGTACTAAAGTTAATAAAAATTACAGAGAAATCTGATTAAATACTTGTCAAAATCAAGTGAATCCACTATTTGATTCAACTACATAATTTATTTCATTCAAATAACACATATTTGATCTAAAAAGAAACATTTATTGTTTTAACAAAATCATTTAGTTCGATGGTTTGATGATACTACCGCTTGGTGGCGTCGTTAATTTTCGATCTCGCAAGCGGTAAGAGGGCCTCCAAGTTGATATATAAGGAAGTTAAAAATCCAAGATAATACGTAAATTGTAATGCGAACGAAATTTATGTTAGATTTACTGCGCGTGCGATCACTGTATAAAGCATACTGTTAGTATGTTAATAATTGTTATTCTTTACCATATAAATAAATGTAATTATATTCACCTGTCCTTTAATGAGAGTCATCAATTCATTGATGTTAATAAATAAATATAAATCACTGAAAGCAAATACTGTTGATTAAAGACAGTATTTGTTCGATTAAAATATCTATAAATCGAATTAATTAAATATTTCTTTACTTTGAAGAAATATTTTATTTGTGAAACCGAATAATCTATCAATGTCTTTATATTAATAAAATTTTTTGTTAAGACAATGAATTAATTTTATTAAATCAATTTTTGCAATATTCAATAAATTAAACTTTTATTTGAAAATATAAAATATTGAACTAATTTAATTTCAATATAGCATTATTATGATGAAATAATTAATTAGAAAAACAAATGGACATTTTAATTGATAATTTTTTTTGTTAAAACAATGAATTAATTTTATTGAATCAATCTTCGCGACATTTAATAAGTCAAATATTTAATTGAAAATACAAAATATTATTTGATTTAATTCCAATATGTATATTAATGTAATGAAATAATCAATTAGAAAAACAAATGGGCATTTTAATTGATAAAATTTTTTATAAAAACAATGAATTAATTTTATTGAATCAATCTTCGCGACATTTAGTAAATCAAATATTTATTTGAAAATACAAAATATTATTTGATTCAGTTACTATATGCATATTGATGTAATGAAATAAGCAATTAGAAAAACAAATATGCATTTGAATTAATAACAAATTTTTTTAAAACAATAAATTAATTTTATTCAACCAATATTTGTGATGTTTAGTAGAATCAAATATCTATTTTAAAAAATGAAATATTTATTTGTCTCAATTAAAATATTTGTATTAATGTAACAAAATATTTTATGTGCCGCCCGCACCTAAGGGATTTCATTGATTCAATTAAGCCTTACTTAATCCAACTAAATTTTTTTCTCAGTGTACATACTCTTATTAATATTTACATTCATATATATATATTTATAAAACTAACTTTTCTTGCAGGAAAAAATATGCCACATGTTGTAACTTTTTTTTTAATAAATCTTTAAATTTCCGCTAAAATTTTAATATTACAAACTTTAACACATTTTTTTCTTTAAAAAATTAAATGCTTTTACTACCTGTTTTCTCCATTATTTATGAATAAATTAATTATATCATAATTTTTAATGTGTTGGATCTATTTTTCATATAATGAGGAATTATTTTAGTTTTGAACTTTCCATTTATTTTGAAATATAAGACTGTCATATTATTTTATTCATAAAAAATTTTTTATATAAAAACATATTTTAACAATAAATTTGTAATTATTCGTTAAATAAATTACAAAAAGTGGCATATTCTGTAAAGTAATTTTAAAATTCAATTAAAAAAAATTTTTTATCACAAATTTTTTAAAATATAAATAAGAAATTTTTTATATAGTTTTTAGGAAAAATATTCGGTCATTGACGTCCTATTTATTAGAATCAGCCAATTTTCTGTACTTACTTAAAAATGTTTCCATCGAAGCATGGCATCCTACTTTGTATTTCAAATCTCGATGATAATTTTCTATAATATTATTTGTCTTATCATCCAATCTGTAGACAGAATTATTTTCTGGTTTCTCTCTACAAAACCACTGGTTTCTAAAATACGAAAAAAAAGCTTCGAAACGAAGTTGTCCCTGTTGAAAATAATGACGTCTTTCCAGTACGTCTTTGATTTTTTCTGATAATTTCAGACACAACTAAAGACAAATTTAGGAAAAAATAACGTCATTTTTCATGAATTATGACATTGAAAAATGACTTTACCATTAAAAGAAAAAAACAAAAACGAGGTTAACCTCGTAGTTTCAACTCTTCGAAAAACGAAGAGCATTTGCGATTGAACTGAGAGCGTTCTGGCCTTATATATCTGCGTCTTTGAAATTTGTATAAGGGATCGCAAAACTTGAAAATCGCCACCTGGTGAGTTAAAATTAAATTGACGCAAGCAACCATCAATTCGATTGTAAGTCACGAGGTGGCGATTTTCAAGTTTTGCGATCCCTTATACAAATTTCAAAGACGCAGATATATAGGGCCAGAATGATCTCAGTTTAATCGCAAATGCTCTTCGTTTTTCGAAGAGTTGAAACTACGAGGTTTACCTCGTTTTTGTTTTTTCCTTTAAATGGAAAATTATTATTATGTAAAGTCATTTTTCAAAGACATACGTCCTGAAAAATGACGGTTTTTTTCATAAATTCGAAGAAAATGACGTCTTTAGTTGTGTCTGAAATTGGAACAAAAAAGATGTCATTTTTCCAATGTTCAGAAAAGCTATTTAACAAATAACGTCATTTTACATTTTCAAAGACGTATTTTTTTTTATAAAAATACGTCTTTTTATTATTTTAAAGACGTATTTTTAAAATAAAAATTCGTAAGAAAAGACGTCATTTATATTAAAAAAAATATGTCTTTGAAATAATAAAAAGACGTCATTTGTTGAATAACTTTTCTAAACATTGGAAAAATGACGTCTTTTTTGGTTCCAATCTAAGACACGACCAAAAACGTCTTCAAAAACGTCTTTCAAAGATGTCTTTCAAAGACGTCTTAGAAAGACGTCATTATTTTCAACAGGGAGGACGTCATTCGTTTTAAAAAAAGAATTTTTTTTGAAAATTTACGTCTTTTACTATGAGTATTTATTGGAAAAATACGTCTTTGAAATTATTTTACTTAGAAAAAAGACGTTATTTGGTTACTATATTTCCGGAACATTAAAAAAATGATGTCTCATTTTGTTCCAATCTAAGACACGACCAAAGACGTCTTTAAAGACGTATTCAAAGACGTCTTCAAAGACATCTTTCAAAGACGTACTGGAAAGACGTCATTATTTTCAACAGGGGTACACGTGATGTAATTCAAGGCCATATTCGTCACTGCAAAATATTGTTCGGGTCTCCGTTATCTAAAAATCCTTTTTCCATTTCTTGTGAAGGAAAATGTGCTAAGCACATAAACTTTTTTATTTGTTTATGCGCTTTAGGATTGTTTATTTTATTTCCAGTTTCATCTGCCTTTGATAGCATTGCGCATTATAGCCTACATTAAATAATACTTCCAATATTATTGGGTATCACGAAATTTTTTTTCAAATAAAATAAATATTTTCAAATATTAAGGTGGTTCTATTACTAAGAGACTGTTGGAACCAAATCGGTAACTTAGTTTAGTACTTAGAATAAATGCTTATAATGATTAATTTACTCATTAGCAGGGCAAAAATATAGTCATTTTCTCTAACCATGCATATAAAGAATAATTTAAAACCGTTTCAGCGACAAAAAATATAAAATATCCTAATAAAACGAAAAATGCCATCTAACAGTCGATGCGGCAGTTATTTGCATGCGATACTTTAATTTGGCATTTTTTGCTTTATGACAATCTTTTATATTTTTTTGTCATTAAAACTGTTTTAAATTATTCTTTATATACATGGTTAGAGGAAATGACTATATTTTTACCGTGCAAATGAGTAAATTAATCATTACAAGCATTTATTATAAGTACTGAGCTAAGTCACCGATTTGGTTCCGACAGCCTCTCAAGTGCTGTATCAAGCAGGGGATCCAAAAAAAAGAACAATTTTTTTTCTATCAAATGATTTTCATGAAAATTGTTTATAACTAATTACTTATTAATAACTTTGTATTTTATCAGTGACATACCATATTTTTGATTAATTTGGATTTGTAATAAAATCTACAATTATATTTCTGGTTCATAAATATCTATTAATTAATTAGCAAGTTATAAGTATAAATGCTATTTTCGCCTTAAGAGCTCATGTTCAATTTCCAAATCTCTATAATGTTTTTCTCTTTAATTTGATTGATAAGCTTTTTATAACATTTTTTACTAACAAGGAGATTACATTGTGTACAAGCATATATTTTCATAATTTGTAATTCATAAATAAGAATGTAGAATAAGTCATAATGTATCTTAGTATTCATTTAATTGATAATATTTTCAAATGTATTCAACGTTATAGTTAAAATATTTTTCTTAATACTTTCTTATATTTAGAAATATGTATTAAAGATGTTAAAGCGATTTAAAAAAAGGATTCAATATGTAGCAAATACAAATAAATGAACCATTGCACGAACCTCTGCAAAGAGGCACTCTTCTTTCTGTACTAGTAATAAAAAATAAATGTATTTATGACGAACGGAGCGACCGATGAAAATTAAAAACAACGCCATATGTTGACCATTCGGGATTTTCCGTTAATCCTTAATCTCACTATAAAACTTTCTCTGTACAATAAAAACCTTTTTCTTGTCTTAACTAAAAATCCCATAGGAAACTATTTAAGAAATATTTTGTAAAACGTCAGAACCTTTTCGACCATCACAGCGAACACATCTCGCTTCGTTTGTCACTCCTTAACTGAATCTTATTCAAGTATTTTATATTCATACATCAATTTTTTTATTCAACATTTTACACTTTAAAACTTAACATTGCTTTAGTAAATTAATTTGGACTAAAGCGCACAATTTACATTTGTGCAATTCTTCATGGTCCTTCGACCCCGATACGTCCAGCATTATATACTTATTTAATACTAGTGAATTGAACATTAAGTGAAGAAGTGAAGTGTTGTACACTGAGAAAAAAACATAGTTGGCTTTATTGCGTTCTCTAGTAACGATAACCATGTTACTCTAGTATTCAATATATAGTCAAATTAACCGTTTATATTAGTAGCATTTACTAGACTGAACGTAGTAGGAATTTCTACAGTCTTTATTAGTATTTTATTTACTTTTTTCAAGATATACTAACCGAAGTTTTAAGACTTTAAAGTCTCGTTTTGAGTCTTCTAGGCTTTTATTATAATTAAATATTCTTATTTCATCTACTTTCGTTTGTAGATTATAACAATATGCAAATTAATAGTATAATTTATTATATAGATTTTGAGGTTGAGATCTATTCATCATGTGCTACTGAATGCCGACCAGAGAATCTAGTTGTATTTACTATGTTACCGTAGTAAACGAGAGAAACAGTACATTGGTTAAGCTCATCGGTCTTAACGTAGTAAAGCCAACTATGTTTTTTTCTCAGTGTATAAAAATAATAAAACGAGTGTGCGTTATACAAGTGTTTTAACATAAACAAACAACAATACAAATTACCAATAATAATACAACATATATATAATAAAAGTTGTCCGAGTACAACATATATATACATATAATACAAGTTGTCCGAGTACAACAAATATAATAAAAGTTGTCCGAGTACAACATATATAATACAAGTTGTCCGAGTACAACACATATGGGTGATTCTATTCTAACGGGTAATCACATGTAATCGTTTAATAAACTATCAATACAAGGTTCAAATATTATTAACCACAAATTTGTCATATACTTTCAGCTTGTAACTTTATGATTCGTTGACTTTTTAATCGCTAATTTCAATGTAGCTTTTGTAGGGACCCTTAGAAAGTATAAAAAGTAATCTCCCCTGTCTGTAATCATATATAAAATTTTTTTTAAACGTTGTAGAGATACAGGATAGATGAATTAATACTTCTGAAAGATCAAAAAATATTTTTTTCCATCCGTACATACATTTCAGCAGAATGGTTGAAAAAAAAATATTTTCTTTGACCCTCTGTTATTATAAAAAAAATGTATATTTTTTCATAGATAAAAAGCAATAATAATAAAAAATGTTATATTTGAATCTTATGAAAATATAAGCTATTCCTATCACATGGAAATATTGTTATTATATGTTTATTTCGCTAAAAAATTGCTTTGTTGATCATAGAATACATTTTTGTTTACGTGTAAACATCATTTCACTTATGAAAGCTAAGTTACCTTTTCTACGATGATTCCCCTGGCTCTAAACATTTAACTGTCACAGATGATATAAGCGCATATTCAAATACGTAACATACGTTTAAGAAAGTAGTAATGTACAACTAAAAAAGTTTGTACAGCAGTGAATGTTAGAGACCGTTTACTCGGTAAAAATTTCATTCAAATTATCAGGTAATCTCCCTGGCATATAATTCCCCTGCCTTTTTTGAGATGCGCTCACAAAATTCTAATTAAATAATAAAGTCAACAATTTTATTCATGAATTTCATATCATGAAGTGTTAAATTATTTGTACACTTGAAATTTAATAATATTATACTGCTTATAATTTTTATATATTCAAAATTGAATATATATATATATATATATATTTGTGGAGAATTTCCGAGTAAGCACATTCTTAAATCTTTTTGTAAACAACCACTGTAGTCATATTTACATAATACACTATACTAGGTATATACTACATTATACTACGTATATACTACAAATAAATAAAGCGAAATCAAAGGTTACATCGTAGTATTCAGAAAACAAAAATATCAGTTTGTCATTAGCCTTAATGAAGAGTTTGTCGTTGATATCAAAGTAAGTATATAATTATTTGAATTTAAATGAAAGTCTCTGAAAAATCTGAATTGGAAAATCTATAAATTGATAATATATTATTTTAGATTGTATTGGTAATAAAATGGTTTCTACACGTGGACGTGGCGAACTTCCTACTAATCCTTTATCATCAAGTACACTTAACTCCACTCCCAAACACAAAAATAATGTTATTATATGTTTGAAAAAGCAAACTTTCTCAAGTATGGATATATTTGTTCTTTAACTTTCTTCTAATAATGTTCAAAAATACATATTTTTGCTGTAACTCGTCGTTTTTTATTTTTAAAAATTCATCCATAAATGGTAATAGCTAATTCTGAAGTATTTCAGATAGTTTAGAATCTTTGTTCGACATAAATATTATTAGAAAATAATATATCAAGTGATGGTAATAAAAAAAGTAATTCCTCTGTATCAGTATATTTTTTATCTATCAGTTTTTCTGGGAATAACCTGTGGACAGCTTGGCTACTTTGGGATATTGTTCTATTAGATATAACCATAAAAAAACCTGAGTAAAATTTTTAAAATGAATACCTTTATTTTCTATTATTTCAAAATTTGAATTTGACCCGTTCGAATAGAATCACCCATATAATACAAGTTGTCCGAGTACAACACATATAATAAAAGTTGTCCGAGTACAACATATATAATACAAGTTGTCCGAGCACAACGTATTACAAGTTGTCTGAGTACAGCATATATAATAAAAGTTGTCCGAGTACAACATATGCGTTATACAAGTTGTTCAAATACAGCACATATAACTTGCTTCGATAAATTAAACTATAAATGCGCGAACAGGCCTGTTCAAAAATCTAATATACAGTGTTAAAATACTAATCTTAAAACACAAAATATACAAACGCAAGAATTTAATCACACAACTTCACGTAATTCTTCACATCAATAGAAGCTCCAGTCTTCAGACACAACTTTACATTCGAGGACAAATTGGTCAACACATTCACTGGTAAGTGCTTCATTTGAATCACCAATTATTTAAATTTATCATAGAAAGGGAGCATAAAAATAATTCACTTTCATTTTAATATTTGCCTCTATTTCATTATGGAAATCGACCGAGTAAAAACTTTAAAAATTAAACGCGATACAATTAAAGGTTATTTAAATTCATTTAAAACCTTTTTAACTCATTATAATAAAGATATTGATTTTGTTCAATTACAAATGCGTTTACAAAAAACCGATGAATTATTCGAAGGTTTCGATATAATGCATGACGAGTTAGATCATTTAGATAATTCAGAGTCCAGTAAAGTAGAAAGATACAAAATTTCAGATGATTATTACTTTGTAATAAGTACTGCTCGACAATATATATCAGAGGTGACCTTACAACAGCATAATTTAAATCAAATATGCAATAATTCACCGACCGCGTCAGTAAGAAATGACTCTATAGTAGAAACGAGACCGACGTCAGGTAGTAGAAAACGTAAAATGAAGCTCCCGGAGACTTCTATTCCGCGTTTTAACGGGCAGGTAGAAGAGTGGTTGTCGTTTAAAAATTCCTTTAATGCACTCATTCATTCGTGTGACGATTTATCCAACGTTGAAAAATTACATTACTTGCGATCAGCTCTTTGTACAGAAGCCTTAAGAAAAATTCAAGTCTTAGCGATTACCGACGAAAATTATACGCGTGCATGGTCCATTTTAGAAAAAGCGTACGAAAATAAAAGAATTCTAATTTCACGACACTTATCTTTATTGTTTCATATACCCAATCAAGACAAAGACAGCCATCGAGACTTAGAAAATTTAGCCGACGAAGCACAACAACATGTGCAATCATTAGCAACATTAGGTGTAAATATACCCTCGGAAATTATCGTTAACATTTTAGAAGAAAAACTAAATAAAAGTTTAAGAATGAAATGGGAAAAAAGTCTAAAAAGAGACGAATTTTCTACTTCTGACGAAATGATAGAATTTTTATATAAAATGTCTGCCTCGCTCTCAAGACATGGCAATGAAAAAAGAAGTACAAATACGCGAAACGATTGGGGATCGTCAAATAAAATACGTAGAGAAGAAAATAAATTCACTGTTAAAAGCTTCGTAACAAACAAAAATAAATGTTATGCCTGTTTTAAAGAACATCACGCGTTATATCAATGTAAAACATTTCGAGACCTACCAATTTATCAAAGGATGAAAATTGTTGAAGATGCTAATTTATGTAAAAATTGTTTAAAATCACACGGAAACGAGGAATGTCGGTACGGAAATTGTCAAAAATGTAGCAAAAAACATAATATTTTATTACACACTTGGAAACCTAATCACAACGAAATTAAAATTGCCTAGAAAAAACTCACCAATTCATCGTCTTAACTAGTAAAAGAACATAAAATTAATTGTCTCGCCGCGAAGACAGCGTCAACTTCCTTTGATTTAAACAAACGCAACCGTATAAGTTTAAAATCATTGCAGAACCTACATAACTTGTAAAGTATTATTAAACACTTATTCGACTGTTAATTTTATAACTGATCAATCAACGAAAAAATTAAAATTACCTAAACAACGTTGTTCATTAACTGTAGCAGCCATAAACGATTTAAAAACAATTGTCAATTATTTCACGGGATTAATATTTAAATCAACCTATTCAGAGTTTAAAAAGTCGCTTACTCTTTCTGTCGTAGCAAACATCACAGATTTAATTTCAAATGAAACTTATTGTCGAGAGCAACTAAATATTCCATTAATTTCAAATTAGCAAATCCTAATTTTCATAAACCTTCACTTATAGATATGTTAGTCGAATCAGAACTTCCATTGTCAATGTTTTGTAATGGTCAAAATAAAATTATCACAAAACGATGATTTAATTCTACAAAAAATTAAACTCGATTGAATAATAGGCGGTGGTTTAAATTCATTGAAATACAAAAGGTCTCAATGTATGTTAACTGATTTACAATTTGATTTAGAAAAATCTTTAAAGCTTGAAGAAATTTCGCATAAGAAACGAAACTAGATAAACAACGAATTATTTAGTAAGAATTATTTTAAAATTCACGTGCGACGAAATAAGGACGGTCGATACACGATTGCTTTACTTAGGCGAATTGCAATAAATAACCTTAAAAAGATTGTGATTTTTACAATAACAATTAAAAGGTAATAAGTTTCTAAAAATCAATATATCAATGCAATAATTGAATACATCGAATAAAATTATATGTCTGAAAGCTATTCGACGAATTCAGATGATATTTATTTGTCTCATTACGTGTGTAATTGTAACTTGAAAATTGCCTAGTCTTGCAACAAAATAAAATTTTCAAATTATTGGTTCTATTTAGATTAAATGTAAGATAGGTGGCGCTACTTATAATCTTCTTTAGCTTGTATAAGAAAAGCGTTAGGGAACAGACTACTGCTAGCGCTGACCATGTTCACCTCGTTTTTTGTGCGCTCTCACTGATATCTACAAATAATATTTTATAAGTTAATAAATTGGTTTTGTATTAAGAAAAAATGAAAACTATTATTTTTCCTATCAACTACTAAACATTTTTGGTCCTTCGAGCCGGATATTTCAAGAGGATGATTGTGCTTCGCGAAGATTACGAAAGATTAAAATTCAGTGAGAAAGCCATGTGCTCGAGAGAATTAACAAGGAGCCATTCTAACTGTGTGCAACGAGAGTGTTAAGGGCACAGGGGAAAATATAAATTATACTTAATCAACAGCAAACGTGCTTAAATAGCAATTGAAGTGATTATTTATATAAATTACTAATGTTAAATGCACGCTTTCAACAGGAATTGGAATTCTAACCTCAAAGGGTGAGAGTGGCTACGTAGCATCTGGTATTGGTTTTCGTCATTGGGAAATGGATTAAGCAGTTTCAATTAAGTGCACGTGTCTACCGATAACTGCTGCCGCATGCACTTGGTGGATTTTTCGCTAGTTGCAACAGGATAGGAGTGCTACGTGAAACCTCGTGTTAAGCAGCATGGAGAGCTCAGCAATCTATATTTAACAACTAATTGCATAAGTCTTTTCAATTCTAAATATTTTTGTTTCACTTAAAATAATATATTATGGTTTAAAGGTTTGGATTGAAAAAAAAAACAAACTATAATAAAATTAGTTAATTTCTCATTATTATAAACACTATGTTTAAAAGGTAGTTGAAAAGAGTAATTTGAGGAAAAAAAACAACAACAAAATGGATGTTTCGCATGAGATACAAATGAATTTACAAAGGAAAATTGCTAATTCCTATGTTAATTTCAAAAAGAGGTCCGCCTCAACTAAAACACGTGGTCAAGCAGAATCTAGATTATCTGCCTTAGAGGAAAACTATAAGATATTTTGTGCTAATCATGATAAGATTATTTCACAGGTTAACCTAGATAAAAAACATGATTATTTTACTTCTCAGTTACAGGAATACACAGATGATGCTTACTATGAGGCAAAGGGAGGATTTCTAGATTTCTTGGATGAATTGAATAGGAGTGAGCGTGAAGCTGAGTTGGAACGCAATCCTCCGCCTCCTCCTACTGTGATACCACATCTACAGGCTATGGATGCGAGTGTAACTCGTTCTCTTCCAAAAATACAGTTGCCTACATTTACTGGCAAGTTCTCAGAGTGGGCACACTTTCGTGATGTCTTCAGATCTTTGGTTCACCGACGTGAGGATATTCCAGCTGTAATCAAATTTTACTATTTGAATACACAACTGTCGGGTGAGGCCTTAGCAAGAATTAAAGGTTTGGAAGTCACGGCCGAGAACTATACGGCAGCATGGACATTACTTCTCGACTATTATGAGAATAAACGAAGGTTGATTGATTCCTATGTTTCAGAGATTTTTGCGCTAAAAGCAGTGAAGTTTGAAACCTCAAGCGAACTCAAAAGGCTGTATAATGGCACCTTCAACTCACTCTCTGCTCTAAAAGCTTTAGACAGGCCTATCGAACAATGGTCTGATCTTATCGTCTACTTAACCATAAGTAGAATGGACTGCAACACTAGAAAGGACTGGGAAAAGTCCTTGGGCAATTCGCATGATCCACCTACTTTAAGTCAGTTAAAGGGTTTTTTGGAAGCGCAAATAGGTACAATGGAGTCGATCGAAAATTGCAATAAGATACAGGTTCCTACTAAGATTCAAAATACAAAGGTCAATAACGCATTGAAAGAATATCCTCCAGCAGGATCTTCACATTCATTTCAAAGCAACACATCTTCATCAGCAGCTAAGGATGGAGCAGCAAAATGCGCTTTATGCGGAGAAACCCATTACGTTGCAAATTGCTCTTTATACAAGGTTAAGAGTCCAACTGATAGAAAGATGATTGTGGCTGAAAAAGGATTATGCTTTAACTGCCTAGGTCAACATGGGGTTAAATTTTGTCATTCTGAATTTAGATGTAGCCATTGCAAAGGTAAGCATCATACGTCCATTCATGTGAGCAAACATGACGGTACAGTAGTTCAAGGATCAGATCAAGTAACTAAAGATCCAGCATCTGAAACTACTACCGAATCTGCAGCTGTTGTTACTTGCCTTTCAAGATCTTCTGACAAAATAGGAAGGGATGTTTTACTAGCTACAGCTAATGTTTATGTTCAGAATGGTCAAGGAATCAGCATACTTGCCAAAGCCTTGATTGATCAAGGTTCACAATCCTCATTCATATCAGAAGACTTATGTCAAAGGTTAAAATTAAGAAGAAGGAAAACCAGGATAACCGTAAGCGGCGTAGGTGATAACACGTCATTGCGCTGCTCAGGAAAAACTCAATTCACAATTAAACCTAGATTTGAATCAACTTTCAGTTGTGTTGTAGATGCTTTGATTCTGCCTAAAATATCATCCTATGCCCCCAAGGCTATTATTAAGGAAAAGGAATGGGAACACACAAAGAGTATTTTTTTGGCAGATCCATATTATGCCTCGGAAAGTCCAATTGAATTATTATTAGGTGCACAGGTTCATGCCCAAATAGTTGAGAATCAAATTTTAAGAGGACAAATTTATGAACCTATTGCTACTGAATCCAAATTGGGATGGTTGTTATCTGGAAATGTCGCTCCTTCTATGTCAGAAACCCTACATCATACTTCTGTCTTTCATTGTGTTGACAATGAGGAGTTGCACGACCAACTAACAAGATTTTGGGAACAGGAAGAAATTGTTGCCGAAAAAGGCTCACCCCGAGGAACAAGAATGTGAGAATTATTACGTATCTACAGTATCTAGAACAAAGGATGGCCGATATATGGTTAGGTTACCATTAAAAGGATCATTCAAAGGAAAACACTTAAATCTAAATGATTCATTTCAAGAAGCAGCAAAAACCTTGTTATCTATGGAAAGGAAATTCGAAAGGAATCCTAACTTTAAAAGGGCTTATCTTGCTTTCATGCAAGATTATGAAAGTTTAGGACATATGACTCAGTTTAATAATTCACTTGATCAACCGGACACGTTTTTTCTCCCTCATCATGGTATTTTAAAGGAATCTAGTCTAACAACTAAGCTGCGAACTGTGTTTAATGGAGCTGCTAAGGCAAACTCTATCTCATTGAATGACTTATTTCATACAGGTCCCAATCTTCTACAAGATTTATCTCAATTGATACTAAGATGGCGCATTTGGAGGTATGTCTTTGCTACGGATATAGAGAAGATGTATCGACAGATCCTGGTAGATCCTAGAGATCGTCATTTTCAATCCATATTATGGAGATACGATGTTGATCGTCCTATACAGAAATATCATTTAAATACTGT
Organism: Anastatus disparis; assembly: GCA_017163975.1. Taxonomy (NCBI): domain Eukaryota; kingdom Metazoa; phylum Arthropoda; class Insecta; order Hymenoptera; family Eupelmidae; genus Anastatus; species Anastatus disparis. Next base: position 714,005 of record JAFFSR010000081.1, read on the forward strand.
TACCTATGGGCTCAATTGTTCTGTTTATTTAGCCAATAGAACTCTGCGCCAATTAGCTTCGGATTATAAAACGCAATACCCATTAGCTTCGAAGATTCTTGAGCACGAGACATATATGGATGATTCAGCCTCAGGAGGACATTCCATTTTGGAAGCAGTAGAAAAGGAAAAGGAGCTCACTAAATTGCTCAAGGTGGGCGGTTTCCCCTTAGGAAAATGGGTTGCCAACGAATCGAAACTGCTTGATTGGCTTGAAGCTGAAACTGATCTAAATAAAGGACCCTCCTTCCTTGATCTACAAAGCTCTACAGCGCTATTAGGTGTTGCTTGGTTACCAGCTGAAGATCATTTTCATTTTATAATAAAAGAAAACAAGGTTCCTTTGATTGCAACTAAGAGAGTCATCCTCTCTCACATAGCCAAGATATTTGATCCATTGGGTTGGCTGGCACCAGTGATTGTCACTGCTAAAATCTTGATGCAATCCCTGTGGCTACTAAAAATTGACTGGGACGAGGCAGTTCCCGTGGAACAAGTCCAAATTTGGAAGAAATGGTGTGATAACTTGGAAGCATTAAGGACTATAAAAATACCACGATGGATCAGATTCGTCCCTGAAGCGCTGAGTATAGAAACGCGTGGATTCGCAGATGCTTCATCCAAAGCCTATGCAGCAGTTGTATATGTAAGAATATTGACTGATACTAGAGTTTATGTTACATTGCAAACAGCGAAAACCAAAGTAGCGCCAATTAAGGTTGTATCAATACCCCGATTGGAATTGTGTGCCGCTCACTTACTCGCCAAATTAGTCCATACCTTTCTAAAAACTATGCCTTTTAACGACACAAAGATACACCTATGGACAGATTCACTGGATGTGCTTTATTGGCTTAGATCCCATCCTGTACGTTGGCAAACCTTTGTTGCTAACAGATGTTCGCAAATACAGACGTTGCTACCTCATGGTTGCTGGCATCATGTGCGGTCCAGAGAGAACCCAGCTGATGTTGCGTCTCGTGGACTTGCACCTGAATTATTAGAAAACTTTTCCTTATGGTGGTCGGGTCCCACTTGGTTAAGTGAAAGCATGGAACCTTGGCAAGCGTCAGTTGATCAAATTTGTGTTAAACCTTTAGAAGAAAGAGCTTCAGTGCAACACAGAAGTATCTGGAAGATCTAAATTAGTTAAATTACGCCCTTTCTTAGATGGTGAATTGTTACGGGTTGGAGGCAGGTTACGTCACTCCTTATTGGATCATACTGAAAAGCATCCTCTTATTTTGCCATCGCAAGGATCACTTATATCTTTTATTATTAGAGATGCTCATTCAAGGACTCTTCATGGAGGCACCCAATTAACTCTTGGTACATTGCGAGTACAATATTGGATCTTAAAGGGGCGACAATCTGTAAAATCGATAGTTCATAAATGCAATGTCTGCATAAGATATGGTCGCTACTTTAAACCGCCAATCATGGGAGATTTACCAAGTCATCGGGTAATACCTAACCCTCCATTCACATGCTCAGGCTTGGATTACGCTGGACCAATGAAATTAAGATTAACAAAGACTCGTGGAAAGGGTACTTTAAAGGCTTACATCGCTATTTTTGTATGTTTAAGTACAAGAGCCGTGCACTTAGAGCCAGTGGAGGACTACTCTACTGATGCATTTATAGCAGCCTTTAAACGCTTCACAAGCCGGAGAGGTCATTGCAAGGTATTATATAGTGATAGAGGCACTAATTTCATTGGTGCTGATGCTGAGTTGAAACGTATGTTTACTGAAGCTTCCTCAGAAATTAAGCAGATAACCTGCACGCTGGCTCAAAATGGAACTACTTGGCATTTTAATCCGCCTGCTGCACCTCATTTTGGAGGAATCTGGGAGGCTGCAGTTAAGTCTACAAAGCACCATCTTCGGAGAGTCATTGGTGATCATGTACTTACATTCTCCGAAATTAACACACTTTTATGCCAAGTAGAGGCTTGTCTTAACTCACGTCCTCTTGTACCTCTCTCTGACGACCCAACAGATTTGCAACCTCTAACACCAGCTCATTTTCTCATTCAAAGATCCTCATTCATAGTGCCTGAGTCGAATATTACTGATGCTAAAGTACCTGCAGGCAAACGCTGGTTGATGCTGTCTCAAATGCTACAAATGTTCTGGTCAAGATGGCACAGAGAATACCTGTCAACATTACAAGAACGGAAGCGCTGGTTTCAGGCTTCGCGAAATATTGCAGTAGGAGATATGGTTTTGATTCGCGATGAATTATCTCCACCTTCAAAATGGCCACTTGGTAGAATAGCAGCTGTGCATCCTGGAGCTGATGGAATAATTAGAGTTGCTACTGTCAAGACTGCAACTACCACTTTAAAACGACCTTTAGTCAAATTAATTCTGCTAGAAACTAGTTTTAATTGATTTAATTTCATTTGTTTATTGCATTTATCTTGATTTGAAATATTATAACTTTCTTTGTTAAATATTATTTTTAATCGTTAATTACTTGTATTAAAGGTTAGACTACGATAATCTTACTGAAAGGAAAGATCTTGTTGTACAATTAATTGCGAGAAAAAGGGGGTATATATCTTAATTTTCGTACAATGAAATTCCAATTGATTATTATTATCGAACAAGAAAAATTGTAATTGTTCGAGCGTTTCTTTTCTTTATTTAATTTAATTACATGCAATGGGTTATTTATCGTTATGATTAACGAGGTGGGCGGAAAATGTGTAATTGTAACTTGAAAATTGCCTAGTCTTGCAACAAAATAAAATTTTCAAATTATTAGTTCTATTTAGATTAAATGTAAGATAGGTGGCGCTACTTATAATCTTTTTTAGCTTGTATAAGAAAAGCGTTAGGGAACAGACTACTGCTAGCGCTGACCATGTTCACCTCGTTTTTTGTGCGCTCTCACTGATATCTACAAATAATATTTTATAAGTTAATAAATTGGTTTTGTATTAAGAAAAAATGAAAACTATTATTTTTCCTATCAACTACTAAACATTACGCGGTAATAAAAAATTCGAATCACACTACAACGTTACGATGCGTCGGTCAAATCCACGAACGGTATTTCTTTGAATAACATCCTAACAGTTGGTCTCACTATTCAAGGTGAATTGCTTGACATTTATTACGTTTTAGATTGCTTATTTAATTTGCCAACAAATATTACACAGCATTATTATACTCGAAATCACGAGTCGCACCCTTAAAAACAAGAACAGTGACGAAAACGGATCTAAAAAAATTGATATCATACACGATCGCATGATAAATCCAACAGACACCTTATCTCGAAAGCAATCACCACACGAATTTATGAAAAATATATCCTGGTTACATAGGCCTGCTTAGCTACAAGGGTATGAATCATTGTGGCCTAAATTTTCAATACCGAGAATAGATCATGATTTGAATCATCTTATTAAATTGTTAAAAACTCTCTTCATATACAAAATCAATCCGCATCATCGCAATATGCCTTAAAATCATTAAAAGATATAGAAAATCGAAAAATTTTACGCTTGACGAGTTAACACGAGCCGAAAAGAAAATAATTAAATTCGGTCTAATTTCAACCTTTTATTAAGAAGTTGAACTATTAGAGAAAAAACGATGTTTAGCAGATTTCTCAACATTTTCTATTGAAGTAGAGGCAATGTTAAATTCCCGACTCTTAACACAAATGTCATCAGACATAAATGACCTTTCTGCTCTTACTCCCGAGCATTTTCTTATTGGTGATTCATTGAAAAGCATGCCTGAAAACGATTGTAAGAAATATCTATCAACAAACTCAAAAAAAAGACCAACAACGAAACTAGCAGTTCTTCCTATGGACAATAAAAAACGAATAAATGAATGAACTGTTAATCGCTACTCTCTCAACGGGGAGAGAATTATGTACAAGCATATATTTTCATAATTTGTAATTCATAAATAAGAATGTAGAATAAGTCATAATGTATCTTAGTATTAATTTAATTGATAATATTTTCAAATGTATTCAACGTTATAGTTAAAATATTTTTCTTAATATTTTCTTATATTTAGAAATATGTATGAAAGATGTTAAAGCGATTTAAAAAAAGGATTCAATATGTAGCAAATACAAATAAATGAACCATTGCACGAACCTCTGCAAAGAGGCACTCTTCTTTCTGTACTAGTAATAAAAAATAAATGTATTTATGACGAACGGAGCGACCGATGAAAATTAAAAACAACGCCATATGTTGACCATTCGGGATTTTCCGTTAATCCTTAATCTCACTATAAAACTTTCTCTGTACAATAAAAACCTTTTTCTTGTCTTAACTAAAAATCCCATAGGAAACTATTTAAGAAATATTTTGTAAAACGTCAGAACCTTTTCGACCATCACAGCGAACACATCTCGCTTCGTTTGTCACTCCTTAACTGAATCTTATTCAAGTATTTTATATTCATACATCAATTTTTTTATTCAACATTTTACCCTTTAAAACTTAACATTGCTTTAGTAAATTAATTTGGACTAAAGCGCACAATTTACATTTGTGCAATTCTTCACATTGCATTTGGGTCTCGGATTTTTTTTTCTTACATAAAATCATGAAAAAAGCTGCGTCCATTTGGTCCAACGCTCGATTTTTTCCGAGTTATGAGCAGTTTTGTCTGTTTTGTTAAAAAATTTGCATTTGCTTTATAATTTTACAGTTTTTAAACTACTTATTCCATAAGGTTTTTACTGATTTTATATTAAAGTTGAGATTAAAACCTATCGATTAAAAAAAAAACGTGTCCAAAAATCTCAAGCTGTTGACAAGTTATAAGGGAATAAAAATAGGGCAAATATTTAGTTGAAAATATGCATAGAAAATTAATGCTGTATTTTAGTCTGAATTTCATTTTAATTTTCATCCCTTCATAACTTTTGAACAACTTGAGATTTTTGAACACGTTTTTTTTCTAATTGATAGGTTTTAATCTCAAATTTAAAATGCAATTAATAATAACCTTATGGAATAAGTACATCGAAAACTGTAAAACTATAAAGCAGATGCAATTTTTTTCACAAAACAGACAAAACTGCTCATAACTCGGAAAAAATCGAGCGTTGGACCGAATGCGGCTTTTTTCATGATTTTATGTAAGAAAAAATATCCCAAAGTTAAAAGAAAATCCGAGACTCAAATCCAATGCACTCTCCTTGTAAGTATTCTATTTATTTATTAAAATTCGTCAAAATCACTTTAAGTAAATATTCATTCTATTCTATTTTTTTATCGTATTATTTTTTTTTTGTTTTAACAAAAAAAAGTATAAGAATCATGAAATTACATTTGATTTCTGTAACAAGTACCTGGCTAAAATGGAACCAACATCCATGAATTAAAATTTCTGGAAATGCATTTTTTAATGAATTCCGGAGAGCTGTTTCATAATCTGACATGGCTGATTTTGGTTGGAAATTAGGAATAATAGTTTTTATATGTTGCTATATTTTGTCATACGACTGTGTTGTTTTGTTTGACATCAAAACCCAAGCTATTGGTATACCCTACAACAATTTTCATTATTATCTATTTGTTACATTTATTTATTATCTATTTGCAACATTTATTCAACTGTAAAATAATTTTATTTACAAGCATTGAACTTATTTGAATGTTACAAAAAATTCGAAATTTACAAGAATTTCTAAAAATACAATTTTTACAATGTTCGAAAATTAATTTAGTAATTGAAAAGATAAGAGTTTTAATTTTTTGAATTTAAGAAACACTGCTAACTGTTTTGACATTAGTCTTTCTCATAGATCTCATTGAATTTTAAAAAATTATTTAATATATTCTATTCTTTGAAATACAATGAAAAAAATTTTAAATAGTTACCTCTCTCACGGGAGGTAAACGCAGTTTGTGTACAATATTTTTTAAAAATCAATTTTAAGCACTTTTTTAATCTTTTGAGTCTTAAAATTGTATATCAAATATTAATAAATATTTTTATGTTTCGAAAGTATCAAAGAAAAAGCATTAAAAGTATAAAGTTATATTAATTTTTATAGAATTTAATCAAAATTTTACATGAAATGTTAATATGCGCTTAATTAAGGTGCATTCTTTTTTCTGAACGTCATGAAAGCACAAGATTACTGCCATCCCAGACAAGAACTTGGTCAACTCAATTTTTAGCGAATTTGAGTTTTGTTTGGTGTCATCTTATTCAGTAGTGAAAGATGCATTTTATTATGTTTGTAAAATTAATATATTTTTGATAGTTGTTTTTTAATTGATTTTTATTTAATTATATGGCAATCGGACATATATAAGAAATACGTGTTTAAGAAAATCGATAAGCAATAGTTTTTCTTGATTTTCTCCTTTTCGTCGAAAATTGAGTTAACTAATTTTATGCTTAGGACGGATCCCTTAGGACGAAAGATTACTATTAATGTGTCCTTAATTTAACAAAAATCTTACACAAAATATCAATATCATTTTTTTAGATGCAAAAGAATTAATAAACGTTTTTAAATATTCAAATTGTTTAAAAATAAATTTTTACAAGTTTTCAGTGAAAATTATATGAAAAACAATTTAAATACACATAAAATGTTAATACTTAAAAGAGATAATAAAGGAGATTTGTAATTATTTTAGAAATTGCTAAAACGATTCTGAAACCTATATCACGCTGTGAAAAGCAATCTTAAATAGCTTCTCGCCTTGCGGTAGTTGAATACGATTTTCGTAAATAATTTAGAATAAATCTATCGAGTAGTTAATAAAAATATATCATTGAATACATGAGTTTGCACCCAAACTATTTTTACTGATACAATGCTTTTTTTACGAGAAAGAAAATATGTTATAAAAAGTACTTACTTTGCCGTTTACTATTTGTCATTATTGTAAGCAATTGCTCACATTTATTAATTTTCGGCCTTGCGTCGAATGTTCCATCAACAAAAACATATTCTGCATCATCAAATACTTTTAAAAATTCCTCGTCGTATAAAAGAAGATGGCTTGAGATTTCGTCATTTCCTTTAATTTCAACAGTTTTTAAATAATAATCTTGGTCGCCAATATAATATTTAATATGGCCTTCTTTAGCGAGAGCTTTAGAAATATCCGATAAATTATTCTTCTTCTTTTCTGTCTTTAGTGGTATTTTTATTTTTTTTTTTGGGCCTTATATTTGGACGCTAATTGTTTAACGCTGGAATACGTCACTTTCGTACTAATATCCGGATTCCTAATAATAACAATTTGTTTTTAGTCTAATATATGTTGTGTCTTATCTTAAATAAAGAACTACAACTTAAAGGTAATATAATTTATTGTATATAAAATATATTATTAGAGTTACAAATAAGTAGAGCTGATACGTCTTTACATTAGTACGTTCGGTAACGGAATACAAAAGGTTGAACAGCGCTGCGCGAATACATCTAGAAAGTTACACTCACGTATGCGCATGACTACATCTTTTACTATCATACATTACATTCCTCCGTGATCTAGCTTAAAACACTTTTCTTTCATTAAAAATTATAAATCTAATATTTGCTTTGGCTTTTTAATTCTTGATGAGCGACGCAGGATTACAGGTGTTTCTACAACATTGTCTGTAACAATTATTTCTTTTTGCATATCTAAATTTACATCATTGTTCAGTTCAGTTATACTTTTCTGATTTACAGATTGTTGCATTATCTCCGGTAATTCTGCGTTTACAGATTCTTCATTAACACTTAATGTACGATCTTCCGTTGTTACAGGAATAGTTAGGATATTAGGAATACTTTTTTGTTGCTCGAATGATAATTGAGTCGACACGAGCTGATCTGCATGACGTTTCCATATTAATCCATTAATAGTTTCTACATGATACGTTACAGGACTTAATCTTTCTAGGATTTTACTTTTTATCCATGTATTACTTGAGTAATCTTTTGCCATTACAATATCGTTTATATTAAAATTAACAATTCTATTACCATGAAAGCATTTCCTTTGACTTTCTTGCTTTTTCTTTACTTCCTCCTCCGCTTTTATTTTCAATAAATCCCACTTCGTTTTAAACTGACGTCCTGTTTGCAGTTCTGCTGGTGTTATTCCTGTTGTAGAATGTGACGTTGACCTGGCATGGAACAGGTATCTACATAGGGCCGTGTGTTGATCGTCGTTCGTTTCTTGTAATATTATTTTCATTTTATCTTTAAATGACTTGACTGCGTTTTCGGCTGCGCCGTTAGAGGCAGGATGATATGGAGCAGTTTTTGAATGACGTACTCCATTTTCCTTCATGAATTCATTGCATTCTGCTGATCTATAAGCAGGTCCATTATCTGTAACTACACATGACGGTAATCCCCAAGTACAAAAATATTCTCTAAAAGCTTTAACAGCTGATTCAGCTGAGATATCCTTGGTGTGCTTTACGTCCACCCATTTTGAGAAAGCATCAACTATAACCATATACATTTTGCCTTTAATTGGTCCTAAAAAATCGGCGTGTAGCCTTTGATTTGGCTCCTCAGGATGTTCCCATACATGTAGAACGGACTTTTTTGGATTCCCTGCATACTTTAAACAAAGTTCACAGTTTTTACATATGCTTTCTATTTCAGCATCAATGCCGGGCCACCAGATGTATGATCTTGCTATTGATTTCATGCGTACCATTCCTATGTGTGATGAATGTAATTCTTGCAGTAACCGTTTACGCAAGCTTGTCGGAATGACTATTCTGTGACCCCACATTATACATCCATTTTCAAGTGTCAATTCTTCTGACCTACGTTTAAAATTTTTATAAATTTCATCTATTTTCTGAGGCCACCCATTATTTAAAAAAAATTTTACATTTTTTAAAACTATATCCTTATCAGTTTCTTTTTCTATAATATCTGCTGAAATAATCTCAATTGTTTCAGTTACATAATTTAAATATGTATACTCGTTTTCATCTTCTTTTTTATCTTTATTTTCATCTAATGGGCACCTTGATAGATAATCCGCATTACAATTATTTTGACCCTTTATGTGTTTAATTTCATAGTCATAACCAGTTGATAAAACACTCCATCTTTGCAGTCATGATGCTGCCATCTGTGGTAATCCTTTTTTACTTCCAAAGATATGCACGAGCGGCTTGTGATCCGTTTCCAACACGAAATGCCTGCCGTATACATACTGATGAAATTTCTTTACGCCAAATATTATAGCTAGCGCTTCTTTATCTAGCTGAGAGTAGTTGCGCTCTGCAGTGTTAAGCGTACGTGATACATAAGCTATTGGGCGCTCAGAGCCATTTTCATACACGTGCGCTAGCACAGCTCCCAATCCGTATGGCGAAGCGTCTACTGTGACTTTAATCGGTGTCTGTGTATCGTAGTGTACTAACACTTCTGGAGATACCAAACAATTTTTTGCTTTTTGAAACGACGACTCACATTCATCATTCCATTGCCACTTGGCGTCCTTTTTTAACAATTTATAAAATGGATGTGCGATACTCGCAAAGTTCTTTATAAACTTCGAATTATAATTTATTAACCCTAAAAATTGCTGTAATTCCCTAACGTTAGTCGGTGTTTTTGCATTAATAATAGCTTTCTTTTTATCATTACTTATGCGTATTCTTTCAGCATCTACGATACATCCCAAGAAATTTACTTCATGACTTTTAAATCTACATTTATCTCTTTTTATTTTTAAACCATTATCTTTAAGGATTTGCAATACTTGCTTAAGCTTATTGTCATGACCTTCTTCCGTTGCTGCACTTATTAAGATATCGTCAAAAAATGGAAATACACCGTCAATATTACATAGTAACGATTCCATTTCACTTTGAAATAAACCTGGTGCTGAAGCAATACCATAAGTCAATCGTGTGTACTTAAAAAGTCCCTTATGCGTTGATATTGTTGTTAATAGTTGCGACTCCTCGTCTAACCTAACTTGTTGGTATGCATGAGAAAGATCTATTTTAGAAAAATAAGTACCTTTACTTAGAATTGTAAGGAGATCTTGCACTCGCGGAATAGGATATCTATTTATTTTTAAATTTGGGTTTAATGTGATTTTGTAGTCACCGCATATACGAATATCTCCATTGTTTTTGACTACAGGCACGATGGGTGTTGCCCATTCGCTACTTTCAACCAGTATCAATATTTTAGCATTTACAAGTCGATCAATTTCAATTTCAACTTTTTTTCTCATAGCATACGGAACAGGTCTAGGTTTACAGAAGACGGGTTTTACATTATCTTTTAAATGCAACTTGAATGTAGCTTTAGCATATGTACCTACATTATCAGAAAAGACTACATCAAAATCTTTAAGTAAGCTTTTTACATCTCGATTGCTTGTTGAATCTGTAACATTATTTATATTATCTTTAATTACATCTGAACTTTTTTCTAAAATACCCAGTGCATATAACCATGATCTACCGATAATCGGTACTGTACCTTGCGGCATTATGAATAATTCTAGTTCATAAGTATTCTTTTTATACTCGATCTTAACTACTATTACTCCAACGGGTATAATAGGTTCTCGCGTATAACCTCTAAATGCTCGGTTTGTCTTTGTTAAATTAAACTTTTTTTAATGTGACTTCAAAAAATAATTAATAGGTATCGCGGTGATTGGCGATCCTGTATCCATTTCAAATTTTATTTTAACATTTTCAACAAGCAATTCCATTGTAATAGGCTTATCTTTACTAATCGTTTCATTTATATTAAATAAATTACTAAATTCACTACTTAAATCTTCAACATTACACTCTTCAATATAATTCTGTCTTTCATTATTATTTTTAACATTATCTTTTACGTTCTTTTTAAATTTAAAATTACCTATGTCATTATTTTTTTTTTTATTTACATTTTTTGTTCTGCACATTAATGCTAAATGGCCTACCTTATTACATACATTACAACTATATCCTTTATACTTGCAATTCATAAAAACGTGATTCTTTCTGACCACAACAACTACAAGCATATGGCGCTGCTGACTTGTCGTTTTCTTTAACCTCACGAGCTGCTGCTGATTTCTTCTTCATGTTCACGATATAGTTGACATTTTGACTGTTGCTTCTTTGTGCTATACACATCGATGCGGCTTCCTTACTTGCTGTTTCCAAGGACATGGCCAATTCAACAGCTTTTGCGTATTTCAATTCTTTTTCACTTAACAGCCGTTTTTTTATACTTTCCGTTTTCAGTCCCCATATGAACTGATCTCTGAGATTGTCCTCTAGACTTGCTTCGAATTCGCAATGATTTGACAACTTTCTCAGTTTTTCTAAGAATTCGGCTACTGTCTCGTTGTCACCTTGTCGACACTCTTTGAATTTGTAGCGTTCCGCAATAATACTAGGTGTGGGCTGCAAATGATCCTTCATTAATTTCGTTAAAGCAGCATATTCTTTTGTGGCTGGCAGATTTGGAGTACATAGATTTCAGAGTAGCATATGCCTCTCCGCCAATAAACGTAATTAATAAAGCTACTTTTTTCTTGTCGTCCTTTACATCGTTTGCGTCAAAGAATGATTCCAATCTTTCTTGCCATTGAATCCAATCGTCATTTCTTGAAAATTCTTTCACTGTACCTATATAAGCGGCCATCTTGGATTCTTTGTTTAAAATTTCAGCTCTCTTTTTGTTTAACTCTTGGCTTTCTTTTAGCAACTGTTGCCTTTGAACCTTTAATGCCTCTTTTTCTTTTTCTATTTCACTTAAGGCTTTTTTAATGTCTTCTTTTGACATGTGTAAACTTTTCTTTTCCTTTTCTTTTTGGTTTTCTTTGACCGTTAGCACTTTTTTAATCCCCTTCGATTAACATTATGCCGTATCTTACGCGTATTTCTTTTTTACACAACACGCTGTTCTTTCATCACTTTGTCCATCGAGTAATTTTCTTTTATCCTCGTCGCCAATTTGTTGTGTCTTATCTTAAATAAAGAACTACAACTTAAAGGTAATATAATTTATTGTATATAAAATATATTATTAGAGTTACAAATAAGTAGAGCTGATACGTCTTTACATTAGTACGTTCGGTAACGGAATACAAAAGGTTGAACAGCGCTGCGCGAATACATCTAGAAAGTTACACTCACGCATGCGCATGACTACATCTTTTACTATCATACATTACAATATATAAAATAATTTTTTTATAAAGTGTATGTTAAATTTTACTCGACTAATAGTGAATCATAAATATCCCTAGAACGAACTTTATGAATACCGGGGCATTGCATAACCTTTGCCAGCTTTTCTCGAAATCGTCTTTTCTTGATACATTCTCCACAAGTGTGATCACCCACAACAATTTGTTCTCCACTTCTCACTGTAGCTCTAGCTTTACAACCCTGATTCTTGTAACTACATTTGTAATAACTATAATAAACAATCATAATTCACGTATAAAATTTCACTCAATAATTAGATAACAGAATTTGTTCGACAATTGTTGAAATTATAGCAGTAACCAAATTTTGCTCAACATTTGAGGATTTGGTTTTAATATTATTTAATTAAATTCATTGAATGTTAGCTTCTACAATTTGAAAATAACGATTATCTTTAATTTTTATAAATAAAAGTTAAAGATACAATGTTAATTAAACGCCCACTGCGGTTGATTTAGTTAAAATATTAAAAATTTAAAATATTAAATAACTGAAAATTTGAATAAATTTCTTTTTTGACATAAATAAATTAATACATAAGTTAAAAAAATTAAGGAAAAAGTAATTTTATCATCATTAAATGATTTTAACAATCAATAAAGCAAAAAGTCTTATTGAGAATGGAGATAAATTTATTACAATCATTTGACAATGTTAATATATTTTTCTTTGGGAAAAATTAAAAAATAACATATTAAAACTTAAACTTGATCTATTAAAACTATGATTTTTTAACCTAATAAAAATTACTTATTGGTATGCAAAAATATGAAATGAATTTACTTACATTAGATTCCCTCTATTTTCCGAAAAATGGTAATCATTAATAATTAATCCTCTTTTCTTATCCATATTGTGAATAATTGCAAAAATAATTTTTCTACAGTAAATTAAAAATAAATAACGTAACGAAACGCTATGTCCATGTTGCACAGTCTACTGTTTCGCAGAAGTAAGAATTTTCATTTAATTTCGTATTTTTGATATTGCGATTTTTATGTAATTCATTATTTTTTATTACTTTCAATAATAAAATAAAAGTATAACGCGCTAGAATAAATAAATTTATGTATATTATATAAACTTACCTTAATTTGATATTTTTATTATAACACTTAGCTGTATATATAAAATAATTTGATAAAACGAAGGCAATATTAGTAAACATTAGTAATATCAAATAACTATATGCTATTTACTTTGTTCAGGTGACCATACCTGGCCGGGATTCGAACTCATGCCCCCCAGTATGTAAAGCAAGAGCCTTATCCATTACACCACCGCGCTCCCCATGTTATTTGTAATAACCCACTGAAATTTCATTTTCTTATAGTAAAAAAATAACATTGTTCTACAAAAGAATATAAACAATGTGAGTTTCTTAAAAGATTTTAGAAATATTATAAGAAATAATAATATTTTTAGTATTGGTTTGCCTTAATTAAAATTTAAGATATTTAAATGATGTATTATGAAGGGATGATTATCTTTATTTATAAATGATTTTATTTAAAATTATCGAACCCATCGAATTAGTTTTTAATTACTATCACTTGAAATTCTATATTTTACTACAAATTGCAGTTAGTTTCAAGTTATTCGCTAAAAGTTCGACTTTGCAATAATATTTACAGTTTTTTTGAAATATTATTGCAAAGTTGCCACAAGTTTTCTTTGAGATATTTAGCTTTTAAAATATTTCTATTATTGAAATATTGCAACAACATTACAGTAATCTTTCAGTGAATTGTTGTAAATAAAATTCATGCGACCTTTCTTAAAAGGTTTCTGAGAGGTCGTTAGTAGCTTATTCGGTAGAGCGATGGATTTGTAATCTCGAGATTTTGAGTTCAAATCCCGTTCTCGGCGGATTGATACAAGCACCACTGAACGTTACACATGTGCTTTGTTCATAAATATATTGACGACCATCGTCGCTAATTAGCATCGCAATGATAAATAGCATACCGCGACGTTAAATAAAGAAAGGTTTCTTAAAATATTATTATCAGATTGTAGTAAGAATAGTTTAAAATATTCTGCTTTTAAAAAATTTCTGGTTTTGAAACCTTGCAGCGACCTTACAGTAATCCTTCAGTAAATAGTTGCAAGCAACCTTGTCGTAACCGTATGTAAAAGGTTTCTTAATAGATTACTGTATTACAAACTTTTATTGGAACCTTGCATTACATTTTGTATTGTAAATATTACATGCGATGTGGGAAATAGTTTTAAAAAGTATTTTCTTTATTTAAGAGGAGGTCACGTATCTCTGTCCTTTTCTAATCAAAGCATTGAGTTTTTTACAAAAACTAATAACTTTAGCAAAAAATGAAGAGAAAGCCGCATCTCGTATCAAAAAAAGCAATATTTTCTTTGATGAGAAAGAATTAATTTTATTGCTTCGTTTTCAAGAAAACCTTGAAAAACTTAAATCATAGAGGTTAGGTTGAACAATTTGGTTTTTCAAGGTTTTCTTGAGAATGAAGCAATAAAATTAATTTTTTCTTATCAAAGAAAATATTGCTTTTTTTGATACGAGATGCGGCTTTCTCTTCATTTTTTGCTAAAGTTATTAGTTTTTGTAAAAAACTCAATGCTTTGATTAGAAAAGGACAGAGATACGTGACCTCCTGTTAACTACATTTTTCATTTTTCCATATCTTGAAATCAAAATGTGATTAATCAATGTTTTATATAAAGTATTTGTAGTAAATGATACGTAAATTAAAATAATCTTGTTTTTCTATAGAGTTAATCACCATTTGAAAAAATAGTACCTTATTTAAGTTTTTTATCTTTTAATAAAAATGAAATCTTAATAAAAAATCTCTTTTTTAGTATAATAAGAAATGTTGAAATAAAATTATTACAATGTATAAATATTAATTAATGTGATCGAAGTCAAATTAGATAGGATAAGCCTAAAAGTACTTTGAAAATATTAATTTAAAAAACATTGTTTATAATACCAAAAGTTCAGAACAGAGTGGTTACATTTCACAAAAAAGTAATTGCACAATAAATTCAACGCTCAACCAATATATTTTACAAAATTATAATAGTGTTACAACTAATTTAAATTACTAACATCTCATTTTTTAATAATCATTTTTAATATTTACTTAAAGTTGTTACGTGGCAAATTCCTCGGACCTCCGAGTGAATCCCAGAAGCCACGAACTTACCTGGGTTCACAAAATTTATAATTATTTTTAATTGAGCACCAGTGAACCCTGCTCAGCTAGTTGGGTAGAGCAACTGCAGAGGGGGTCAATACTTACTGGCCTACCTCGGGTTGTAGGCTGGTTCTAACGATCAGAGTGGTCCAAAAAATCTCAATATAATTTATGATTTAAAAAAAAATTAAGAAGTTAAAAATAACAATATTTAACAAATAAGAAGCAAAGTAAATTTTAAATTTATAAAAAAATACTATTGATATTAAATGACTCTAACTATTCAAAAGAAATGAATGATTTAATTAACTTTATTCACTATAATTTTTGTCCTGGAAAGAGGAAAGGGAAAAATAACTATTTGACTCTCTATTTAACTTGAATTTCAAATTTCTTATATTATCAATTTAAAAAACGCTGCCAAGTGCTTTGGCGGAATGCTTTCTCATAGAGTTCTTTGAGTTTCATTAATTTTTTTATATTTATTTGAATGTGATTTTAATATTAAAAAATTGTCTAACATTAATATTTACTCATATTGTACTTTATAAATTTCGAACATATATGCTAGCTGTTTGCTTTTTCAACATTTATAATTTATTTTAAATCATCAAGTAATACAAAAAAATTTGTTCTATTGAAAAAATGATATAATGTATTAATAAAAAGAATGATGACAACAAAATTTCTAATCTTTATAAAATGCAATCATATTTATATATAAATACAGTTCATGTTTATGGCTCTTTAAAAAAAACTACTCTATGAATACCAATTTTCAATAGCTTCCCGTCTAGTTATACAAAAACATAGATGGTATACAAAATTTGAAGCAAATCCATCGAGTAATTTTCGAGATCTAACTGGTTAAATAAATAACATTTTCTTTTCAAAATTTTAAAAATGCTCTAAAATTAAAACTACGCTATGAAAATCAATTTTTGAAAATTTCCCTTCTTTTGGCAGTCGCAAATAATTTCCCTGCAATTTTCAGAACAAATCTATCGAGTACTTTACGTAGAATAAAAAAAAATAAGAAAAGAAGAATCAAAATTTTTTTTTAAATCTTTAAAATTCTCTAAAATTGTAACCGCACTAAGAAAATTAGTTTCCAAAAGCTTATTTTTTTCGACAATAGCGAATTAATTGTATGAAAATTTTGGGGAAATTTTATAGTATGGTTAACGCAAAAATGAAAATAAATGAAAAATAAAAATTTTTTTGAAAATTTTCAAAGTGCTCTAAAATTAAAACTGCGCTGAAAAAATTAGTATTCCAAAGCTTGTTTTCTTCAGACAGTAGCGAATAAATTGCATGCAAATTTTGGAGCAAATCTATCAAATGGTTTTCGTAAAATAGAAAAAAATTAAAAATAAAAATTTTTTAAAAAATTTTAAAAATGCTCTAAAATTAAAAGTGCGCTAAGAAAATTAGTTTACAAAATTTTTAATAATTTTGGCAGTCGAAGTAAAGTTCCATACAAATTTTCAAACAAATTCTTCGAGTAGTTTACGTAAAATACAAAAAAAATGAAAAATCGAAATTTTTTAAAAATTCTTAAAATGATTCTAAAAAGAAAACTGCGCTAAGAAAACCAATTCCCAATAGCTTCCGCACCAGTTCATCAAAAAATTGAATTGTATGGAAAATTTGAAGTAAATCCATCGAGTAGTTTTTAAGATTTTATTGGCTTAATAAATAGAAACATTTTTTTCAAAAATTTCAAAATGCTCTAAAATTAAAACTGAGCTAAGAAAATCAGTTTTTAAAAATTTACTTTATCCGGGCAATCAGAAATAAATTTCATGCAAATTTTGAAGCAAATTCATCGAGTAGTAAACAAAAAAAAACAAAAAAACGAAAAATCGAATTTTTTTTTTTTTTTTTTAAACTTTAAAATGAAAACTACGCTGGAAGAACCAAATTATCAATAGCTTCCCAGCAAGTTAGTCACAAAACTAAATTCCATGCAAAATTAGAAGCAAATCCATCGAGTAGTTCTCGAGATACAGTTTACTAACTGAATTCATACATTAACACACACACACACACACACGCACACACACACATACATACAGACATTTTCTGGAAACCACTTTTTTCGACTCACCGAGTTCAAATATGTACAAATTAATGAAAAAATAGAAAAAAATTTTTTTTACCGATACAATGCTTTCTCTATGAGAAAGCAAAAGGGAATTTTTCTCACAATATGCAATGATATATAAAAAAAAAGAACGCCGCTTAATTAGTTTCTCACACTTGTGCCGTGCGCATGCGCTAAAGACAAAAAGAGCACTTTCTTTATTTACATGTATAATTAGTTAATCAGTTATTAGATTGAATAATAATTATTTAAGATTTTAATCACGCGACGCTCTATTTCCTTACTGCGCGGTCGCACAACCCGGCCCGGATTACTCGCACTTTAAATAAATATTGAAAGAAATAATCTTAGTATCGCTCGCGCTACTCTGTACAAAGAGAAAGAACTTTGAATTTAATTAATAGCTAACGTATAGCTATCTCGCTCGCACAATTTCACAATGACCGCCGCGTCGTATATTTATTTCACTTTAACTATTTTTCAGTAATATAAGGATTCACAATCAGAATTTAATAAAAACAAATTTCTTTGACTTTAATAATTACGAATTTCTCATTTAATTTATAACACAAAATGGCGTCGCGTCGCTAAGCATGAACGCCTTCACACGTGGTTTTCTCTTTTCTCTTTTAACTTACACTTATTTTTATTTTTAATGTCTTTATTCGTATTTTCACTAAACCGCACTGATTCTACTGTTAAGCTACTCGCGATCGAAATCAAGAAACTTTATCATATTAGGTAATAACACAAAAATATACATCTCTTAAGGAGAATCGAGAAAGGTATCGAGGAAAACCAACAGAATAAAAAACTTACTATTTCTTACTTGCTAACCCGCTGGTAGAATCCCACTTACGGTCGCTCTGCTGAAGATTTCCTCTCAATAATAAAACAAAACGAAGAAGGACGTGGAGCTGGTCGATGAAAAATGGCGTGGTCGAAGGATAACGATGGTGGCCCCAGTAGATGATCGCACCCGGTCGCCGAGTCGTCGTCTCAGGAGGTGTTTCACCGTAGTTTTTCTTCTCCCTTTTTTGTCTCTTTTTCTCGTTGTTGCAGGCCCACGGCTTCTCTGCTCGGATCTCTTTTCCTTTTCTCCTTAATCTCTCTGATATTCTCTCAAAAAAACAGATTTTGCACTACTATCAAGTGCACTTGAAGGCGGCTGATACAAGAATCATCTTCTTTTTTACCATATCCAACCCGAAAGTTTCTACTTTCATCCCCACTACTTCAACCGAAAGTCTCACATTCTTGCCGGGGCAGGAAGCAAAAAGAACGTTCTGCGCAGGCGCTAACGGCAGAGTATAGCATACGTTATATCTCTCCGTCTCTTTCTTTTCCCCATATAATGTCTAATATACCTAGCCTTTTTGCTCTTCATCAAAAGTCATAGTAAGAACAAAACAAACCCTGTTAAAAAAGTCCAGGTGGATTTCCACGTGGAAAATCCACGTGGAATTCCACGTGGATTTTCAGTCTGATTTACTTGGATTTTCAGGGTGATTTACTTGGATTTTCAGGGTGAAAATCAGGGTGGAATTCCAGGTAGATTTTCAGGGTGAAAATCAGGTTGGAATTTTAAGGGGATTTTCAGTCTGAATTACTTGGATTTTCATAGTGAAATACCACTCTGATTTTGAGTCTAAAAATACACTCTGATTTTCATAGTGAAAATCCACTCTGATTTTCAGTCTGAAAATCCACTCTGATTTTCATAGTGAAAATCCACTCTGATTTTCATAGTGAAAATTCACTCTGATTTTCAGTCTGAAAATCCACCCTGATTGTGGATATTTTTAAGCAATCAAAAAAATATTTTTATAAAATTAAATTTATTTATGTTTTTCATTGCAACCACAAAAAGATCTCTGTTCACTTAATAGAATAGAACGTGAGAAAGTAGGGCGAATGATCGTCGTTTTAGACAAAATTAAACTGTTAGTTTATAAGCTCTAAAGTCTTTTATTCTTTTCGTGCGCGTTCGCTTGCCATAAGAAAGTCAATAGGTAGAAAGCGGAGCATCCCCCTAACGGTTAATCATCAGTACTATTATATACATGTGTATATTCATATTCAATAACTAACCACTAAGGGGCTACCACGCTTTTTATGTATTGACTTTCTTATGGCAAGCCAACGCGCATGAAAAGAATAAAAGACTTTAGAGTTTATAAACTAACAGTTTAATTTTGTCTAAAACGACGATCATTCGGCCTACTTTCTCACGTTCTATTCTATTAAGTGAGCAGAGATATTTTTGTGGTTGCAATGAAAAACATAAATAAATTTAATTTGATAAAAATATTTTTTTGAATGCTTAAATATATCCACAATCAGGGTGGATTTTCAGACTGAAAATCAGAGTGGATTTTCACTATGAAAATCAGTGTGGATTTTCAGACTGAAAATCAGAGTGGATTTTCACTATGAAAATCAGTGTGGATTTTCAGACTGAAAATCAGAGTGGATTTTCACTATGAAAATCAGGGTGGATTTTCAGACTGAAAATCAAAGTGGATTTTCACTATGAAAATCAGAGTGGATTTTCACTATGAAAATCAGAGTGGATTTTCACTATGAAAATCAGAGTGGATTTTCAGACTCAAAATCAGAATGGATTTTCACTATGAAAATCCAAGTAATTCAGACTGAAAATCCCCTTAAAATTCCAACCTGATTTTCACCCTGAAAATCTACCTGGAATTCCACCCTGATTTTCACCCTGAAAATCCAAGTAAATCACCCTGAAAATCCAAGTAAATCAGACTGAAAATCCACGTGGAATTCCACGTGGATTTTCCACGTGGAAATCCACCTGGACTTTTTCAACAGGGAAGGCAGATATCAAAATCTTTTTCTGTTTCTTTTTCAAAATCTCTTGAATTTGAAACAAAAAAAAACAAAATGTATACATTATAATGTATATGTATACATTGTATTATATTATTATTTAGTTAAAAATGTGTGTGATGAAAAATGTGTGCATTGAAACAGAGTGTATCAAAGAATAACTCTATCAGATTAAATAATAAATTTTTTTTTTATTAATGAACTATCATTACGAGTGTTACCGTGTAGTGTGTTATCGTGTAGTGTATATAGTAAAACAAAGCATAGAATCTTTAAAAATGTGTGTGATGAAAAATTAGAATAATTCATAAAATCTTTTTTTATTAATGAATTATCATTACGAGTGTTACCGTGTAGTGTGATATCGTGTAGTGTATCTAGCAGAACAATATAGCATAACGTTTACGTTATACGTAATTTTAGTTGACAACTTTCGGCTTGGCTATGGTAAAAAATTGTATACGCGCCACGGGAGTGAAGGGGGACATCTTAACCCGCGCGTTTATCGCCCTCGCCTTCGGCTCGGGCGATAACATACGCGTGGGTTAGAATGTCCCTCTTCCCTCCCTTGGTGCGTAATATACTATTAAGAAGAAGGAAATTACATTCCCCTTCGCTCTGTTGTCCATCTCTGTCGCACCTTCCATTTTCCATCCTTCTTTCTCGTTGCGTCTTAGTTTCTCCTTTGATCTCTTCAGTTGTGAGTCGCTATCGACAGTTTAATCGACTCTTGGTCGCGGATCTTCTATCTCTATTACTCTAGTAAAATTTGTATACTATACTCGAGGTTGCTATATTGCTTCACGCAGTAGAAACATCGATTATCGAAGATTTCTACTCATAGCTGTTCCTCATTGGTCGATTCCACATGTGTATGCACAGCTACATCGTGCGGCGTAGAAACATCTAGCCATGAGTATATACACTCGACGGACATTGATTCGTGTGGAATATTTTAAAATTGTACAATGCTATTGGATAATACTGTTGTATCGGTTATTCTCATTGGAGGATTTCAAAAACGTTCCACACGAATTAATGTCCGTCGAGTGTATATATATACGCGTCGTGTTCCTGAAGCCACTCTCCTTTACCGCACGCATGATCATAATCCTCTTTCTCTTTCTCACTTATGTACATTATTACAGCTGATCCTTCTTGCTGTGCTTCTGTCTTTACGATTGCTGTTACTCTTAGTTACGATGAATATTTCTTTCTATTTAAATAACTCTTAATTACTTTATTTTTATTTTTGGTTTTCCTCTATAGTTTTCTCGACTCTCCTTTACATCTGTCAGTCTATTACACTTGAGAAAAATCATTTTAAAAAACGTTACACAAAAAAACTAAAACATAAGATTTATGAATTAAAAAATAAGTACGCTCGCTTTTTATAATTTCGCTTTTTATAATTTCGCTTTTTATACTTAATAACTAATCTATTTAAATTTTACTCCTTGTGATGTATTTTATACATCACAAAGTATAACACAATTATTTTTTCTCTACGTTTGTCTCATCCATTTCTATCAATTTATCCTTCCAATATTTATCTGGATGCTCATTATAAATTTGAGAGCATTTTAGACTCCAGTACGTAGCTTCTGATTCTACTGCGCTCAATCTGGCCTTCAAAATTTTTTTTTCCATTTCCATACCTTTTTAAAAAACATTTAATTATAAATTTTCAAAATTTATTGTTAATATTTCTTAAAGTTAATCAAGATTGAATGTTGTTAATTTAATGTTAGTAATATCACACTCTATTTGCTGATAAACAATTATAACTAATGGATTTTTGTTAATTTTTTGAGTTATTTAAAATTTTTTCAATATAGTATATTTTTTAAATATAAATTCATTTTTAAAATTTAATAAAACTTTAATTTATAAAAAAAATAAAGATTAGTTCATATAAACGCTGCACCACGTTTGAATTTTCTATACAAATTATTTCTTTATTAAGAGGAGGTCACACGTCTCTATCCTTATCTAATAAAAGAATTAATTTTTTGCAAAAACTAATAATTTTAGCAAAAAATAAAGAGAACTTTGCATCTCAAAAAATTTAAAACATAAACAATTTAGTTTTTCAAGGTTCTCTTGAAAATGAAGCAATAAAATCAATTCTCTCTCATTAAAGAAAATATTTCTTTATTTGATACAAGATGCAACTTTCTCGTTATTTTTTGTAGGAAAATCAATTCTAAAAATTACAAAAGGACAGATACATTCAACCTTCTCTTAATTAATTTATATAAATTTACTTAAAATAATCTTTAACGTCTATTGTACAGGAATACTCTAATACTTGTTATTCTACATCTCATAGTAAAGAAATATACTTACAATGTACTTCATGCTTTCTTTTTTTTCAGAAATTTTTCATTTCTTCTGTCTTCACATTTGTTGAAGTTATATTTTCAAATTCTTTTTTTTCTTTTTCTTTTAAGGGGACGCTGTATCTCTCTATCCTTTTCTAATTGAAAAATGTAAGTTTTTTGAAAATCTAGTGATTCTTGATAGAAATTAAAGGTTGTCCGCTACTTGTTTAGTAAAAAGTAATATTTTCTCTGATGAGGACCAATTAATTTTGTTGCTTTTTTTTCAAGTAAAGTTTGACATACTTACAAAATCCTAAGTAAGGCTAGAGAATACGTTATTTAAGTATGTCAAACTTTACTTGAAAAAAAAGCAACAAAATTAGTTGGTCCTCATCAGAGAAAATATTAATTTTTACTAAACAAGTAGCGGACAACCCTTAATTTCTATCAATAATAACTAGTTTTCCCAAAAATTTACATTTTTTAATTAGAAAAGGATAGAGAGATCCAGCGTCCTCTTAAATTAATATTTATACTTCTGTAGTTTTCTTAGCATATTTTGTTCTTTTCTTTCTCCTTTTTCGTCTTCTATTTTTTCTTCTTTTTTTTCTATTTTCGGTAATGGTTCATTGCCAGATATCGCTAATGGCACCTTATCTAAACAATTTAAAGTATTATTAATTAAAATACTATCTACGATTATGTATATATAAAAGATATAAACTATGAAAAAAATATAATGAATTAAAAATCTAGTTTCTAATCCTCGGATCGAGAAACCAGCCGAGCACCCGACTGCGACCACAAGACGTGATGTGCAGAGTCGATTTATAAATTTAAAAAAAATACTGTTACATAGAGTATATGAAAATACTAATTTTTTACTTATATAAGTTTTGTATTAAATAAATAATTTCCGAAATAAAAAATAAACTTTAAAGCACTCGGACGGTTTCTCGATCTGGGGCCTCAGTTAGTTTAATAAAGTAGAATGCAATGGAAATTTATGTATATTTTTGCATTTATGATGGGACATTTAATACCCTGGTAACACAATCTGTTGCAAGCACGATTGTGCAGAACTTGCGTGGTCTGTTTCCACATTTTAATGCATATCTGCTGAAATTTAATTGCGACTAAAACGTGCGGTAGATTTGCAACAGATTACCAATCGAAACGTGCGATTCTAAGATAAGAATAAACACGCAAACTTGCAGCAGAATCGAAGCAGTCTTCCGTAAGAATCTTACAGCAGCACTTTACTCCAGAATTACATAAGAATGACATAAGTTAAGTGCAATTATATGACGAGAATAAACACGCAATTTTGCAGCAGAATCGAATCAGTTTTCCGTAAGAATCTTGCAGCAGCACTTTACCCCAGAATTACGTAAGAATGACATAAGTTGAGCGCAATTCTAAGATAAGAATAAACACGCAAACTTGCAGCAGAATCGAAGCAGTCTTCCGTAAGAATCTTGCAGCAGCACTTTACCCCAGAATTACATAAGAATGACATAAGTTGAGCGCAATTGTATGACGAGAATAAACACGTGAACTTGCAGCAGAATCGAAACAGTCTTCCGTAAGAATCTTGCAGCAGCACAGTTTATAGAATTTCAAAGTTAATTAATAGTTCCAAAAATTGAAGTTACTTTATAGAATAAAGATAATACATTGTATTTTAATAAAAAATTTTCATTGTGAATATTATTATTATTTAACTAACGAGAACATGTTCATAAGAGTTGTTGACAGATTTTAAGAAAGCAAATGTTGAATTTAAAAATTATAATTTATAATTTAATAAAAATATAATAATTTATAATTGCGATACATTTAATGCATTTCTTTAAACTTTACGTGTTCTTACTACTGATGCCTACACCTATAGGCACATATTGGCTAAAAGAAAATATGAAGAAACGCAAAAAACAATTGACATATATACACAAAGGGGTGGGCGCTGATGTTATAGTATAAAATTATATACATGTAGACATTGGGGAGAAGAGAGGAGACCATTGCAGCCAACTGTAAAATATAAAAAACGTAAATAAAAAATTTTTATAATATCTAAGAAAAGTTTTAAATAAATTTCTATCAGTAAAAGATGATAAATATTTTGGTTCTACATTCATACGTAATTCTGTAGTAAAGTTTTGTCGCAAGATTCTTATGCGAGATAGCTTCAAGTATGCTGTATACTCGCGTGATTATTCTTATGATAAGATTGCATTTAACTTTTGTCCTTCTGATGTAATTTTAGCGCAAATCTGCTGCAAGATTCTCACATAAAACTGCTTTGATTCTACTGTACATTTGCGTGTTTATTCTTGTCATATAATTGCACTTAACTTTTGTCATATTTATGTAATTCTGGGGTAAAGTGCTGCTGCAAAATTTTTACGGAAGACTGCTTCGATTCTGCTGCAAGTTCACGTGTTTATTTTCGTCATACAATTGCACTTAACTTGTGTCATTCTTATGTAATTCTGGGGTAAAGTACTGCTGCAAGATTCTTACGAAAGACTGCTTCGATTCTGCTGCAAGTTTGCGTGTTTATTCTCGTCATATAATTGCGCTCAACTTATGTCATTCTTATGTAAATCTGAGGTAAAGTGCTGCTGTAAGTTTCTGATGCGAGACTGTTTCGATTTTGTTATATGCTTGTGTACTTATTACGATTCGCAGAAGCGCACTTGACAATTTGCGATTCTTACGTAATAGTGCTGCAAAACTTTGTCGGGAATTATTTACTCAATTTTGTTGCTAGTGTCTGTAATAAGTTTTTTCTGCAAGTTTACTGCAAAATATCTTCAAGATTCTGCGCATTCTTTCCGTTCCGTAGATTGCACTTTCTCTCTGCTAGAAACGTGCAATTCTGTTGCACTTATCTGCTGTAATTTCTTTTCATAAAAAACCCTATGAAATGCAGAAATAGACAGCACATGTTCTGCTGCAATTTTTTGATTTTCAAGAAAATTGCAGCAAAATTGCAGCCAAATCCCCAGCGGAAAAAAATAAACGAAAGTAATTGAAAATTTCTGAAAAAAACTGAAAGAAACTG
This sequence comes from Anastatus disparis, assembly GCA_017163975.1. Classification (NCBI taxonomy): domain Eukaryota; kingdom Metazoa; phylum Arthropoda; class Insecta; order Hymenoptera; family Eupelmidae; genus Anastatus; species Anastatus disparis. The sequence goes on from JAFFSR010000081.1 coordinate 739,783, forward strand.
AAAGAAACAGAAAGTTCTTTTGAAAATTGGGACGAAACAATTGGTACATTTTAAACTGTTTCAGAAATTTTCGGAAGTTTTCTGAATGTCTCATTTTATATCATTTTCTAAGTGGATATAGAAAAATCAGCTGTCATAATCATTTTGGTTCATTTTAGTTTTTTTTAAATTTATTTCAATTTTTTTAAACTGTTTCAGTTTCATTCTTATGGTTTCAGTTTCTTTCTATTCGTTTTCATTTCTCTCGTTTTCTTTCATTTAATTTCAGTTTTTTTCATTTTATTTCATTTTTCCTTAAGCTGATTCAGTTTGTTTCTGAATATTTCCAAAACTCTTGTAATTAATCAGATTATTTCATTTTAAATTTGGAAATAAGTAATGAATTGTGAAAACTGAAACAAAATGAAACATACGGAAAATTTTTATAAAATAATTGGAGCATTTTGAATTTGTTTTAAAATTATTACAAGTTTTCGGTATTTTTCATTTTATTCAATGTTAAAAGTAAATATGGAAAAAATTAGATTTCATACAAATTCCGATTTTTTCAGTTTGTCTCTATCTGTTTCGGTTTTATTCAGTTTCTTTTGATCTGTTTCAGTTTGTCTCAATTTACTTTAGTTTCTTTTCACTTGTTTTAATTTATTTCAATTTACTTCAGTTTCTTTCAATTTTAAAGTTTTTCTTTGAGGTTAAAGTTTACAGATATGCTATTGTGGACGTTAAAAAACATAAATTTAAGTTAAAAAACAATTTCATTCTTTATGTATGTATAAACAAAACTTTATTTGTAAAATTAATTTATAATAAAAATAATTTTCTAGATCATAGTTTTGTGATATGTTTGTTTAACAAAAAAATGTCTGTTGAAATAGTTAAGTATTAAAGATTTCCTAGTCTACAATTTCAAGCTCAATTCCTTTTTTAAGTGGGCTCAAAATCGAGTTTTTAGCTTGAAATTTTTGATTAAGTCGAATTTTAAATACTGAAATATTAAATTATTTAACAGGTTAAGTATATATTTCAAATTATTATTATCAATAAATGTTATTTTCTAATATTATTCGTAAAATTTAAAAAGTTTTGGTAAAATTCGGATTGTTTTCGAATTTTTCCGAAAATTTCTGAAAATTTCCGAGGGTTTTCGAGAGTTTCTGAAAATTTTTAACAATTTCTTTACAAATTTTTTAATAATCTAATTGAAATACTTAAATAATTGGAATAAATCCAAAAACTTCAAAAAAATAGGGAAAACTTTTGGAAAAATTTGAAAAGTTTGGGAAAAATTAGAAATCAATTAAAATACTCTAAAATATTCTGATTATTTCAATTAATATTATAAAAGATTCTGGAAAAATATGAAAAAATTCATAAAGTTCTAAGAAAAATTGAAAACTTCTGAGAAATTTTGAAAAATTTTGAAGCCATCCGAAAATTTCCGAGAGACTCCGAAATATTCTGAATATTTATAGAAAATAAATGTTTAATTCTGGAAAAAATCTAAGATATTTTGTAAAAAAATGAAAAGAAATGAAAATAAATGAAATATACCGAAAAAGCGGAAACAAACTTGAATACTTTGAATGTCTCGTCCCAATTTTACCAAAGTCTCTCCAACCGATTTCAATTCTCACTGTTTCTTTCAGTTTCCCTCATTTTCTTTCCGATTACTTCTAAAACTTTTCGAATGATTTCAAGTGTTTTATTTATTTTTTCCGCTGGGGATTGTGTTGATCATGTTACCAGGGTATTAACTTTTATAGAAAATTTAACTTTATTTATTTGTTTTGATGAATAATCAATAGGTTTAGTAGATTCAATATCTAAAAAAGATAAATAGAGTCATACCTTATATGAACGCTTGATTACAAAATCATATTCTTTCAACATTGTTCTATTTACTACATATTTTAATTATATAAAATTCAATTCTAATAAATTTTAAATGTATTTTCAACATTAAAACTAAAAATTATTAGTTTTCAAACAAAGATGCACAGAATGGAAAAATAAGTAAAATTTAAAATTCTTATAGGGAAAAATTAAAAACACAATTAATATCAAATAATAATAGTATGAATTGTATAAAGATATCTTTTTTTACTGTTTAAATTCATGCCAGATATTATCTGCTTGGGTTCCAAAATACTTTTATTATTCTGTAAATATTTCTTTAATTGTTCTACTGTTCTCTGAAATGAAAAATAAAGAGCATTAGTAAACTATACTTATTATTAAAATTTAATGATTTTCAAAGGTAATTAAGCAATCAATATGTTATTCATAATTAATTATTTTCATAAGAAAATGATCAGACAGAAAATTCTGCCACTACATTTTTATTAATTTGCTTTGTCTCTGTTTGTCTGTTCGGGTAAAATTGTACAATCGAATTTACCCCATCTTACCGATAAGCTAGAGCCTTGAAATATAATACGTAGCTTGAAGTTGGATAACAATAAAATTTTATGAAGTGAAAAATTTTTATAATTATTAAGATAACGATTTTTCAAAAGTATTAAAATGAGACCGAACAAGAGAGCAAGAGAGAGAGAAAGAGAAATCAATAATAATATTAAAAAAATGGTACATAACATTGTATAACAATTGCTGTATCTTTAATATGTAACATACAAAACTAAAAAGCAGTTAATAATCAAAAATTATATTAATAAAAAAAAAAATTTTTTCTAAAAATCCTTTGAAAAACAAAAATGATATTTTCGGCATTTGTATGGCGAAAAATAGTATATACTATTCAAACCACGTTTTTAAAACGGAGTTAAAAATATAAAATAATTTGTACTCACAGATTTATAACTCTATATAGATTCCTCACTCTATACAGATTGTCTTAAAAATTCGTGATTGTAAATTTTTGATAGCTATAATACTTCTAAGATTTGAATCGAAAAACGAGGGGTGCACGCAATAAGTAATTGATGCTTGGATAATTCACCTAAGACATTGACAATTTAATTGCACTGCAAATGACTTGCTCTGTTGTATGAGTTCTCTCAACGACAACTACTTCCTGCCCTCCTTACTGTTATCTATTAATTTCAAATCTAAGTATTATCATAACTATAAAAAATTAACAATCATTAATTTTCAAGATAATTTGTATGGAATGAGGAATCTATATAGGATTATAGATCTTTGAGTTAAAATTATTTTAAATTTCTTAGTCCATTAAAATAATTTTTATTAATATAATTATTTTTTATAAAAATAATTCTGATAAGTAATTGATTAACGTAAAGATACTAACTTGTCTGTCTTCATCAACTTTTTCATTAAATTCTTTTGAAATGATGGTCCAAACTTTTTCCTTTTCTGCCAATACGAATGCTGAACGGCTATTTGTTCGTATAACAGTCTCGTAAGGTTTGATAATTTCAATAAAAATATCTCTTTCTGAATTTAAAAAGTGTCTTTTTACTAAATCAGACATTTTAATGAGGTTTATTTACGTTCATACAATCTGAATTTTAGCGAATGACTTGAAACTAACTGCAATTTGATTAAAAAGAAATTCGATGGGTTTTATAATTTTAAAACAATAAAATAATAATTCTAAACGAAAAAATATTAGTAACATAATATATTATTCGAATTGGATCTCAAAAAAGATCTTGTAAGTCAATTTGAAGTTTTAGTATTTTTAAGTAAGAAAAACCTAAATAAAAATAATAAAATTTCAGGCGTAGAAAGTGAAGTTCTTGAAGTATCAAGAAAAATGTCGAAGGTAGTGAAGAAGGAGCTAAAAAATAATGATACAAATATTACAAAAAGTTAACGGATCATTAAAAAAAACAGATATTAGTTTTAATTATTATTAAGAAATATTCATTACTTTTTTTTTGCAATTTGAGATGTAAAATATATTAGTATAATTTTGAATTTATTGTGTAATTACTTTTTTGTAAAATCTAACCATCCTGGTTTGAACTTTTGCTCTCACTTTTCTGCATAAGTACTAAATATTATTAACTATATTACAATTCTTATTATTTTTAAGAATTCTTAGGATTATCCAATCCAATTTGACTTGGATCACATATTATTTAATATTTATGCATTTTAATCATTGTATTATAACATCGTTAGTATTTCTTTTAAAATTGCTAATTGTTATAAAAATCAATTTTCTTATTATAATAAAATAGAGATGTCAATTATGAATCTATTTTGTAAAATATTTCTTCAAACATTTTATTCAAAATAATTTAAATTATTTGGCATTAAATATTTTAGACTTCTCGGAATTTTTAAGGGTTCAATAAATTGAAAGTAACAATAATCACTCTATGATTTAAGAGTTTGGCATCGTATCAAGTACCTCGCTAAGAATAACAAAATATTTATTTTCTTATAAATTATATTTTCATCCCAGGTGGACGCATTCGGGTTTTTACGTGCAGAGAGTCCTCAATTGATAAATAGGTTAAATGCACGCTAGGAGCTCCTAAGCTGCAATAGCAGTCATTACTGCCTAGGAGTATAAAGCTTTTGGATTGCATTGAGTTCATTAAAGCTCAGCAGCAACTTTTCTCTATCGTATTTCGATTCTTCGCTCGCGCGCCTCGGCTTGATTATCCCACGATGTAAATATCGTCCTCAGGTCATAATCGCGCAAGGCTCGCCCAAGGTACATAAATAACTATTATAAAAAATATTTATGATCAATTACTATATATATAATGTTTATTTCATTTTAATATTTCATAAGAAATATCGGTAATTCACCTTTACTGTAGTTCTTCGTATCAATTAATCAATTTTTAAATATTTTTTTTATTTCACCGATAACAAAGTAAATTTTTGATAAGAAGAAATATATTAATTTTCATGTGAATATGAATTATATTAAAAAACATTAATTTTCATGTGTATTATACTTTAATGACCGAAATTCATTAAATTTCATATGCAATTTTCGCTGAAAATCAATGTACATACATTAAATGTTTTTTAACAGTATACTTCTTCTTAAAAGTCGCTAGAGCCATCTTAACGTATAAGTTTATTTACAACCCATTACTATACTTTGTGCATTTTGTCAAAAATTTGTTTTAATTTTTTTATTGGGACTAAAAGCAACTTATATCATTTTGAAAATAGACAACTAATGCATTGATATTAACATCAAATTTATCATAAACTTTAGCGTGAGATTTAGCAATAGCTTTAGCATTAGCTTTAGCATTAGCTTGAGCATTAGCTTTAGCATTAGCTTTAGCTTAACAATAGCTTTAGCTTAAGCTTTAGCTTTAACTTTAGCTTTAGCTTTAGCTTTAAATATTTTCATTTACCGCGCTTCTCTTTATGCATTGCGAATTTTGTAAACCCGCCTTTAGCTTCATATCCATCGCTTGGCGGCGCCACCTGTGTGGGTGCAATCTATACCGATCCGGCGTATCTGATATGAGTCACTCGAAAGGTAATTAAAAAAAATTTTTAACAAAAAAAAAACCGACTTCAAAAAATGCACTGAAAAGTAACAAATAATTTATTATCTTTAGAAATCATACAAATAATTGGTAAAATACAATTTTAGAAGTCGGCGTCTAATTCCTCAATGAATGTTAATGTTATTTTTTAACAATAAATGTAAACGTTATTTTTGAACAATGAATGTGAACGTTATTTTTGAAAAAATGGACTAACTAGGAGAGTGTCACACCTCCGGATCACGTATTTTGCTCAAACTTAGGGATAAGTTTTCAGATGATAAAATATGAAAAAAGCTAAAGTTATAGTCATAAATACTCAATATTTCCCTAGTTACAGGCAATTAAAGAAAATCACTAAAAAAGTTACTAGATTTTTAAACGCATATAGTTCTTTAGCGTCGATAGCTACAAGCTTGAAACTTTTTTAAAATTAAAGCTGAGCTCAAATCCTTTCGAATTAGTAGTTATAGCATGTAAAAATATTATTTTTTCCCAAAGTTAGAGCGTGATAAACATTGGACCTGATTCTTCTTTTAAAAACATTAATTAATAATAAAAGCTGAAATTAGGTCCAATCCTTATTACGCTCTAACTTTAAGAAAAAATAATATTTTGATATGCTGTAACTACTGTTTCGAAAGGATTTGAGTTTAGCTTTAATTTAAAAAAAGTTTTAAGCTTGTAGCTATCGACGCTAAAGAACTATATGCGTTAAAAAATCTAGTAACTTTTTTAGTGATTTTCTTTAATTGCCTGTAACTAGGGAAATATTGAGTATTTATGACTACAACTTTAGCTTTTTTCATATTTTATCATCTGAAAACTTATCCCTATGTTTGAGCAAAATACGTGATCCGGAGGTGTGACACTCTCCTAGTAAGTCGTTCTGCTTACGCACCACAGATTTAGAATTAGACGCCGACTTCTAAAATTGTATTTTACCAATTATTTGTATGATTTCTAAAGATAATAAATTATTTGTTACTATTCAGTGCATTTTTTGAAGTCGGTTTTTTTTTGTTAAAAATTTTTTATTTGTCATTTTTTAGTGCAATGTTTTTAAAATCTTATTTTTTGTAAAAAATTTTGTTTTTATTCGATACTTTTGAAGTCGGTTTTTATTTATTAAAAATTTTTTAAATTCTTTGTTTTTGTTAATAAATTTTTATTTTCTATCTTCTAGTGAATCCCCTTACTAAAAACGCAAATATAGGTAGACCCACTAATTACATTAAACTTTCATTATTAATTCATAACGCATGCATTAGTACACCACCAAGCAATATATAGCAGGAAAGAAAGAAGGCTCAACAGCACAGTGTCCTTATGTGTGCATGTATACATATTCAAGCTCAGGTGTGAGAGAGAGAGAAAGAGAGAGATAGATAGATAGATAGATAGGTGTTTATTTTATGTACAATATGTTGTACAATTTTACAATATAGTAAATAAATATAAGGTTTCAATATAAACAGAAAAAAGTAAAAATTTTAACAATATAGTAAAATAAAAATAGAATATGTTTAAAAATAGATTATATAAGAAATCACAAAATAATTACAATTACAGTTAACAATATTAATATTAATAGTTATCGAAGTGACAGCGGTCCATTCTCCAAGGAAAGGTAGTGTGAAAATGCTAATGATTTAAATGAGTAAAGCGATTGAGAGTTACGGATAGAAACGGGAAGCTCATTCCACAGAAACGATGATGTAACCAAGAAGGATCCGTTATAATATTCCGTAGAAGCAGGAGGAACAGTTAATGGTCTTACAGCACCCCTCAACGTTCTCACCGACTGGTTCCACATGTAACCAGAGTAGAGATATGTAGGCTCATTAGATGAGAACATTTTATATAGGAAAGCAGATGTAAAGTATTTCCTTCTAGCAGAGGTAGATAACCAGCACAGTGCAGAACGATAAGCCGAAACATGCTCTCGCCTGCCAATACCATACACATATCGAACACCCGAGTTGATGACTCTCTGCAACTTTAGGTCCAGTTCCGCCGACAGATCACAATATACAAGACAACAGTAGTCTATGAGTGGAAAAAGCAAAGTCTGAACAAGATGCTTGCGTAAAGCAAAATTAGTGCTTTTCCTAAAGTAATTTAATCTGTAAAGCAGCGTAAAAGATTTGTTACAAACTTTGGTGATGTGCTCCTTCCAATTCAGTTTATTGTCCAACCAAACCCCAGATCGCGAACATTAGATTCAAACTTAATTGTGGTGCCATTTATTGGCACGCCAGTAGTGGGTAAGAAAGACAGCATGTTAATATAATAATAAGAGCCAATAATTATAGCCTTTGTCTTACCAACATTCAGCTCAAGATGATTTCTGGAAGCCCAATCAGAGATAATCTTTGCATGAGCGCTCATAATGGACGTAAAAACATCCAACTTATTCAGAGGAAAATGAATATACACCTGCAAGTCATCAGCATATATCAAGTGTTGTACACTAGAATTAAAATCAACAGCAACATCATTTATATAAATTGAGAATAATAATGGTCCCAAAACAGACCCCTGTGGAACTCCCGTGTTAAGAGGAACATAATCAGATGCGACACCATTCTCATCAATGACAGCCTGCTGTCGACATGACAGATAAGAGGCAAACCACCTGATAACTGAACTGGAAATATCAAGCGAAGACATCTTCCCAAGTAAAATAGCATGACTTACAGTGTCAAACGCCTTACTGAAATCAAACAGCAAGAGCATGGTGACATACCGTCTATCCATATTTAGCCTGATATCATCCGTCAACTTCAACAATGCCGTCTGAGTACTATGCCCAGTTCTAAAACCAGTCTGCCGAGGATCCAACAGCCGTCTAGTAGCCAAGTACTCATACAATTGCTGATGAACAAGACGCTCAAGAACCTTGGACAAAAAGGACAACAGAGAAATAGGGCGAATGTCACCCATGGATTGTGGAGAAGAGACTTTATTTATAGTCTTTATTAGAGATAGCTTCCAACATGATGGAAAGAATTCATCTTTTAGCGAATCATTGAAGATGCGACACAAGAGTGGCCCAATTACAGGGAAAGCCGAAAGAATAAAAGACTGAGGAATAGCATCTGGACCCCTAGCTTGCGTAGAAAAACTACACACCGATGCCCGAACCTGACCCAACGATACTTCAGAAAACCGAAACATCAATTTAAATGGTTCATCATCAGCCAAAGTACCCAGATAATCAGGAATCGACGTAACTGATTGATCAGTTTCAACACCAGCAAAATAATGATTTAGCTCATCCACAGAAAAGGAGTGACGAGACTCATTACTACTAGAGCAAATACCAAGATTTCTAAGCTCCTTCCAAATTTGCCTAGAATCAGTGAGACCAGAAAGTCGGTCATAGTAATAAAGAAGCTTAGAGGACTCGATACACTCATGAGCACGATCACGTGCAGCTCTATATTGCAGCAAATCGAAGTGAAATCGTGTGCGTTTATAGCGCCTATAAAGACGATCCCTCTCACGAACCAAGCCATGATGCTCTGCAGTAATCCAAGGTCGACGATTTACACCTTGTCGAACTCTTTTGACAGGCACAAAGAGGGAAACTGCTTCATTTAGATGTCCGTAGAGACAATCAAGGCGAACAGGAAGAGAGGAATCACCGCTACATACAGAACAATTCAGTGAACAAAAATAATCCAGCAATTTGGCATCATCAACAGCCTTATAGTCTCGATAAGAGAAATCATTAAGTATAGGCTTTGAGAGAGAAGACTTAACAGTGGCTGCAATTAAATCATGTCCATCTATAAATGGGAGAGAGAGAGAGAGAGAGAGAGAGAGAGAGAGAGAGAGAGAGAGAGAGAGAGAGAGAGAGATTTTTGTGGGGTTATTGAAAGATTTTTTTAGAGATTTGGAAAGACATATTTTGATAATCCATACATGTCCTTTACAACCATATACTCAGATTTTTAATATTTTAATCCATTAACCACGAAAATTAACCGAAATCTAATTTTTTTGAGGTTATGTAATAATTTCATTTGATTATATTTTATTTAAATAGCTTAAATAATAAATATCAGTATTTTTTATGACTTTTTATTATTTTGTCTTATTAGATTTATGATATTTTCATTTACACGTTCCAGTATTTGCCAAGAACTGATTGTAGTTTAAATTTATGTACAAATTATGTTGACTTATGTTAGAAGATCGGATTGGCCTTGGCCATTTTATTGTGAGAAGCTTCATTTGTCACTAACCTTGAGTTTATATTGTCTTGAATTACATCTAACATTTTTTTTATAATTTATCAAGAGGCGCGGTAGCGCCTCGACGGCGAGTTAAGGTACGAATACAAAAACGTCGAGGCGCTCCTCTTATACTTTAAAATAGAGTTTCAAAAATTTCGAAATCGAATCCCATAAAAATACATCGATATATACACATAAATACAATTAATAATATTTAAAGATTTTCATTATCTTTAATTTAAATAAAAATTGATTACAATCGGTTCACTCAATCACGAGAAAATGCAGTTTAAAATTTCGAAATGTCGTATTCTCGTTATTTTTTTTCTTGTTCATCGTTTTCAGCCAGCACAAACTGCGCAACCGGAAATGCGCAGTATCTTGCACCCGTAGACCCGTATATTTTTTGGTTTGTATATATGTATATACATACATACATACATGGGACATTTCATGTCGGCTAGCACGTACTCATAAGTACAGGTTTTCTATATATGTGGTACATTTCATGACAACGCGCACACACCCATCCGAGTACCCTTAGGTTTATATATATGGGACATTTTATGTCTATTCGCATGCATGCACACAGCCTTTAATAAACATGGGATTTTTCACGTCAATTGGAACGCACGCACATACAGGTTTATATATATATATATATATATATATATATATATATATATATATATATATATATATATATATATATATATATATATAATGAGACATTTCATGCCAATGCGTGTGAACACACACAGGATTATATATATATATATATATATATATATATATATATATATATATATATATATATATATATTTATGTCCTCGTAGGCCGTATTCGTGTCAGTATGTAAAGAGCATGCTAAATTTGTATTGGCATCGCATATGTCTCAGACACGCTCCTCGACTCTTTACAAGCTTTATATGTCCTCCTGAGACATATTGAGACTCAATATGTCTCAGGAGAAATCAATATGACATCGCCGATCCTACTATGTTTTGTTCAATATGTCAAAGAGCAATCATATTGAACGTAGGTTAGTGAAAAAAATGACTCGCGCTTCGACAGCAGCTATACTCATTACAAAATGTCAATCTAAGAAACAAAAGAAAAAATCAATAGAATTAAAATTTAATTTTCAACTAATAAGTTATAGTTCCTCATACGGCCTACTTCGGACATAAAATCATCTATGTCCTTTGGCCGTTTATTCAGGTGGAATCTGAATCTCGAACAATGTTTGCCGCTTGAGCAGAAATCTACCTCGGGCGCGCTTCGCGCGCCCTCGGCAATTTCAGCTCAAGCGACAAGCATTGTCCTCGATTCATATTCCACCTGAATACGGCCAAAGGACATATATAACTAATATATATATATATATATATATATATATATGGGACATTTCATGTCAACTCGTACGTACTCATAATCACAGGCTTTTCTATATATGTGGGACATTTCATGTCGATTCGCATGCATGCACACGCATGTTAATATACATAGGATTTTTCACGTCAATTCGAACGCACACACACAGGTTTATATATATATATATATGGGACATTTCATGTCGATTCGCACGCATGCATACAGACTTTAATAAGCATGAGATTTTTCACGTCAATTGGAAGGCACGCACATACAGGTTTATATACATGGGATATTTCATGTCAATGGGCACGCACACACAGGTTTATATATATATATATGTGGGACAGTCCATGTCGTCGCGTATGCACACACGTTAATAAACATGGAATTTTTCACGTCAATTGGAACGCAAGCACATACAGGGTTTATATATATATATATATATATATATATATATATATATATATATATATATGAGACATTTCATGCCAATGCGCACAAACACACACAGGATTATATATATATATATATATATATATATATATATATATATATATATATATATATATATATATATATATATATATATGGGACATTTCATGTCGATTCGCACGCATGCACACAGACTTTAATAAGCATGAGATTTTTCACGTCAATTGGAAGGCACGCACATATAGGTTTATATACTTGGGATATTTCATGTCAGTGGGCATGCACGCACACACAGGTTTATATATATTGGATATTTCATGTGACATACGCATGCATGCACATACACGTTAATAAACGTGGGATTCTCCATGTCAATTCGAACGCACGTACACACACAGGTTTATACATATGGGACATTTCATATCGATTTGCATGCATGCACACACGTTAATATACATAGGATTTTTCACGTCAATTATAACACACGCTCATACAGGTTTATATATATGGGACATTTCATTACAACTCTAACACACCTATCCGAGTGCCCTTAGGTTTACAATATGTAAACATATATATGTGACGTATCATGTCAACACGCACGGACCGGTTTTCATATATTTGACAATTCTTGTCAACGCGAACGCGCAAACACATCTAAACATGTACTTGAGATTTGTATTTATATATATGGGATCGTTTTGTCAATTCGCATGCACGCACACACATGGGCTTATGAATATATATATATAAACATATGTAACGTAGAGATTTGGGACCTTGAGGTCATTTCACAGTACATTTTTTTTTACAAAAATTTTCTCACTTTTAACTAAAGAAATAATTCCTACTTTCTTATAGAAATGTATGTGACCCTTAAAATAAAGGACCTTAAGGTCATTTCACAACAAATTTTTCGAAATATACTAGAATTTTTTAATTTCACCTAAAGAAATAATTTTTCTTATTTCGTGTAAGAATCTTAATATATATATATATATATATATATATATATAGATATACAAACAACATTGAGAGATTGAGAACCTGGTCCTCGTTCTCTCAAAAGATCTCCAAAGTCTACGTTGTATTTATCAAAGATCCTCAAAACCTACGATATATGTATTTATACGTATATATACGTGTGTGTATATCTGTGTACACATATACATGAGATATTTAATGTTGATTCACACGCGCGCGTGCACACACACAGATTTATATATACGGGACGTTTCATGTCAATTAACATGCATGACACACGTACTTGAGTTTATATATATTTTTCTTCATATATATATGGGACTGTTCATGTCATAGCGCATGCACGAACACACATGGGCTTATGAATATATGTATATACATATACATGGAATATTTTATGTCAATTCACATGCGCGCACACCCACATACACACACAGGTATATATATATATATATATATATATATATATATATATATATAGGACGTTTTATGACAATTTTTTCCATGTATATTAATATTTATTAAGAAAGTTTTGAAATCAATCAAGCAATCGTTGAATACTTCTGTATTCAATTCATTCTTTTTAAAATAATATTAAATTCATAAAAATATCATTACACTATCTTTTAATTTTCGAATGTAATAAGATTTCTTCAAAGCTTTCGAATATTATGTCTGTTATTTTTTGTTTTTAGACATTATTCAAACTGATGAATACTATTTTATTTTATTATTATTACTTTTAAAAAAGTATATTTTAGGCGAGTTTAGTTACTAAACAGTATAGTATTCTTTAAAACATTTTTTCTAAATATTTCTTTTTTTTTACTACATACATCATATTTTTTTTTTAATTTCAGTTCTTGAGAGTACTGAAATGAATTGAGTAATTATTATTAAGTTTATACCTTTTACTAGATTTATCTATAGTTTTTGCTTAAGAAAGTTTTGAAATCAGTCAAGCAATCGTCGAGTACTTCAGTATTCAAGTCATTCTCTTTAATAATCTAAAATTCATGAAATATTTACAGTTTCGGCTGAAGAAAGTTTTGAAATCAATGAAGCAATCGTCCAGTACTTCTGTATTTAATTCTTACTTTTTAATAATATAAAATCCATAAAATGTTCAATTTATATCCTCTTTATAGACGAATATTTGGAAAAACTTTGCCAAATAATTTTTGATAAAAAGGGATTATTGAGATGAAGATAGCGATGATAGTACACATCAAAATTTAAAAAAAAAATGATTTATCAGATCAACTTATTATTCTATTTATGAGTGAATATTACTACTTAAACATTGATGAACTATACTTGATCTTAGTGATATCTATTTTATTTTAGTCCTGATGAAAGATTTACTTAATAAACAATTTCCGAAACGATTAACTCCAAAGTTTCGGAATAATTTTCTATTTAATATGCTACGGTTACAGACCAAAATTGTGCAATTTTATTTCTAAAAACTTCGCAGAAGAGCCATTAGCTTCTAACAATTTATATTTGAGAATTTGCTGCCATCAACTTCAAAATTATTTATGCCTTTTTGAAACTTTCAGGGAAGATACCCTTTTCAATTGTAATACTTTTAATAAAATAAAATTATGCATTCTCTATCTCATCACACTATCTTTTTATTTTCAAATGCTGTAAAATATATTAAATTTTACTAAATATCTACAAAAGAACTACATAGTGAGGTTATAAATCTTAGTTGTTTTTTTTCCTCATTAAATTAAATAACGTAAAAAAAAGAAGAAGAAAAAACAAAGCACCATTCATATATAAAAAACCACATTAAAAAATTTAAAAGAAAAATTTTTTTAAAATATATCTAAGTTACTACCTGACAAATGAGTTGTGACTTATACTTAGCAAGACATTTGCCAGTATTTCTTGAATCTTTTTTTCATCAGTAAATGAATGGTGCTCCTAACAAACAATAAAAAAAAAAGAAAAATTTTAAATAAAAAATGAGAAGTTCAACTAATTAAGAACCCAAGTTATCAAAAAAACTTGCCAGTTTGACAGTTGCAACAAAATCTTCAATAAAAAAAGAGAAAAGCACATTGCTCATCTTTGCCTTTTACAGTTCAAATATAATAACAGAATTTCCTTTTTATAAAACACAAAGTTTTTTTTATATACAAATGGCTTGTGACTTATATCCAACGAGACATTTGTCAATTACAAGTTTAATAATTTTCTCTACGATCAGCAATGTGCTTACGAAGAATTAAAATATAAATTAAACACAATAAAATCTTCATCTCCTCCTTAAAATTTAAACAAGAAACCTTTACAAATAAAAAGAACTTTATTTAAAGTAAACGGACTTAAAATTGAAACGAAAAACTTGAAGAGAATACGTTTGAGAAGCGCGCTCCATTCCTCTTACCTTGTTACTGGTGTTGCTATTAAAGATCTAGAACACATAAGCGCAGCGTGAGGAAAAACATAGCCAGGCCAGTCGTAACCCTACTGAAAAAAATCACATGGGATCCCTTATGGGATATCATATGTGATCCTTTATGGGCTCCCATATGGGGTTTTAGCGCGGGATCCTATATGGGATTCCATATGGGGTCCCATAAGAGGTCCACAAACTCAATTCTGAATATAATATGGGACCACATATGGGATACCATATGGGGTCCTATAAGAGGTCTACAAACTAAATTCTAAATATCATATGGGACCACATATGGGATTCCATATGGGGTCCCATAAGAAGTCCACAAACTCACACTAAGAGAAAAGTGGAGTCACACGAACTTGCCGCCGGAATTGGAATGACGGTATAAAACGAGTAAGTGGGGTCGGAGTTATCACAACTAAACAAGTGGAGTAGCAGCTACTCCGCTCGCGGAGTCAATAAACCGCCTCATAGGCCAAGTGTATATAAAGGTTACGTTAAGCAGGAATAATGCTGTTAATGATTTTTTTTCAAGTTTCATTATTTTTTGAGATTAGGCTAAAGACGATTGTAGAATATATTATTGAAGATAAATATTTATTTATAAATATATTTATTCAAAGAATTTTAGTTAAGAATGAATTTTTCGATTACGTTACAGTATGATATCATAAGATGGAAGTATATTATTCAAAGTAAAATTATTAATAACATTTTATTTTGATTGATCCGTAAATTTCTTTAAAATATTGCCAATTCCTGCCTCTGTAAAAACACAGACTGCGAACAACAAAACGAACAAATTCTATTTTTCAATAATGAAAAATATTTTTAAATATGAAAGTATAAATAATTTCATACTATGCAACATTCATTTTCAGAATATTTATAAAAAAACTTATAAAATATTATATGAATATATTGATTATATAAGTTATTTACACATAAAAAAAAACGCATTCAAATTTGTATTTGAGGTTATGTTTAAAATTTTTTAACTGCAAATCTATCGATTAATTGACTCAGGTTCCATTACATCGATTGATTTTTCACAAAATCATCCATTTTGCATTCCAATATTAAGGCGACTTCGGATTTTAGGTTAGGTTTTATTTTTGAGTTTACAAATTACTCTTTCAATACGTAAAATTTTTCAGATTTTTTAATTTTTTACCATTCTACAAATTATAATAAATGGTGAAAAATTAAAAAATCCAAAAAATTTTAGAAACTGAAAGAGTAATTTGTAAACTACAAAATGAAATTTAATTAAACTTTCGTAGTCACCTTAATAATTAATTGTTTCATTAACAAAATTAATTTTCAAATTAAACTTTATAAACTCTCGACAATCAAAGACAAATAGATCGAGTTCGTGCGTCGTCTATATACCGCAGAGAGGAGTGGAGATGACTCGCCTCGCGGATTAAATGCAACTCCTTTAGCGTGAGTCAAGACAACGTACGTTAGTTTCGTTGGTATGACTCCGCTTTTCTCTCAGTGCAATTCTAAATATATGGGAACACATATGAGATCCCATATGGGGTCCCATATGTGGTCCCAGATATTTAGAATTAAGTTTGTGGACTTCTTATGGGACCCCATATTATATTTAGAATTTAGTTTGTGAACCTCTTATGGGACCCCATATGGTATCCCATATGTGGTCCCATATATTTAGAATTGAGTTTGTGGACCTCTTATGAGACCCCATATGTGATCCCATATGTAGTCCCATATTATATTTAGAATTGAGTTTGTGGACCTCTTATGGGACCCCACATGGGATCCCATGTGTGGTCCCATATATTTAGAATTGAGCCTGTGGACCTCTTACGGGATCCCATATAGAATCCTGCGCTAAAACCCCATATGGGAGCCCATAAAGGATCCCATATGAAATCTCATAAGGGATCCCATGTGATTTTTTTTAGTAGGGAAACGCCTGAGCATTGAAAAAGCGTAGACTTCGCCAATGTATGACGTCACGTCTTACAGGCTTTAGTCGAAGCGAACAGAGAAGCTTCCTTTACAATCAACTGCCTGACTTGCAACAGAGAATGGTGCCGTCCTTCTTCTACGCACGTGATTTAACGCGCTTAGGTGAGAGTATGCTGAGCTGAGCCATTGGTACCGCGCGCCTATAAGATATATGTATTCACGCGTACATACGGGCAATTCCACGCGAAAAATCTTGCTAAAGAAAACTCGCGCTTAAAACTTTAAATTTAAATAAATGACCCTTTAAGTTTTTCTAAAAATAACCTAAAATTTTTTTTTCCTTTTTTTTACTAAATTAAAGAGAAATAACTTTACTTATTCACAAAGTTAAAATATTTCTTTTGGATTTATAAAGAAAACAAGATGATTTCTTTTTATAATAGTTAGAATCAAGTGACAAATAACCTGTGACTTATATACAGCAGAATATTTGTCATAATCAATTAAAATTTTTTTAAAATTCTTTTTGTGAATAAGCAATATAAAAAAAAATATAAATCTCTAAAATTTAAAAAGAAAAAAAATAATAACGATCTGGTTCATTCCCAAAGCAAAAACAAATTTTTTTTGTATAAGGATACGATAACAAATTTAAAAGACAAATAACCTGCGACTTATACAAAATACAATAAAAATTTAAAAGGAAAAACAATTAAAACTCCTTTTCTAACAAAACCTTTTTCTTTTGTTTTTACAAAAAAAATGCCTCCAAAGAAGGGTAGAACTGCCAAGGAGAAACAGGTTGACTTGGAGCAATCATTTAATGCAAGGCAATTGAATGATGATAACAAAAGCGCCTGGGAAACCTCCGTTCAGGAGAATCTGCAGCAAATACTGCAATATATGAATGGCAACGAAACTAGGTTGAAATTCCTAGAAGAACGGGTAGAAGAACTACAAGAAGAGAAAAACATATCAAAAGGAGTCGAAGTTCTTCAAAATTACGAGGAAACAAAAAAAAGGTTAGATCTTCTGAATGAAGACTATAATAAGACAAAACTGGACTTTGAGGAACTCAAACCAGTGATGCAAGCTAACATCACTAATTTTGAAGTACTCAAGACAAAAATGAATGGTTTTGAAAAGAACCAAGACGCGAAAAAAGCCAAACATCTAGAGGAAGTAAAAACTCTTCCATCTAACCTGTCTGAATCTCGCAATGATCTAATCACTGCAGAAAAGAACGTAGAGAATTTAACAACTACGATAAGAAATGCAAACGATGAGATTGAAGAAAGAATAGCAAGCAAAATCTTTAAGAAAATACAAGCACAGATTTCTAATTACCTTTCTGTACAGTTGGAAGCAGAAGGAAAAATGTATGTGGAGCAAATTGACAAGGCCCAGCAACGTATTGTTAACCTTGAAAATGACCTGCAAAAAAAGGATCGAAAAATAGAATTTCTCGAAAACCAAAATGAAACGCTACAACAGATGTGTTTGAAAAATAGAAAAGATGTG
The DNA here is from genome assembly GCA_017163975.1 of Anastatus disparis. NCBI lineage: Eukaryota > Metazoa > Arthropoda > Insecta > Hymenoptera > Eupelmidae > Anastatus > Anastatus disparis. The sequence continues at coordinate 758,155 of JAFFSR010000081.1, forward strand.
GAGGAAATTGATATGGTTCTCACTGATCATGCTAAAGACTTGCATGCCTTAACCCTTACAGTCACAGGAGCCGATATATCAGCTACCAAATTTTCTTTTTTTTTACCACAATATTTTTGCAATATCTTGCTTGATTCTTGGATTTTTTGTATTTTCAGATACACATAGCCTTACTATTTATAATGCTGATGATATTTTATAAATTTATAACTATTAATTATTATTATAAACAAATACATACGAAAAAAGTGAATTGAATTGCATGACTGAAAGAGTTAACCACTAGTACACAAAACTACAAGGCACTGGAGACAAAAAATGGAAAACCTACAGAGAAGCTCAAGAATCAGGTTTAGTGAAGACAGGCACTTGAGGAGCTCCACAAGAGACAGATCCTTGGCATCTGATAAAAATGGAGAAAATACGGAAAATAAATGGAAGGAGTCAACAGCAAATATGAGTTGGAATTCTCGTAAAACAAAGATAACACCACCAAAGTTTAAAGCAGACAAACAAGAGTCTCCAATGAAATACCTAAGGGATATAAAAAGATACATCGAAATAACAGAGTCAGAAGGAACAGAAATGATCTATGCTCTATCAAATTCCTTAGAAGGAAATGCTGCCACATGGTGGGACATTATAGAAGAAAACATAACGACGTTCAATGATTTTGAAAATAAATTCAAAGAAAGATTCGTAAACGACGTTATGCAAGATGAGATAAAAAGAAACATCGAATTAGGCAAATATAGCCCAAATGGAAAACTATCAAGAGTCGAATACACGACTAACTTGATAAGCAGAGCTAAGATGATCGGATCCTACTCCGAAAAAGAGCTAATTCGGAAGCTCGCTAGTCACCACGATTTAGACATCAAGTTCATTGTAAGAGCCCAAAAAATCATTGAAATCAACGAATTTTTAGATCTCCTCTCAATGAAAGACTCTGAGCATCAAAAAGTCATCAAGTGGCAACCAGAAGCCAGAGGTAATACGTCAGAACAAAAAGTATATAACAAATATACAGGTAGCGAGCAGCAGACGAATAAAAATTCTCTAGCACATAGCAAAAAACCTACCAATCAAGAAAATTTTCCAATAGACTACAGTAAAAACCAAAATAAAAACGCAAACCAAAAATGGCCAATAGAAAACACAAAAAATATAGCAGTTCTACAGAGGGCTGACATGTTGAAAAATAAGAGGACGTCCAATGCAGATGATGACATAATGGTCATAGAGCCTGCGTTAACAAATGAGCAGGGAAACGCTCATTAGTTGCATCACGCTTCTCAGATAAACAATCAACAAAATGTGATGCAACTGAAAAAAATATAAATAGCTTAAAAGAGTTTTTACTCGATGAAAACGAACCTGGGGCTTTATTGAATCATTCGATATATCGCTCTTTTAGTAATTAATTTTGATATGTCATTACATGAAGGTTATAATATTTTTAATGTTTTTCGCGATATATCGAATTATTCAATAAGGCCCTAGCCATAAAAAAGGATACAGTAGTACAATGTCCAGAAATAGACATCCTGCTAAAAGATATAAAAGTAAAAGCTCTGGTAGATACAGGGAGTCAGATTACTTGTATCTCAGAGAATTTTTATAACACAAATTATGAAAAATTAAAAAAATGCCCAACACTCCCAATAGTAGGAAAAATAATAAGGGGAGCAGTTGGTGAAAAATCAACTAGATTAAAAAAACAAATTATGGCTGGAGTAAATATAAAAAATGCAAAAAGAGGCATAATATTCTTAATCATTCCTCGATTAATCCGAGATTGTATCTTGGGGATTGATGCACAAAAAGAATTTGGTGTCCTAATAGATATAATCAAAGAAACGATATCGTTTAAAGAAAAGGACACACACATATGCCTGAGGTATAATAACTTGACTTTTTATAAAGATAATGCATCTCATCATAAGATCGAAATAATCGATGAACATGACCTTTTTTCCGATCAAGATGATATAGGAAATAATTATCTGGAAGAAATCAATAAAAGATCAGAAGATCGTAATGATTATCTCTAGAATTTCTCAGAGAGCTCAGAAGGTATAACGAATCAATATGAGATAACCTCTAAAGAAATAGAAAAAAACCTCGAAACGTGCCAAGCACAAAGATAAAGCATAGAAAAGTTAAAAAACTTAATTAATAATTATAAATCAATCTTCAATAAAAGGCCAGGGCTACTACAGTTATTTGAGTATGAACTAAAATTAAAAAATAGTACTCCGTTCTTTGTAAAACCTTATCCAATACCTCTAAACCACAGAGATAAGGTAAGAGAGGAAATAAATAAAATGTTTGAATGCAAAATAATTAGAAAATCAAATAGCACGTACATCAGCCCTATCGTCCCCGTCATAAAGAAAAATGGATCAGTAAGAATCTGCCTAGATGCAAGGAAACTCAATGAAAAATTAGAAATGGATCATGAGTCACCCCAAAAAATCTAAGAATTATTACAAGAATGTAATGAAACAAATGTAATTTCAAGCCTAGACCTCACCAGCAGTTTTTGGCAAATTCCTCTCAAAGAAAATTCAAAGAAATATACTGCATTTATGCATGAAGATAAAACCTGCGAATTTAACGTTTATCCTTTTGGTACTAAAGTAAGCACTGCTGCTTTAATAAAAGGACTAGACTCTGCTTTAAGAGGAACTGAAAAAACATTCTTAATTTCGTAGATCACATACCCTGCATAACAAGGACAGAACCAGAGCATCTACAAGCATTAGAAAATCTATTAAAAAAATTGTCTCACTAGGAGAGTATCAGACCTCTGGATCAGGGATTTTGCTCAAACTTTGGGATAAGTTTTCAGATGTCAAAATATGAAAGAAAACAGAATTTTAGATCCCAACACTCAATATTTCCCTAGTTACCGGCAATTTAAAAAAATCACTAAAAAAGTTACTAGGTTTTCAAACGCATATAGTTTCTTAGCATTCATAGCTAAAAGCTTGAAACTTTTTTTAAATGAAAGCTTAACTCAAATCCTTTCGAAATAGTAGTTATAGCACATCAAAATATTATTTTCTCCCAAAGTTATAGCGTGATAAACATTGGGCCTAAAAATTTAAAAGATTGTAATCTTTTTCACAGATCTGATTCTATACAGTTGGAATGTTTACGATTTTGTTTTGCTCCTCTTATAAAATATGATTTGGATTTAACGAAGAAAGAATGGAATAGACATACTATACGTAAACAAAAATGTGAAAATGTCAAATCAGGAAAACCAAATTTTTTATATTATCAGGCAGAAGCAAGTGATGTTATAGATTATGGTAATCCAGTAAATGAAATGTACATTGAAAATTCATTTAATAATTGTAGTGAAAAACCAACTTACTGTGATCCAAATTTTAAAAAATTAGTAGATGAAATTATGTCAGAAATTCCGGTTGTTATGAATGTTGAAGAAGCTACAAACTTATATTGTACCATTTTAAAGGAATTAGAAAATTACAAAGAATAATTAAAATAAAAAAAATTTAATAACTAACACACTGATTTATTTTTATTTTCATATTTATTTGTTTTGTTACACTAATATTACATTAATATGAAATTACTTTTAAATACAAAATATTTTTTTGATCGATAATACTAAATTTTGTCTTATAAGTTATCATATCAATTTTTTTTTAATTTAATTTATAAAAAACTAATCTAATTATATTTGGCATTTATATAATCACATTTTTTCTTTAACAATAGTTTTTTATAATAATAATTGCATTTCTTAAATAATGAACATAGAGCATTTACTTTTTTGTACTATAATATTGAATATTATAACATACTTTGAACATATAAATTCACATAGGAACTTTTACAATAAATTTAAATATCAAATTCTTTTAAAGCAGGTACTTTTTTGTACTATAACATTTTATATTATAACGCACTTTGAACATAAATTAGCATAGGAACTTTTACAATAAATTTAAATATCAAATTCTTTTAAAATATCTTGAATATGAGGTCGCTCATTTGCAGTGTATGAAAAGCACTGCAATAATATTGTTTGAAGAATATTAGGAATTTTGTCGACATCAGGTACTTCTTTCTTTTCAAATTTTAATACTAATTCTTGTTGATTGCTGATGTCCCATACCGTTTCTTCACTGTATAACTCAAGTAATGTGCAACCTACGGCCCACACATCACTGTAAATACTTGCAAAATTTTTGTTGATTAAAACTTCTGGTGCCATATATTTCACAGTACCAATCACTTTTGTTCCTATTGTGGTATTTGGCATTGTCAACATTTCTGTAAATGTGCTTAATCCAAAATCGCATATTTTTATTAAACACGAAGAATTTACCAATATATTATCAGGTTTGATGTCCCTATGTAAAATAGGTTCTTCTTGTACATGTAGATAGGTAATAGCTTTGCATATTTGATATGCAATACTTTTTTTGTTTTTTTCATTCAATTCAAATGATTCTCTTACATCCTCATCAAAAATAACATCTGCTAAAGTCCAACTTACAAACAGTTCCATTAATATATTCATTTTTTTTATTTCGCGACATATTGCGATGGTCTGCACAAAACTCGGATGATTTATGCTTTCGAGAATTTTTATTTCTCGTTCGATTGCAGATGTGTTTCTTGAAAACAATTTTATAACCTTAATGGCAACATCAGTATTTCCAAATTAACCTTTGAAAACTTTACCTTCACCCCCAGCACCGATCAACTCTTTGGAAATAATAAAGTCTTCTTTCTTTACTTCAAGAATTTTTTGCACATTTAATTTAACATTTTTATCTTGATTCTTATCTATTTTGACTTTTTTCGAAGTCATTTCTCCTCCACTGCACTTAATTTTGCAATAATAAATACTATTAGACTCCATGTTTAGATTATGTAGCCACATAAGCCATTTCCCTTGTTTGTACAATATGTCATTGCGATACCAAGAGATTATTGGATTGCAACTACTGGTACACTTTGGTATGACCCCAATACCAAATATCTCGTTGGCAAATCCTATGATTTCGTCAACATCATAAATGATACAATGATCACCATCATCCTTTTTGAACTCAGGTAATAAATATATGCTTTCCAAGTTTTCATTTACTGACTTATGGAATAACACTGTTCCATTAACAAGAATTTTGCTGATTTCATAAAAATAATCATTAGGATCAAAATCGTCAAAACTTTCAGTCATAACACAACCATTGTCAGCTAATTCATCCACAACTTTCCAATATATACCAACTTTATCCCTATCAGATATCATAAAATTATTTCCTGAGTATTTAGACTGCGAAATGCATTGATAAAAAATATCAACTTTATTATAATTATTTTGTATAATTTTAACAAAGCAACTGATGGGATCATTAACTGACTTTTTCAATTCCACAGTATTCTCGTGTGTTACTTTATGACTAGATGAATTATCTGATATTTGATTCAAGTAGCTAGCAGGTACCATATTTTTTTTCAAAGTAATACCTTGATTAATATTTGCCAGATTAACTAAAGGTTGTCTGGCAATATTATTTTCCTTATCACTTTCAGTTTTTTTTTCATTGATTTTTTCTTTTTCTATGTTACTAGTATCCTTGTTTGGTGGCTAATTTTCAATCTGTTCCGTCAGAACATTCCCATTGATATTTTCATGTTCAACATTATTTAGAAAGACATCTTCATTTTCCAGCTCTTTTTTATTATCATCGACATCTTCATTACCAATTTCAGAAAGTTTATCCTTTCCTGTACAATTTTTTATTTCTTCAAAAAAATCTGCTTTTTTAAATTCTTCTTTTAACGTAGTTCTTAAGTACAAGGTCATTCTTGTAGTTGACAAATTATTATATTTGTAGTACTCCCAAATACCACAGTGTACACCAGTAGGTAACGAAAAACTTATTATATCTTTACAGAATGTACCTAATCTAACATCACAATAAGGTAACAGCATTTTAGCTGTTTCACTTTTGAAAAGGATTTTACTTGTATCTATAATTTCGTCGACAGAATAAGATTTTAATGAATTCAAATTAACTTCATAAACTCCTCCGATTGGCAATTTTTGTTGTTTGCATTTTTGATTTTCTGCGTATCGATGTAACCAACCAATGCGTACGCATTTTTCTCTGCATTCAGAGGCTGATATTTTTCGCAAATCTGAAATCTAGATAATGTTACAAAATTAATAATCTTTATTAACTTTTTAAGAAATTTTATAAATTGTGTACAACTTTACCTTAGATGATTTTTGACTGTCTGCAGATTGTAGTTGCTGCTTAGTTTCGCCAACCTTATTACCCATAATCAAGCTTCTATAATAATTTATTTTTTCTTTTTTCTTTAATTCAGCTTTGTCAATTGAAGTGCTACTATAAACGTCTATGCAATAAAAAATTTTGTCACTTTACATTTATTTATATAATATAAAATTTTCATTTTCATATTTTTATTTAAATATCTTCATGGTAATTAAACAAATTATAAATAAATTTTTATTACCTGAACAATGAATTTTATAAGTGTTAATTTGTGGATTAATAATGATTTTTCCATCTTTAATCATCAAACCGCCTATTTCACCATTTTTCAGATCGCACATCAAACCATGTGCATTTGGAAAATATTCCTTCAATACTTGTAAACTTAAAGTTCCATCAGAATCTATTGGAAGATGAATACTTTTGTCGCTGTATTCAATGCGAATCTTTTTGACATCTATTTAAACAAAATTAGCAAATTAATTTACTGCAATAAAATCAATAGCACCGGAAAAATCAACTACCAAGGATTATTAGGTTAAGTTCAATTCAAATATGTCTGACGAAGAGATCAGCTGCCAACAATTCGTCAACTTGCAGTGTAACTTACACGTCAAGTTACACATTTAGTTGCTCGCTCGCTCGCTTGCTTGCAGGTGTCGTGACCGGGCTTCCGTAGAATACGATGCAAGTAGAGCGTAAAGTCGTATTATTCTCCCGAGTGTGAATTCGGAACCCTAGTACGAGAAGCGGAGTGGGGGAGTAAATACCCAAGGAAGAAATAGGACTTACGTTATTTTTTTATGAACTTGGACAAGAAATTGGATATCAAGCTCAATAAACCTAACCTTAAAATACGAAAGTTTATATTATATGCTTCTATGTATAGTATTTTCGTACATTTCTTCAGTTGACCGCACTAGAGTTTTATCTTACAAACTTTTTCTTTGCAGCAAAAGAATTCGATTCAACGCATCGTTTATTCATGAGTTAGACTTGAAAACATTAGTAGAAAGTGAGCAGCTTCATCATGCCCTTAATGGCAAAAAATTCAAATAACATTGTTTTTTTGAATCGGTAATAATTTATACAAATTTATGTACTTTTAATTTGGCGGGAGTAAAGAACTTTTCGCCCTCTGGATTTGCGGGATAAAAGTACACAGCTCCCCTTCATTTAAGAGAAATTTGACTTGCGGGAGTAAAGTACTTTCTGACCGCTTATTTTCAGAGAAATTAAATGTGGCAGGAGTAAAGGACTTTTCGCCCTCTGGATATGCGAGAGAAAAATAATTTTCTCCCGCTTAGTTTAAGAAAAATTTAATTTGCGGAATTAAAGTACTTTACGCCCGCTTATTTTTAAAGAAATTAAATTTGGCGGGAGTAAAGAACTTTTCACCTTCTGAATTTGCGAGAGAAAAGTATTTTTTTCCGTCTAATTAGTAGGAGAAAAGTACTTCGCGCTCGCTTATTTTTAGAGAAATTTAATTTGGCGGGAGTAAAGAACTTTTCGCCCTCTGAATTTACGGGAGAAAAGTACACAGCTCCCCCCCTCCTTCATTTAAGAGAAATTTGACTTGCGGGAGTAAAGTACTTTTGGCCCCCTTAATTTTAGAGAAATTAAATTTGGCGAAAGTAAAGAACTTTTTTCCCTCTGAATTTGCAAGAGAAAAATACGTTGCTTTGGTTTAATTTAAGAGAAATTTAATTTGCAAGAGAAAAGTACTTTTCGCCCGCTTATTTTTAGAGAAATTAAATGTGGTGGGAGTAAAGAACTTTTCGCCCTCTGAATTTGCGAGACAAAAGTAATTTTTCATAAATGACCACATGGTCATGATGACCACATAGTTAAACCACATGGTAAAATTATATGGTTTTTTTCAACAGGGAACAGTTAATAAAAAGGAACGGAAAAATAGTAATGGTAGAGTAGAACAGAGTAGATTAGATAAAGAGCCGGCTATTAGTGTCTGTTTTAGGAGACCACAAACGTTTATTAATTATCGAAACCTATTACTTTCTTTATAACACGATCCATTTACGCAACGTTTACTGAGATTATGCAACTAAAAGAAACAACAACATACACGACAATAAAGGAAGTTATAACAATTGGTTCCTCATGGGTGATGCAACCTCATCTATTCTCATAGAAAATAGATATAGGATACTCCGACACCACAAGACTCCTTAGCTACATTAAAATTGAAGAGACAACAATGAATTTAGGGTGAGATATAAGATACAGGCTCTTTATGGGTGATGCAACTTCATCTTCTCTCATAGAAAATAGATATAGGATACTACAACACCACAAGACTCCTTAACTATATTACAAATAAACAGACAACAATCCATGTAGGCTAAGATATAAAGTGTGTAGGTTCCTCATGGGTGATGCAATCTCATCTACACTCATAGAAAATAGATATAGGATACTCCGACACCACAAGGCTACTTAACTATATTAAAATAGAAGAAACTACAATTAATTCAAAGTAACATATTAGCTATTGGTTCCTCGAGGGTGATGCAACCTCATCTACTCTCATAGAAAATAGATATAGTATACTCCGACACCACAAGGCTACTTAACTATATTGAAATAGAAGAAACTACAATGAGTTCAGAGTAATATATTAGCTATTGATTCCTCATGGGTGATGCAACCTCATCTACTCTCGTAGAAAATAGATATAGGATACTCCGACACCACAAAGCTACTTAACAAGAAACTACAGTGAATTTAGGGTTATATATTAGCTATTGGTTCCTCATGGATGATGCAACCTCATCTATTCTCATAGAAAATAGATATAGGATACTCCGACACCACAAGGCTATTTAACTATATTAAAATAGAAGAAACTACAATTAATTCAAAGTAACATATTAGCTATTGGTTCCTCGTTGGTGATGCAACCTCATCTACTCTCATGTGGAAAATAGATATAGGATACTACAACACCACAAGACTCCTTCACTATATTAAAAATAAAGAGACAACAATCAATCTAGGCTAAGATATAAAGTGCACGTTCCTCATGGGTGATGCAACCTCATCTACTCTCATAGAAAAAAGATATAGGATACTCCAACACCACAAGGTTATTCAACTATATTAAAATACAAGAAATGACAAATAATTCAGGGTAACATATAAGCTATTGGTCCCTCATGGGTGGTGCAACCTCATCTACTCTTATAGAAAATATATGTAGGATACTCCGACAACACAAGACTCCTTACTTAAATGAATTGGCCAAAAGAAATGTAATTAAAACAAGAATTTAATTTTTTTAATTTATTAATATTTTTTAGTTCAGCCCGATTTAATTTCAAGATACCATCAAGAATGACTCATGACAGCACATGAAGTCACTAACAAATACCACTGGAAATATTTATTTCATCTTAAAAATCTATGTTAATATAACTATTTCTGAGTGTTCTTGTCAAAACTCGAAAACAATACATTTTTAATAATATATCAGATAATTTATTTTTTATAATGTAAAATAATTCAATAATGTACATAAAATCATTTTTATAGCACGGTGTGACCTACGCATTAACCGTGTGACTCACGGTTTAAACCTACGCTTCAATTACGGTTAGCCGCAATTTGAAAAGTTAAATTTGAAACTGCGTAGAAACCAAATTGCTTATATTGAAGATGAAAAAAAATTATTATAAGAAGTATATTATTAAAGTAATTATTTTAGTTGTTTTTCAAATTTGTCATTGCCGGAGCACCTACATATTGCTTATTTATCATTTTCGCTTTTCTTTGATAATTTATACTTTGTAGCGTCTACATTTTGCTCATTTATAATTTTGGATATTCTTTCTTTATTATTATCATGTAAGAATATATATTTAACAAGACAGATTTTTGTCGCATAAGCTATAAAATCGGATACGAACTTGCAGCTTCAGGTTTCACTACGCTTGGATGCTGACTACGCCGTGCAATTAAAGGAAATTTAAGTACTCCAAAATGTAATATACTATTTGTAGCTCTGCGTGGCTTACATCTGCGCTTCATTAACACTTTTCTAAGAGCAAAATTTCTTTGAAAATTGATTTTTCTAAATAAAATAATGTCCATAAGTGTACCGAATATGTAAATTAATCAATGCAGTTACTTTTCCTACTTTCTTTCGCAAAACATGTTATACGTATATTTATTTTTACTTTTTCTACTACATTATCTTGATTCAAATATTTTTTTTTCGCAGCAAAGGTAAATTCTAACGTACAGTCAACAGGAACATTATATGAAACGGCCTAAACTGTAAATGTGCATTTTATTTATGCATATACACAGTTTCACAACATCGGCTTTTGCACTTAAATCCTGAATATTGTTTATCATTATCGAATTCAAACGTTACTTTTTAATTCCTTTAACTTTTGGACATTTTCTAAAAAATATGAAACTAGCGTAAATACGATTATTTATTAAAAAAATATAATTCATTATTCTAATATTATAAAATTTTTTTCGCATGGAATGTTTGTTCATGTTTTTAGTCTATCTCTGAAGTAGGAAGGCAATGGACTTCAATCCATTTTTTGGACTTTGCCCTTTCGCCTTGTTACCACAGATATATTAAATAGACAGAAAATAGCCGGATATGTGCATTGTATTCATACATATGATCAGTTCCCTGAAGATGGCCTTTTACTTTATTATATAATGATTTAATAATATTTTATATTTAATATTATTTTATTTGCAAAAGTCTAATGAAAATATAACTTATTATTTTATATTGATTTTATAATTTATTTATATCGATCATCAAAAAATCAAATGCACATATAGTGCGACGATTCAAAAATCGCGCTAGACTTAGTACTTGCGCTCAGCCGCTACGAGGCGCTACTCCCGCAACGGGAATAGCGAGCTCTGTAGTATATATAAGCGAGCCGCCGAGCCAGCATCAGAGACTCTCTCCCCTTCCTCTGTGTAAGAGTGGGATTGCTCGGGACAGTGGGAGTTATCCTTACCTATACTCCTGTCTTAAGCGTGTAACGTTTGGCTTTTCTGGATGAGCTGCGGTTGCATCAGACTTTTGCGAGGATGATCTACGGCGGTGGATAAAAGCCAAAGTTGCTGTTTTGGAGAGTGAAGCTTGCGCAACGAATTAAGAATTAATCTAAACTGTAAGTAACCTTAATCATAAGCGAAAAAAAAATCAAAAATTTTTAACTTAGAACTAAGAATCAAATTAAAAATAATGTAAGAAAAAGAAAATTAAATACTATGTTTAAGCTTACTTGTACATTAAAACAATCTAATCTAAAAAAAAATATTCCGCGGAATGATGTATAAGATATTTACAAATATAAATGAAAAAGAATAATCTCACCAACACGTCGTTTGTCTACCAACTTTACTATGGCTCCGGTAGTCTTGTCCAGGTGTAACGTATAACGGAAACCATTGGCGAAGGTCCGGCATCTTCGTATCCCCAGTGGGTATCTAACCACAACTCCGTCTTCCAGGGTAGCGGTGATTAACTGTCTCCCTTTCAGATCCGTGGGCACTGATGTTGGTGTCGGTACTGGTGCTGGTGCCGGTGATGTTGATGCCTGCGTTGGTGGTGGTGTCGGTGTTGGCTCCTTCGGTGTCGATGGTTGCTGGTCGGTTGGACGAGGGGCGAGCGTTGAAGTTTCTGGTGGCGCGACCGTAGCTTTGGCCATTAGCTTGGCGTGCCGGCGTCGGGCCTCCTCAACCAAACGTCGAAGTTTGGCAGATGGAGTAACACTGCTTACGACCACTGGTTTGTTGAGTGGCTTTTTGTTGTTGAGGCGTTTAGGCGATGTAAGGCGCATCGTACGTGTCGGTGGCTTCGCTATGAAGTAGTTGACATTGTACGACGGTTCTTTGTTGGTTGAAGCCTGGTTTTCCATCTTGAGCGTGTGATGTGTATGCGACGATGGTTAGTGATGCACTGAGCGAGTGTGCTGCTCCTTATATACGCGGGCTGGTCGGTTTAGCGGAGGGTGTATTGGTCCCCTTAATTAATTTTTTTTTTGTATTTTCACGGAGCGGTGGCGCACGGGGCGCGTTAATTTACTGGTTTCAAATCTTTTATGTGCACATGGCGGGTGATCGGGCCGTCGTGTGCTTTAAGATCGTAGATTACCGGTGACGTGATTTTTATTATTTTAAACGGACCCACGTATTTTTCCGATAGTTTTGCGGCTTTATCGGCAGCTTTATTTGACAGCGTATAGTGTCTTTTTAAGACAAAGTCATTTAAGCTCAGCTTCCAGTTCCTTCTGCGGAGATTATAATAACGGCTTTGTTTGTTGAAACTCTGAGCGAGATTGTTTTTCGCGAGTTCTAGCGCATCTTTTAATTTATTAATCTCGTTCAGGGTGTTATTCTTTTCGTGGTTCTGGTTTATTGCCCCGGGGGCTATGAATTCCCTACCGGTATTTAAGTAGGCGGGAGTGAAGCCTGTGGATTCGCTGCGGGCTGTATTATAAGCGAAAGCTATTTCGGCTAGCTTTTTGTCCCAGTCGTTGTGTCGATTCCCGATGTATTGCCGTATCATAGTTTTGATGACGCGATTTGCACATTCGACAGGGTTGCATTGCGGTGTATAATTCGGAGTAAAGCGGGGTTTAATACCGCATTGATTCAAAAAGGTGGCCATTTCGTGGCTTTTAAATTGAACGCCGTTGTCGCTGACGACCGTGGCGGGGCGACCGTGTCGAAAAATGACTTGCTCTTTTAGGGCTTTTATTACCGTTTTGGCCGTGGCTCTACGTAAAGGACGAAGTTCAACCCATTTCGAGAAACGGTCTTGCATTACGAGCAAGAGAGTATTTTGGTCCTTAGACCTAGGTAACGGGCCTACTAAGTCAATCGAGACCATTTCCCATCGTGCGTTTACCGGAGTGGCATGCATTAAGCCGGGTGGCTTTTTCTGCAACACTTTGTGTTTTTGGCAACTTTGGCATTTTTTTACGTATGACGCGCCATCCGTTAGCATTCTAGGCCAATAATAACGTTGAGAGAGACGAGCAAGCGTCTTAAAAATGCCTAGGTGACCGGCGGTGACGTCGTCGTGTACTTCGTGCAGTACTTTTTCTCTTAGATACGAAGGTATGCACATTTTCCATTCCGGTCCCGTGTCTAGATAATTTAAGTTGAGATCGTGAATACGGTGGTGAAAAAGATGACCGTCTTTTATGCAAAAATCCAGGTGATTTTGCGGGTTTTACCGGACTTTTGACAAAAGGTCGTCGTACCATGTGCATGCGTTTTGTACGGGAGCGGTTGCGCATGTGTTAGCTGGTTGTCTGGACAGGAGGTCGGCGATTGTGTTCTCCGCGCCACGCCTATATTGGAGTTCGTAGTCCCACTGGCCTAATTCTAATGCCCAACGGGCTAAACGACCGGAGGGGTTATCTATTTTATCTAACCATTTTAACGACTGGTGGTCGGTGATAACGATAAAATGATACCCTTCTAGATAGTCTTGCATCTTCCAAATTCCCCATTTAACTGCGAGGCATTCTAATTCCGTTATCGTGTAGTTACGTTCCGCTTTTGTTAAGGAACGACTGGCGTAGGCTATTACGTGTTCTTTATTCTCGATCTCCTGGGTAAGCACGGCTCCGAGTCCTTCGAGACTTGCGTCGGTTTGTAAAGAGAAGGTTTTAGTCCAATCAGGACAAGTGAGAATCGGCGCGGAAGTTAGTTGGTCTTTGATATGATTGAAAGCTTTTTGTTGGGCATCACCCCATTTCCATGTGACTTGTTTGCGTAGTAGCAAGTTCAATGGAGCGGCTATGCGAGAAGCATCTTTTACGAACCGACGGTACCATGATAGTAAACCTAAAAATCGGCGTAATTCTTTTACATTTTTAGGCGGTGATAGATCGGCTAAAGGGGTGATTTTATCTGGATCGGTGTGTAAGCCACTTTCATTTATCACGTGACCGAGATATTTAAGACTTTTTCGGGCGAAAACGCATTTGTCAGGATTCGGCCGTAAATTTGCTTGACGAAGTCTGGAAAACACGGCATTTAGATGTTGCAGATGTTCGTCTAGGGAAGAAGAAATGACAATGATGTCATCTAGATACGCGAACGCGTTAGGTGCCAACTCTGGGGTGATTACGCAATCTAATAATCGCTGAAAAGTTGCGGTTGCCGAGTGCAGGCCAAAAGGCATAACTGTAAATTCGAAGAGGCCTTTGCCAGCCACCGTAAATGCAGTGGTGGCGCAACTTTGAGATGTTAACGGTACTTGCCAATATCCGTTTTTAAGGTCTATCGTTGACAAATATTTAGCGTTGCGTAAACGGTCTAGAATTGCGTTAATTTGCGGCAGAGGATATGCATCCTTTTTACTCACTGAGTTTAATCTGCGGAAATCGATGCAAAAACGCGGTTTTCCGTCTTTCTTCTTCACGAGGACTACCGGTGAGCTCCAAGGGCTATGTGATGGTTTTATGACGCCTTCTGCGAGCATCTTATCGACCTCTTGATTTATGATCGCTTGGGTGGCGGGGTTTCGCGGTCGATATCGCTGTTTAATCGGCGTGGAATTCAGCAGCTTGATTTCGTGTTCAATTAGTGGAGTTCGACCGCTGACGTCATGAAATTTAGCTAATTCTACTTCTAGAAATTCTTTTAACCGTGCTTCTTCGTCTGGAGAAAGAGAGTGTAAACCGGCTGTCGGGTTCGTTAAGCACATTTGTCCGCATTGCATACTAGCAGGGCCGCGTGTAGGTTTTATTATTTGTCCTTGCAGCGAGATTTTAATCCCGAGTTTATTTAGCAGGTCCATTCCGAGCAAAAAGTCAAAACATAAGTTACTTAGTATCGAGAAACTATGTCTGAAATGGCAGTTTTTATACAGGAAAAACCCGGAAATGGATTGATTTGAAAAAGTTTCGGATCCGTTAGCCAAACCAATGATCCGGTGTTCTTCTTTACTGGTCCAACCGGATTGTAAACAGTGGTTAATGACTTCTGGTCTCGCGAAAGAAGTTATTGAGCCCGGATCTATTAAAGCTTCCAGCGTTTTTTTACCTATCCGGAAGTGGATGAAACAGCGGTTTTCCTGGACTTGATGCGAATGACGGGACGCTGGGGTCGGTCGGTCGCCTAATTCCGGCCGACCCGCCTTGAGTTTTCCGCACCCTCGCAGCGACAGTTTTTAGTCATTGTACCGTCCTTACCGCAAAATGAACAAAAGATTTTTCCGGTTTTCTTACAATGATACCGATCGTGACCCTTGCCTTTACAGTTCCAGCAGTTTAGTGAGCGCGAGTACTCTTGGGTGTTAAACGCCGCGGTGTTTAAGCGCTCTGGTCTAACGGGTGGCCGCGTGTCCTTCATTTGGGTTTTAACTTCCTCGATTTCTTCGACGCGTTGGATTAGCTGTTCGATGGATGTGAAATCTGATCTGCGTATATGGAGGCGTAACACGGGTCGCATATTGCTGTAGATGTTTTCTAGTTGTTGTTCGGCCGTTACATTACCGCGTCGTCGCATTAGAGTGGCGAGAGAAGTTACATATTTACGGATGTCCTCGTTTTCGCCTTGTTTCCGGTCTATTATTAAACGATCAAGGTTTCGAAGTTCACTGGGCGATAAGTAATAATCTTTTAGACGGGTGATTAACTGTTGAAAAGAGTTGATTCGAGCGGAACAATTTCGAAACCATAATTGTGCGTCACCACGCAGTAATTCCGGAAAGCCTTGTAAGAATTTTGCGTCGGATATTTCATACGCGGTTTTTAAATCTTGAATTCTTTCTAAGAAAGAGTATAAATCTCGACCCTCGAAGTGACAATTCCACTTCCGCATCTGATCTATGGTGCGAGCGGTGTCGTTCGGCATGTGCACGATGACTGGCGGGTTGGCGAATGAGTTTCCGTCGCGATGTGTTGGTGGATTCGCATTCATTGAAAACGCGTCGGTAGGTCTCGTGTTGATAGCACCGGTTGCTTGAGCGAGCCATAATTGATCTCGTGTCTTATCGTTTTCTTCATTATAATCGGGCGGATCTTCGGGCATGCTTTCAAATAAATCCGGATGATTTTTGACGTATTTTAAGAATAAAGCACGTTGCTCTACGATAGTACCGGCCGTGCTTAATCGAGCTTCTCTTAAATTTTCTATGAGTTCGCTAGGGGTTAACGCATAAACCCATTGCTTATGCATTTTGATCTAAAATGAGTACGCGGGGTGAAAACAAGGAAATACTTATTTACCTGTTTTACAAAGGTTTATAACGGACGAGGTTTTTCGAGCGCCATGCAACTTAAGTTGCAGAATTTATAAATTAACTCGGTAAAAAAAACAAAAATGATACAAAAAGAAAAATTTTGATAGTAGTTAATTTAGTCCGCTCCCTGTTCGCAGGGTGCCATGTGACGTTTGGCTTTTCTGGATGAGCTGCGGTTGCATCAGACTTTTGCGAGGATGATCTACGGCGGTGGATAAAAGCCAAAGTTCAAACTTAATAACTAAATTGATTTTTACTGAATTAACTTAATAATGAAAAGAAAGAAAAAAAATAATAAATGTAATTTAAGAATTTAACTTTGTAAAGAAAAGAAATAATAATTAATATTGAAATTTAAAGGCTTAAAACAAAAATAAATAAACTTAATACTAGAGATATGAACGGCGGGTCGGAATTACAGGAAAGGTTTTGCGGAACTAGGTAAATAAGTATATTTGGTTTAAATTAAACTTTTGTCCATTTATTAATAATAAAGCAAATGGCGTTTACAACGACGGTATAAAAACATAATGAAAATGCAAACATAAAAATCTATTCTTTAAATTAATTAAATCGAATAAAAAAAAAAACTAATTTCTTTTGACCGTCGGTGTG
Source organism: Anastatus disparis (assembly GCA_017163975.1). NCBI lineage: Eukaryota > Metazoa > Arthropoda > Insecta > Hymenoptera > Eupelmidae > Anastatus > Anastatus disparis. The sequence continues at coordinate 775,327 of JAFFSR010000081.1, forward strand.
AAAAATAAATGGTGTTATGGTTCCTTGCTTTCACCGGTAGATGGCGTGGTGTTTAGTAGACGTCTGTAAAAAAAAAATAAAGAACAAAAGAAATTACATTAACATCTAAAACGCAAATATTATTAATGATTGACTACGGCGGGTAAACGCGGGATCTATTTTATCGACGGCGGTTACGGCTACGGTAGGTGGAGGAGTATCTATGCAGTGGAATCCCCCGACTACATAGATAGGATAAGGATAGAGGTTTTTACTATGTAAAGCATAACTTCTTTACATAGTAAAGAGAGAGAGGAGTCTGTGTAGTGGAATCCCCCTACTACACAGATTGAAGGAAAAGGATACAGGTAAAGGGTACTCTTACTGTGCAGAGCATAACTTCTCTACACAGCGAGAGCAGAGAGCGGACTGGGCTGAGCCGGCTGCCGGCTGGTTATATATGCTATGGAGCTCGCTATTCCCGTTGCGGGAGTAGCGCCTCGTAGCGGCTGAGCCCGGGTACTAAGCTTTAAGCGCGATGCTTGAATTTGCATCGTCGCAAGCGATGTAAGGGTGGGATTGCCCGACATAGTCTCCTATCTATCCGTCAGTGTAAGGGTGGGATTGCCCGACACTGACTCCTGGTTACTACCTCCACCATCGCTGGTCGGGGTAGATTCCTCCGTTGATCTTCGACCAAAAGTCTCCCCCCTCTTCTCCACTCATGGTTTAGAGGGTTACCATCCTAGCTCTCCTGTATTACCTTACCTGGCTCCGTTACCGACCGCTCCGAACTCCGCCGATAAAGTAGGTCGCGAATTTACTCGCCGAGTCTATATTGTTATATAATTAACCATTGTATTTTTTTTCTTTTGTTGTATTTGTTACGGCCGATAAATACAAGTTAGCGCCCCCTAGCGGTCAAGGAGACAATGCGAAACGTTATTAAACGAAATTACAATTTTTATTTTTGTTATTCAGTATTATTTAATCGGCGTTGCAATTATTTTGTTATTTTTTTTATTTTTATTAATAAATATAATAGAAAAAGATAGTTTAAGTCTAAATCCAAAATTATCGTGTTTAAACTTAATCACCAGTCCGCAGTACCCATCCTGCTTCCTCTCACGAACATTATCACTTAGTACGTAAGGATAGGTTAGCTTTGTATCATTTATTTATTAATTCTTTTAATTAATATCATTTCTTTTCTTAATCATTTATATTTTATTCTTTTCAAATATTTAATGGAGATTAATTTCTTTTAATTTATTTCTTTATTTTTCTTATTATTAATTTTATTAATTGAATAAGGTTAGGTTAGTTTAGTATGTAAGTTTGAACTTTGGCCTCCGAGAATCAACCATCTGCAGCGCCCTCTAAAAGTCTGACGCCTACGACATCAAGATCTAATCGAGGCAAAAAGGCCAAACGTTACAATAGGAACGTTGCAAATTATATTAGCTCATTAAAAGATTTTTTTCGCAATCAAAGTATGTTTATATCTAAACCGAATATCGAAATAACGTAATAAAATATTAATTAAGAGTAACTGTGATTTTTCTGCGTTAAAAGAACTTAAAAAATTTTTCTATTACGTAAAATCACAAATATATTTTTTGTTTTTTGTAATTGTATATCTTAAATGTAGTGTATACATAATATGTATACTTGGAATTATTACGTATGAATGAAATGCGTAAATTTATTTATCTTCTATTATTTTGCTACGAAAACTTTTATTTGGTAACAAGGATAAGTTTATATGCACAATCAATACAAATATCATATGCAACAGCACAAACTGTTTTCGTGTATAATATTTATGCATACATACAGTTTCGTAACATCGGCTTTTTTACTTCAATCCAGAATATTTTTTATTATTATCGAATTCAAACGTTACTTTTTTTATTTCTTAAACATTTGGACATTTCCTAAAAAATATGAAACTGGCGTAAATATGATTATTCATTAAAAAAATATAATTCATTATTCTGATATCATAACATTATTTTCGCATGGAATGTTTGTTCATGTGTTCAGTCTATCTCTAAAGTAGGAAGGCAAAAAGACTTCAATTCATTTTTTGGACTTGGATTTAAGCCCTTTCGCCTTGTTACCACAGATATATTAAATAGACAGAAAATAGCCGGAACTGCACATGTGCATTGTATTCATGCATATGATCAGTTCCCTAAAGATGGCCTTTTACTTTATTATATAATGATTTGAAAATATTTTATATTTAATATTATTTTAATTTCAAAAGTCTGATGAAAATATAACTTTTTATTTTATACTGACTTTATAATTTATTAACATCAATTACACCAGCACACAAAAAAAAAAGTGGTCTGACATCGGAACCAGACCACCATACCTGTATGTTTTTCGGGTCGCTGAATTCGAATCCGGGGTCGGTTCGACCCCATCACGCCAGGGTCAAGGTCAGTTCAAGGTCAAATCGAGAATAAACGGTTTATGTCGAGAAAAATGCCATACCTTTATGTTTTTCGGGTCGCTGGATCCGAATCCGAGATCGGTTTGACTTCATCGCCCACAGTTTTGCCACAATTTATATAAAATAATAAAAATACCGGAACAGTTTTTTCGTCATTATTAGAAATAACATTACCGGTTTATTTTTTGTCCCTTTTGGAATATATTCCTCATCTTCATCTCCTTGTTCCCAGCTGTCTTCAGGTTCTTCTTCACTAACTACAATTTCTTCTGTATCTGTTGCTTCAATACTCGTTGAAGCTTCATTCATTGAAGTGCTGGTATCCATATTTTCAATATTGGACTCCCAAATATTTGCTGGTACAACAGAAGATACTATTGAGTAACATATTTTTGATTTTGTCTTCGCATTGAATCCCTCTACCGCTGTATTGCAAAAGTAGCAGTCTTCTCGTAATTCAGAAATAGACCATATTACTGGTGAGCTGTACTTTAAAACTTTATTGTTTTTCTTTTCATTTCATCGTCTCAGCATGTTGTAACAAGAGCAGCAGATACTATCTGGAGCAAACATATCATCTTGACTAGAAAGTACACTCTTATAACATTCACGATATATACTTCTACATTTATTAGTCATTTTATTGCGCAATTCGCTTACTTCATATCTCCTGTAAACAAAACAGAACATATTTTTGTCGCGACAACAGTCATGGTTGCTTGAGACATGAGTTCTTCTTGTAGCCTCATACTCCTTATCAGCCAAGTCGCCAACCAATAAGAAACTGCAGTCGCTTAATGACGACGCCTGCGGGCCCGCTTTCTCACCCAGACCAGCCACCGATACTGGGGTTCCAATCCCCTGCATCATAATAGGTAATCCACCTGTGCCTGCCATGACGGCATGAAAGCCGTGATCCAGGGACTTAGCCGGATAGCGTTGCAATTTTGTTGCCTGCCGTCACCGCGTGGAGGTGCCCTGGATGCAGACACAGGGGGACATTTAAGCGAACGAGAACATCAAAACAAAAAAGAACGTTACACTGAGAAAATAACATGGTTGATTCAACCACGCATCTGTTCATACAACTAACTTATGTTTGTTTCAATTCATCTACCCAGCTATCAATTCGGCAGGATGTTGTCTGTTAAAATGCAGCAACAAAAGTGATAATAAAAAAGTGCTAATAAGCTTAGTGCTAGTGCTGAGTGCTAAGTACTAATTTGTGAAAGCTTTGGATAAGGAAGCTTTGGATTTTCAATACCTGACAAATCCATTTCCTCAATTGACTGAAGCTAAGTTGAAAGAAGGGATATTCAATGGACCTCAGATCAGAAAACTATTTACGATAAACATTTCATAAATACAATGAACGATTTAGAAAAAGCTGCATGGCTTAGTTTTCGAAATGTTGCTCGAAACTTTTTGGGAAATGAGAAAAGTGCTGACTTTGAAGCCATCGTAGCGAATATGGTAAGTAACTTTCAGCGTTTGGGATGTTTGATGAATCTTAAACTCCATTTCCTAGATTTTCATGTTTGCTATTTTCCAGAGAATTTAGGCGATTACAGCGAAGAGCAAGGTGAGCGTTTCCATCAAGATCTTAAAGAAGTCGAACAGCGTTGGCAAGGAAAATGGGACGTAAATATGATGGCAGACTACTGTTGGCTATTGAAAAGAGACACTGAAGATAACAGTAATTCGAAAAGAATTAGAAATCCACTACATAGATCCGTTGAAAACAAAAGAGAACATTACAAGCGAAAGAAGGATTAAGCAGTTTTCTCAACTGCAATATCCAGCGCTTCGATTAGAAGAGACTTGAGTCTCATAAAACTATAAGAAAGATAAAAAGTAACCAAAATATCACGTCAAAATACATGCAAATGTGACCTAATAATGACGAAAAAACTGTTTCAGTATTTTTAATATTTTATATGAACTGTGGCAAAACTGTGGGCGATGAGGTCAAACCGACCTCGGATTCGGATTCAGCGACCCGAAAAACGTAAAGGTATGGCATTTTTCTCGACATAAACCGTTTTTTCTCGATTTTACCTTGAACTGACCTTGACCCTGACGTGATGGGGTCAAACCAACCTCGGATTCGGATTCAGCGACCCAAAAAACATACAGGAATGACATTTTTCTCGGCATAAACCGTTTCTTCTCGATTTTACCTTGAACTGACCTTGACCCTGACGTAATGGGGTCAAACCGACCCCGGATTCGAATTCAGCGACCCGCAAAACATACAGGTTGGGTGGTCTGGTTCCGATGTCAGACCACTTTTTTTTGTGTGCCGGTGTTATTAACAAATCAAATGCATATATTGGGATTTCAAATAGACAGATAGTGGGGGAAATATGGCGCCGACAAAAGTCGAATTTCATTACTTTAGTTTAGCTCACATCGACGCCATTTTTCTCCACTATCTGTCCATTTTAAATCCAAATAGTAACGTTGCAAATTCTATTAGTTCATTAAAAGATTTTTTTCGCAATCGAAGTATGTTTATATGTAAACTAAATACCGAAATAACGTAATAAAGTATGAATTAAAAGTAACTTTGATTTCTCTGCGTTTAGAGAATTAAAAAATGTTCTCTATTAAGTAAAATAAAAAGTATATTTTTTGTTTTTCGTAATTTTATATATTAAACGTTGTGTATACATCATATGTATACTTGGCATTATTACGTATGAATAAAATGCGTAAATTTATTTATCTTCTATTATTTTGCTACGAAAACTTTTATTTGGTAACAAGGATAAGTTTATATGCACAATCAATACAAATATCATATGGAATAGCCCAAACTGTTAATGTGCATAATATTTATGCATATATACAGTTTCGTAACATCGGCTTTTTTACTTCAATCCCGAATATTTTTTATTATTATCGAATTCAAACGTTACTTTTTTATTCCTTTAACTTTTGGACATTTTCTAAAAAATATGAAACTAGCGTAAATACGATTATTTATTAAAAAAAAATAATTCATTATTCTGATACCATAACATTTTTTTCGCATGGAATGTTTGTTCATGTGTTCAGTCTATCTCTGAAGTAGGAAGGCAAAAGGACTTCAATTCATTTTTTGGACTTGGACTCAAGCCATCTCGCCTTATTACCACAGTTATATTAAATAGACACAAACACCCGGAACTGCACATGTGCACTGTATTGATGCATATGATCAGTTTCCTAAAGATGGCCTTTTACTTTATTATATAATGATTTAAAAATATTTTATATTTAATATTATTTTATTTTCAAAAGTCTAATGAAAATATAACTTTTTATTTTATATTGACTTTATAATTTATTAACATCAATTATCAACAAATCAAATGCATATATTGGGATGCAAATTCTATTAGTTCATTAAAATATTTTTTTCGCAATCGAAGTATGTTTATGTGTAAACTAAATACCGAAATAACGTAATAAAGTATGAATTAAAAGTAACTGTGATTTTTCTGCATTTAGAGAATTAAGAAAATTTTTCTATTAAGTAAAATAACAAGTATATTTTTGGTTTTTCGTAATTGTATATCTTAAATGTGGTGTATACATCATATGTATATTTGGCATTATTACGTATGAATGAAATGTGTAAATTTATTTATCTTCTATTATTTTGCTACGAAAACTTTTATTTCGTAACAAGGATAAGTTTATATGCGCAATCGATACAAATATCATAGGGAATAGCCCAAACTGTTAATGTCCATTATGTTTATGCATATATAAAGTTTCCTAAAGTCGGCGTATTTAAGTGTAATCCAAAATATTTTTTATTATTTTGCGAGTTAGCAATAAAAATTTTAGTTTATAATTTATATAACTTCCTAGATTTTTTAAAGAATATAAAAATAGCGTTAATATGATTATTTATTGAAAACTTTATACTTTATTATTGTCATATCAGAAAAAGTTATATTAGAATCAAAAGTCATTTAGTTTCTGGATATATATATATATATATATATATATATATATATATATATATATATATATATATATATAATATTTATATCACGTTACTACAAAATATATAACCTCGCTTCTACGAAACGCATACTGAAGATTAGAGAGAGAAAGACTCAGAAGAAACTCGATACTAGCGCCACCAATTGGAGAATTGCGTAGTCTGGGATACGCACTGCTGTTCGAGCCCTACCCTTACATAACCTAAAATAGATATTGAGCACGTGTTGCTCCATTACTCAATTTTGTTTTAATATTAAAGAGATTCAGATTATTATTATTGCTTAATAGTTTAAATTAATAATTTTCTTTTCTGTAATTTAGTATATTTTAATTGATTTTCTATATTTTATTATTATTTTAACTTAATTTAGAGAAATCGTCCATAACTTAACCTATATTCTTTTAATCAAATTAATTAAAGTCTATTTAGTGAATTTTGCTCCCTATAATTGGATGTTTGTTAACTTATTTATTGAAGTGATCTTAAAATTTATTAGAATATTAAAGGTAGAGTATTTAATTCCCTAATTATATTATTATTATTAATTTTGTAGGCTGGTAAATCTCAGAATTTTGGAGTTATAAGCCAATTATTATTTCGTATTTAATTAGATATATTTATAATATCCCAAATAAAAACCACCCTTACAAGTTTTAATAATGAAGGATTTTAATGGTAGAAATCAAAGATACAATCTTAAATGTTTTCAACATCTATTGAATTATAGAACAGATGAAAAAACAATACATAAGAATATACAGTGGCGTGCATAAGTTTCTGGCCGAAAAAAAAAAAATTAGTCAATTTTTAAAGTTTTATATCTTTGTAAAAAATTGAAATTTCTGTAAAAATCAAACGGCATTTTAAAGTACAATTGAAAATCTTTCAAATACCGGCGGGTTTGTTCAAAAATATAAAAAATTGGATTTTTTACATGAAAAAAAAACTATTTTTTTTAAGGTTTTTTTTGGCCATGAAAAATTTGATATAATTTTTGAACCACTAGGCGGATTTGAAAACAACAAATATAAAAAAGATGCGTATTCATTCCCTCTTTAAAATGAGCATAGCTGGATTAATTTTTATTAAGCAGTTCAAAAGTTACATCATTTATCGCGAAAAATTTCGCTCTTTCTTCAAGCTTCATTATCTAAGTATCTATGCACCGCAGAGAAAAACTCATAAAAGAAAAAATGTTCGTTTTTTGAAGTAGAATAAGGGTACATTAAAAATGTATCATTTCAGAAAAAAAAATTTTTTTACTTTTTTCCACAGGTATGATGATGACTTATATTATTTTTATTTAACTAATAATTTCCTTCTAATTTAAGTCCGTTGTAATGCATCGAAATCAATAAAAATATTATTTAAAACAAAAATTAAATATAATTGTATATCATCATACCTGTGGAAAAAAGTAAAAAAATTTTTTTTTCTGAAATGATAAATTTTTAATGTACCCTTATTCTACTTCAAAAAACGAACATTTTTTCTTTTATGAGTTTTTCTCTGCGGTGCATAGATACTTAGATAATGAAGCTTGAAGAAAGAGCGAAATTTTTCGCGATAAATGATGTAACTTTTGAACCGCTTAATAAAAATTGATCCAGCTATGCTCATTTTAAAGAGGGAATGAATACGCATCTTTTTTATATTGGTTGTTTTCAAATCCGCCTAGTGGTTCAAAAATTATATCAAATTTTAGATGGCCAAAAAAAACCTTAAAAAAATAGTTTTTTTTTCATGTAAAAAATCCAATTTTTTATATTTTTGAACAAACCCGCCGGTATTTGAAAGATTTTCAATTGTACTTTAAAATGCCGTTTGATTTTTAAAGAAATTTCAATTTTTTACAAAGATATAAAACTTTAAAAATTGACTAATTTTTTTTTTTTTGGCCAGAAACTTATGCACGCCACTGTATATTCTTATGTATTGTTTTTTCATCTGTTCTATAATTCAATAGATGTTGCAAACATTTAAGATTGTATCTTTGATTTCTACCATTAAAATCCTTGGTTATTAAAACTATATTATATTGGTTAAGAGTAGGTCACGTATCTCTGTCCTTTTCTAATCAAAGAAATTATTTTTTTACAAAAACTAATAACTTTAGCAAAAAATGAAGAGAAAGCCGCATCTTGTATGAAAAAAAAACAATATTTTCTTTGATAAGAAAAAATTAATTTTATTGCTTCATTTTTAAGAAAACCTTGAAAAACCAAATTTTCCACCCTAACCTCCATGATTTAAGTTTTTCAAGGTTTTCTTGAAAACGAAACAATAAAATTAATTCTTTCTTATCAAAAAAAATATTGCTTTTTTTATACGAGATGCGGCTTTCTCTTCATTTTTGGCTAAAGTTATTAGCTTCTACAAAAAACTCAATTCTTTGATTAGAAAAGGACAGAGATACGTGACCTTCTCTTAACTAATAAAAATATAATATAGATAAAAATAAAACCTATAGAATGAATCATGATACCTAAATAATCACTTGATATTTTACTTGATTAATCACCAAATTTTTCATTTCATTACCTAATTTTTCATCTGATTAATCACTTGTTTTTTACTTGATTTTTCACTTGATTAATCACCTGTCAGATCATGTTATAAAGTCAGGTGATTTATCAGGTGATTAATCATATAATAAATAAGATGATAAATCAGATGATAAATCAAGTGATTAATCATTTGGCTTTTTTCAGTAGGGTTTATATTTATTTACAGTTATTTACATTTATTCACTTTTTTTACAATTATATGAAGTTATTTACGATTATTTATAGTTTTCTACAGTTATTTGCATGCAAATAACTGTGATTACAAAAATTTTCACAAATTTGTTCAATTTTTTCATATATATGTGAAAATTTTGGAAAATGTGAATAACTGTAAATAATTGTAAAAAACTATGAAAAACTGTAACAATTGTTAATAATTATAAATAAATTTCAATAACTGTAAATGATTGTAAATAACTATAAATTATTGTGATTGATTATTAATAACATTAAATTATTTACAGTTCAAAAAATTTTTGAAAATGTAAATAACTGTAAGGTAAAGTAGTCTATTATGGAACAGTAAGAAAAGTAGTTCTGATTATGAAACACGCGTGTAATATGTAATTTTATATAAAATTTGAATATTTTTAAAGCTACAATAAAATATACGCGTTTTTGTCAATATATCTCCTCTTTTTAATACAATTAAAATGAAAGTCATATGTAAACTATACAAATTAAAAAAATTAATATGATGAAACTGTTTAAAATAAACACTAAATAATACTGACTAATTCAGGGGCGGATCCAGAGCCTTTATTCGGGGGGGGGGGGGGGCAATGACCCCTCATTTCTAAAAAAAAAAAAGGTCTTTTCAAACGAAAAGTAGGAATAATAATTTTCTTTACAAATGCACATAGTAAACTGATTCACGTTGTATTTATTGAATAAATAGGCAAAAGTATTATGTATATATAAATGTAAATTCAAATCTGTGATTACACGTTTTTGCAAATCGATCAATGATAAGATCTGCATTCAACTCTATGTCATTATGAATGTGCATTAAAGCTAAACCATTCAATCTATCTTCCATCATATTTGCTCTAAGACATGTTTTGATTCTTTTAAATTCGAAAATATTCGCTCTCCACCTGCACTACTTAAAGGCAACGTGATTAGAATGAGAAGAAGATCGTGAATGATAGGGAATATACTTTTATCATAACATTCTAGCAATTTCATTGCGCTATAAGAAGAATCGTATTTTTCTTTACTCCATTTCTGATTCCAGAATTCCAATTCATTTGTTAGTAATTTTTCAAAAACGTTTATAGAATAATTAAAAAAAGTCGAATATCTTTCTATGATTTTCTTAATACTTTCTTTAAATAAACTCATATCTTGTGAAAATTTCGAGTCAGGAAATAAAATAAATAAAGAATATAAGTTAGTAGTTTTATCTGGAAAACGCGATTTCAGATCTTCTATAACATTTTCTAAAATTGGTATATATATAGATTGCCTGTAAAATGCTACAGGATTGTTTGTTTGATAATTTTCTCGATGAGTCTGTCTTTTACTGATGCGGGGTATCTTTATTTCAACCTCTAATTCTTCAGCTATTCCACAGCATTCTTCGTAAATAGTAGAAAAAATATCATCACATTTTTCGCGCTTTCGTTATAATATTTTTAATGTATCTTTCAGAATATTTGGAGCCGATTTTAGATCCGCTCTAGTTTTCTGAAAAAAACGACTTAATTGAAGCGTACAATTAAGTAAATCAGAAAGACATACAACGGTAACAAGAAACTCGCTATCGCATAAAGTTATCTTTAACGTTTTGGCTTTTGCAGCTGTTTGAAGATCCGTCCATAAAGATATACGATCGAGTGTTTTAACAATATTTGGTAGTAATGATCGAAATTGTAGCGTTCCATCGTGACGTTCGATCAATCTAGTTTCACACAGACCCGAAAGCTTTTGCCCCATCATATTTTTGATAGCGCTTGATCGCTTCGACGATGCAGTAGATATTGTCTCTTTCATTATTCCGATAGAATTTCGAACTGCTTGAATAGTTGCTGATTTCGATATAGATAAGTTTAGAATATGATTAGAACACGGAGAATAAACTGCGTTAATAGCTTCTTGTTGTACAGTTGCCACAGCACCTCGAGTTTCAGAAATCATAGTTGAACAGCCATCAGTTGTAATTCCTACACAATAATTTAGATCTGAATTTAATTCTTTTATAGTGTCAAGAACAATTTGACCTAGATTTTTACCTGTTCGCCGTATTTCTAAAAAGTCTATTTCACTTTCGTACATATTGCCAATTTTTTCATGTAAATCAATGAATTTTATAAAATCTTCACGAATGATGTTACCGTAAACATACCTAAATACTATTGTCATTTGAGCCATGTGAGAGACATCAGTTACTTCATCAAACATAAAGCTGTCAAACTTAGCTTCTTGAATTTGATGGATAATAATAGATAAAATTTCTTTACCACAAGTATCAATCAACTCATTTTGCGTAGTTTTACTAATATGTGTTGCTCGAGAAGATGCCTGTTCTAAATGATTACGTAATTGTATATCTCCACTTTGAATACGATACTTGAGCATTTCCTTAAAATTTCCTTGATTTATAGGACTGTCAAATGTTAAATTTCCATCATCTCTATGACCACGAAAAGCTATGTTTTGACGACCCAAAAATATTATTGTTTCAATAATAGGTTTTAATCGAGAACGATTTTCTATAATTTGTCGCAGTCTTTCACTGTTAATCTGGTTAACAACTTCCAAAGCAGGATTTTCTATTACATTTAAAAAGTCTTTTGCTGCCTGAACTGCAGCAATGTGATATTCACATTTTTCATGTGTTATAAGATCACCATCTTTACCTAAAAGTTTTGCAAAAGTACACAAAGGCTGTCTGACTAATTTATTCAAAACCACATTTTTCTTAGAACCCCCGACAGTTGCATTTACGAAAAGTGGACAATATTTGCAAAAGTATCCACGTTTTACATCAGAAAAAATAAGCCAATTAAAATTTTCTAGGTGTTTTCTACTAGCATATCTATTTTCTTTTTTGCCTTTTTTATTGTGTTCAGAATAAGGAGCTTTTTAAGTGATGTTACGTGTTGGCAGGACTTAACGAATAAAAACTGACCATAACGATTGTAACATTCCATTCTATAGGTAGTATACGTATATTCTTTACATATACTGTTTGCTGATACGAATATACACACACTTATATTCTTCACTCTCTCTCTCTCTCTCCTTTTCTTTAACCCCACTCCGCTTGGGAATATGCGTGTATGTATACACGCTATCTAAAGTAGATGTATGCGTTGAATATACTATATGAGCGCAAATAAATAGAAAAAAGACGCTTTATTTACAATCTTAATCATGTGTACCTGTTTTCATAATAATTTATATTAATATTAATTGGCATAAATTAATAGTAGATCAAGTTAAAAATAACTAATTCTAATTAAAAAAAAACTGATGATTTTCGCAAGTGTCATCCCTAGTCTATATACAATAGTGGAATCAACTTCGGTCGGCCAGTTCTGCGATTGCCTACCCTATTGAAAATAATGACGTCTTTGGACGTGTCTGGATTTGGAACAAGTAAAGACGTCTTTTAAAGACGTCTTTTTTATCAAGATTTTAAAAATAATACCTACTAAAATGTTTTAAAAAAGAACGTACTTATGCTAAAGTGTATATAAAGACGTCTTTGAAAGATGTCATTGGATGTGTATTTACAAATCCCAACACAACAAAAGACATCTTGAAAAGCCGTTATTATTTTTAATAGGGTATCTTCCTAAAGAAAGATATAGAAACAAAATAAGCATCAGCTCTCTGCAGACTGAAAAGCTTGAGCGAACAAACTGGAAATGTTATAACCTTATATACCCGCGTCACTAAAATTTTCGTAGGAGTTCGCGTATTAAGAAAATACGCCACCTAACAGTCAAAGACAGAATTAATAGTCGATTCGAATAATTTTTTCAGTAGTAACATTTTTAACTGTGAGGTGCCGTTTTTCTTAACTTTGCAATCCCTTATCCAAATTTCAGAAATGCAGGTATATAAGGTTATAATTTTGCGGATTTATTCACAGTTGAAAATCAGTATACATACTTCAAGTATATACACTTTAGCTTAAGTACGTTCTTTTTTGAAACATTTTAGTAGGTATTATTTTTAAAATCTTGATAAAAAAGACATCTTGATAAAAAAGACATCTTGATAAAAAAGACGTCTTTTTTTGTTCCAAATCCAGACATGTCCAAAGACGTCTTCTAAAGAAGTCTTTAAAAGACATCATTATTTTCAATAAGGTAGTTTTCTACTCTTTTTGATAATACTCTTTCTTTTCTCTAAAATGCTTTTCTTGGTTAACCTTTAGAGGACGGGGATTTGGGTTTACAGTTTTCTCTCACTTTTCTATAGAAATCGAGTTTTTGTGATGTCTCACATCTCAAAACTAACACATGTAAAGGGTCGATCATGGGCATGGCCCGTATAGGGGCCATCCCGTCCTCTAAAGGTTAAATAAAAAATTTAGAGCACTTTTTTAAATTTATAATTTCATTATTAAATTATATAGTTTTACTCAAAATTACAAATATTACACTATAAATTCCCAAAATTTCGATTTTATACATTAAAGGTTTATAAGTTTCGAAACATCAAAGATTATTATTTAAAGATGATATAAAAAATAAGATATAAAAAAATTGCTTTTCCTATTACAACTAAGAGAAATTTTATAAAAATTTAATTATATATATCAATATTGTATCACCTTGAATACCATATTAATTAAGCATTTAATGTTAAATAATTTAAAAAATTTTTTATTAATAATTTCAAGATTAAATATCCAGGTTTTAAAAGTTTAAAATATCAGAGCTTAACATAAAAAATTTTTTATTTTTGAGCTTGCTTGGGGGGGGCGATCGTTCCTATCGCCCCCCTCCCCTCTGGATCTGCCACTGGACTAATTGGCTAATCATGAGCGAATGGAGCTTGTAACTCTTTTATTAATTTTATTGCTTTTTTATCATGATTTGACCTAGACAGTCATTTGTTTTGTATAAAAGAACATAGAATTAATTGATATTGACATTCATTTGTTTTGAAAACAATAATCTTAAAATAAACGTGTGTTTCTTGCTAGGATTCAAAATTTAAATAGAATCCTATTTATGAAATATAGGAAATCCTATGTATTTTAAAACGCAGAATCATAATTTCAATTCTAACCTAAGAATAGCAATACTTTTTACAGTTATCTAAAATTTAAAAAAATAGCTAAAATACATTTATTCTGACATAAAAACTTTTCGATTATGAATTTCGAACGATTTTTAACGATTTTTGATTTAAATATTAATAATGATCTGTAAATTATAAAATGAAAAGTGTTTCATAATAGGAAATGAAACATGGATGCCAGCGAGAAAATTAACTTTTACACTATTTTTAAAATAAATTATTAAATATAGCATTAATTGAATATTTTAAAAAAAGTACTTATTTTACAGGAAAAGGCGCATCTAATGAGCTATGGTAGTATTCTATTTTATGTAATTTATTTATTTATATTTTGGGTTGAAAAGAATTGTCGAAAATCATTTCATAATAGGCTACTCTACCTTAAGAACTTATGAATAATTGTCAATAACGATAAATAATTGTTACTAATTGTAAATAACTGTAAATAATTGTAAATAACTGTTGATATAACTGTAAATAACTGTAAATAATAGTAAAGAACTATTATTTATGTCTGAATTCTGACATTTTTTAACAGTTATTTAAAATTATTTACTATTATTTACAGTTATTCACAGAAATTATTTCCATGTGAGTAAATATAAAGTTCTTTAAGCAATATCCAACATTCATAACAAATTGTTAATATTTCTAGTTTTTCTGTAATGAATTTGATAATTTAAGGTGGTTCTTCCATGCAAGTCCGCATGTTGCGGGCGCTTAGCCGAGGGCCCCACTCAATGCATAAATTCTTAGTATTATGAATAAAAAAATCATTCTAAACACTTTATTAATAAATATTAAGTAAATTTATGCAATATTTTTAAGTAATATTAAAATAATATGTATTTTTATCAAATTTGATTATTTATACGTTCCTGAACATATTGAAATTCCGACAACGTTGTGAATTACAGTTAGTTATATTATTATTTGTTACATATGGTTAGACTCATTATAACCTAAGTAAAATGTCACATTTTCGAAAGAAACGAGATGCGTATTTACATTTGTATTCCACAACGTTGTCAAGTATTACCAAATCCTAATTTAAATTATTTTTTTATTTTTTTTTTAATATTCAATATCTTTTTAGCTGACTCATCAAGCCACTACTTTTTTATATATATTCTAAATCTATGAATTCTGAAGAACTCAATGAATAGTTTTTTATTAATATATGTTCATTTGAAATGATAAAAATATTAAGTTTAAACATGAAATTAAAGGTTAGAATACAAAATCATATCATAAAACACTTAATTTCAAAATCATTATTTTCTATTATTTCATCGATAACTGTGTCTGAAATTTAAAACATACAAAAATATAGGTTTTATATACTACCTCCTAAATTTTGATAATATTTTGTTCATTTATGTCTCATGGAAGAACCACCTCAATAATAATTAAAATAGTATGAATACCATCATTTGTAAATATTTCAAAATTTATTAATTAAATTAAAACCTGTCTATAAAATTATTTTTGATTTAGAAATTTTTGTAGAAAAGGAAAAGCAAAAATTGCGTCATCAGATAATTTTATAAGATTTAAATTTTATTAAATTACATACCAATTTTAAACTAAATGAAAGTATGTCTTACGTTTTAGAAATAAATAAGCTCAAGTGAAAAATAAGTTAATTAAAATTTCTTAATATGAAACCCTGGTGAAAAAACCATATGGTCTGTGATGGATTTATTGCATCTCAACAGATAATTTATTCGAGAAAATGAAATGCAAAAAGTAATACCGAAATCCACTTACGAGACCGGATTTTATTTGCGATTAAATAAACTAATTATCTTTATTTTGTTTCTTGTTTGTTTCGAGCAACACGCGAGTAATTGTGAGCAGACAACTTACGGGTAGAAAGAGACAGAGATAAAGGCCAACCTAACCTAAGACTAGAACTCGTGGTGATGGAAAAACCACACTCACCATCAGTTTTCCACGGTGCATTAGGAAACCGACGGTAAAGGCTGCAATACTTCAATACTAATGCACATAATTAAAAGAAGAGATAAACATTTTAATAAAAAGCATGACCTGTAAGTGCTCGTGTACGTCGACATCTTCAACGACGTGCGCACTGCTGCACTGACCAGTAGACACTTATATTCACACACATACACCTGGAGTATAGGCACACACCACACACTAATATCGTAAAATGTTTCTTAAAATATATCAGAAACATTAAAAAAATATATTCCACCAAATGTTTTTAAATGTTTCTAGAATCTCTCTTGAATCGTTTTTATCCTGATATTAAATTATTCAATGTAACGTTTCCAAAACATTTCAGAAATGTTTCACGAAATGTCTTAAGTAACATTTTAGGATTTGCAGAAACATTTCATGAAAGGTTTTTATAATATTTTCTAAACGTTGCATTAGCCATTTTTTTTAAATTCATAAATATATTTCACGAAATGTTTTTGTAATATTTTGAGAACATTTTGTAAAATGCTTCTTGAAATTATAAGAAAAAAACATTTCATAAACTGTTTTTTAAATGTTTCTAAAATCTCTTTGAAAACGTTTTTATCGTGATATCATAGTAATCAATATAACGTTTCCAAAACATTTTAAAAATGTTTTACAAATTGTTTCGAATCACATTTCAGAAAGGTTTTTCAGAAACATTTCATGAAAGGTTTCTATAATATTCAGCAAGGGTTGAATAAAAGATTTATGAAATTCAGATATTTCATCTCACAAAATGTTTTCGTAATCTTTTGAAAACATTTCAAGAAATGTTTCTTGAAATATATCAGAAACGTTTAAAAAAAATATTATATTAAATTTTTTTTTTAATGTTTCTAAAATCTCTCTTGAACCGTTTTTATCATGATATTAAATTATTCAATGTAACGTTTCTAAAACATTTCAGAAATGTTCAACGAAACGTTTCAAATAACATTTGAGAAAGGAATTTTAGAAACATTTCATTGAAGATTATTATAATATTTTTAAACGTTGCATGAAATATTTATAATATTCATAAATTCATAAATATATTTCACAAAATGTTTATATTATTTTCAAAGAACATTTTCTGAAATGTTTTATGAATATATCAGGAACATTCCAAAAAACATTTCATAAAGTGTTTTTGAAATGTTTCCGAAATCTCCTTTGAAACGTTTCTAACTTGATACCAAAGTAATCAATGTAACGTTTCAAATATATTTCAAAAATCTTTTACGAATTGTTCCAAAAACAATTTCAAAAAGGTTTTTCAAAAACATCTCATGAAAGGTTTCTATAATATTTTGTAAAGGTTGCATAAAATAATTTATAGAACTTAGATATTTATCTCACAAAATGTTTCGTAATCTTTCGAAAACATTTAGTAAAATGCTTTTTAAAATATATCAAAAACATTAAAAAAATATATTCCATCAAATGTTTGTAAATGTTTCTGAAATCTTCCTTCAACCATTTCTATCGTGATATTAAATTATTCAATGTAATATTTTCAAAACATTTCTGAAATTTTTCACGAAATGTTTGAAGTAACATTCAAGAAAAGGTTTTTAGAAACATTTTATGGAAGGTTTTTATAAGATTTTTTAAAGGTATCATAAAATATTTATAAAATTCAGAAATATATTTCACAAAATGTTTTTGTAATCTTTAACCCTTTCGTGCATATAAGGAACTGACAATCATAACGTTTCTGAAACTAGAAAATTTCGATGTCCGGCATCGAGCTGAATCCAAATCTGGAGTCAGATTTTCGAAATTATAATAATTGGGCCCAATACCGAGGGGGCCCACTCTTAAAATGCAAAGTTTTGAAAAATAAAAAATACCATCGTATTCTACACGAAATTTTAAGAAGAAATTGTTTTTATCATTTTTCTGATTAGACACACCAATTTCGAGTAAAAAATTATTGAACGTGTAGGATATTGGGTCTGCTTTTACTCAGGGGTCCGATATCCTAGAAATTCAATAATTTTTTACTCGAAATTGGTGTGTCTTATCAAAAAAATGACAAGAATGATTTCTTCTTAAAATTTCGTGTAGAATACGATGGTATTTTTTATTTTTCAAAACTTTGCATTTTAAGAGTGGGCCCCCTCGGTATTGGGCCCAATTATTATAATTTCGAAAATCTGACTCCAGATTTGGATTCAGCTCGATGCCGGACATCGAAATTTTCTAGTTTCAGAAACGTTATGATTGTCAGTTCCTTATATGCACGAAAGAGTTAAAGATTACAAAAACATTTTGTAAAATATATTTCTGAATTTTATAAATATTTTATGATACCTTTAAAAAATCTTATAAAAACCTTCCATAAAATGTTTCTAAAAACCTTTTCTTGAATGTTACTTCAAACATTTCGTGAAAAATTTCAGAAATGTTTTGAAAATATTACATTGCACTTAGTGCACTCAAAATTTTCGACACACATTGATCACTAATGTGACAAATATAGCCTAGCTGTTATCTGTCATTTCCGTGTAGCAATCACATTACCATCCGGCAATCTCACTATCATCTATCCATCAAATGTCATTCATTGCACCTACAACCACCTACTGTTGCATACTTAATACATGATTCCTTATAACTAATAATACTTAATTCCTACAGTCCTTATATACTACTTTTACACAATTATTCTCACTGAACACTCTTGCATTGAGCCTGTCCAATGCAATACGCAAGTGCGTATTAATCACAACCTTACAATCTACCATTTCTAAATAAAACTTTGTTACATTTCTAATAACACTCAACGCAAAATTCACATTAAAACACTTGTTCATTTTGTTATTTTTACCGTAGTAATTCTTTATCATTATATGTTCGACGCACGTAGAAACTTCATATCTGGTTAGGCTAGTGGGTCTCTTATACGGTTCGTGAATCGGGGAGAATCCAGTCAGCTCCACCTATTTTTTAACAAATCGAAAAATGCATTAGTATAATCTTTTACATGGTTTCGCCTATACAATTCTTTCTTAAAACTATTTACATAATCAGAAGTGAGAAACTGTACAAAACTAACTTTTTTATTTTTCTTTTTATTAACGCTATCTTTGTCTAACAATATACTATCTAGCTTCTTTTTTTTAAAAATATTCGGTACAAATTTCGCTTTCTTTTTTTCTTTAACTTTGCCATTCGCCTTATCGCTATTGTTATCCTGTACTATCTCAACTTCGATTCTATCATTGATTTGATTTCCATAACTTATTTCGTCATTATCGTTATTATCTAACTCATCATTCCTATCAATTTCTTCATTGACATAGTCAGTTGCATCAGGATCCTCCCCCTGCTGCTCTATTACGACTTCTCTATGGATTTCTACTTGAGTTGTCGTACTATTTTCTATGTTGTTAATACTATCCTGACTATTATTAACATTCTGACTTTCGTTATTACTACTATGATTTTCATTATTACCACTACTACTTTGACTTTGGTTATTTGCATTACTGTCTATGTTTTGCTCGTTGATATTTATCTCCCCTTCCTCCTCTGCTTCCGTTCTCAACAGATAAGCTGGCTTTAATATTTCTATGTTCACCGTCACATCCCTGTCACCTTTCTTTATGACAAAATTACGGCCATTTTCATACCTGGATACGACCTTATACGGCCCTGTGTATGGCTGAACTAAAGGGGGTTTGACTGCTCTGATTCTCTCCCACACATGAGTGCAATCTTTGAGATCTTTAAAAACAAACGCTTTAGTAGAGTGATTGTGTCTTACTGGCACAGGTTTTACCTCGTTCATATATTCTTTGAATTCTGATAAAAATAAATTATGCTTTCTTATATCTGTCTCCCTGAACTCGCACATATCACCAGGTATGGTTAAAGACGTTCCATAAAGGAATTCAGCTGGACTGGCTTCCGTGTCTCTCCTTATTCGCGTTCTCAGCCCTAATAAAACTGTGGATAAGACTTTTGTCCATTCATGTCCCTTCACGTGGCACATAAGTGCTGCCTTGAGATCAGGGTGCCATCATTCAACCATGCCATTTGCAGCTGGTTGGTATGCTGTGGTACGTATCCTCTTGCACCCTATAAGTTGCAATAATTCTTCAAACATGGCAGACTCAAATTGCTTGCCTTGATCCGTAGTGATGATCACTGGTGCACCGAAACGTGACACCCACGTGTCGTAAAAAGCGTGTGCGACTGTGAGAGCCGATGCATCGTAAACGGGCACCGCCTCTGGCCACCTAGTATACCTATCTATCATAGTTACTAAATATTTATAACCCTTGCTAAGTGGCAATGGACCAACTAAGTCGACATGCACGTACCTTGCATCGGGCTCACTGAACTTCATGGGTAAAAACTTGTTTTCCCTCGTTACTTTCGATCTCTGACATTCTACACAGGTTTTACACCTAGATGTTATCTGTCTGTTCATGTTTGGCCATACGTACTGTTTCCTTATCATCTTACTCGTCACTCGAGCAGATGAATATTATTGTGGAAAAGTTCAAAAATAACTAATCTTAACGCCTCTGGAACATATGGTCTAAGCACCTCGTGAGCAATCTCGCAATAAAATGGTGTGTTTTCAGCACCATACTGTGATTCAACTAGTTTAAATTTATGCTGTGGATTATCTATAATATCCTGCAGCTGCTCGTCATCTTTCTGCTTATTCGCTATTTCGTCAAGAGAGAATGAAGTGGGGAATCTAAAATCGTCAATTCTTGATAGCATATCAGCTACCACGTTATTCTCCCCAGGTAAATAATATATTTTAACATTAAATTCTGCGATATAAGCAAGTTTTCGAGCTCGTAACGCTGTGCAAGTCTCACGATTTTGCTCCAGTGCATATATCAACGGCTCATGATCCGTGTAAATCTTTACCTCTCTTCCTTCTAAGTAGTAGTTAAAATACTTTACTGCTTCGTAAATAGCCATCAGCTCGCGGTCATACGCGCTATATCTCGATTGTGCGGGGGTGAATTTTCTAGAGAAAAAAGCTAAAGGTTTCCATATATCCCCTTCTTTTTGCTCGAGCGATGCGCCCATCGCAAAGTTAGACGCGTCCGTAACTAACCTAACCTCTGCATCCTTTGCTGGCAACGCAAGATACGCGACATTCGCTAATTCTTCTTTCGTTATATTAAATGCTGCTTCTGCTTCTTCTGTCCATTCGACTGGTCTTTTATCTTTCTTTTTTATATCTCTTATCATGTTCACTAGTGGCTTTTGTACTTCGGCTGCTTTCGGCAAGCTTTTCCTATAAAAGTTTACCATTCCCAAGAATCGTCTCATCTCGTCTTTCGTCTTGGGTTTTTTAAAGGCCCTTATAGCTTCGACTTTCGATGGGTCGGGTTTGAATCCATTTCTGTCTATCTGATGGCCTAAAAAAATCAATTTATCGACTCCAAATTGGCATTTATCAATATTTAATTTTAGGTGGAACTTCTCCAACCTTTCTAAAACCATCTTCAGATCGCTTTGATGCTCTTCTTCAGATGAAGACGCAATCAAAATATCATCAACAAAGGCAAACACAAAATCCAAGTCGCCCACGGCCTGGTTTATGTACCTTTGAAATGTTTGGGCCGCATTACGGAACCCAAAGGTCATAACTAAAAATTCATAAAGCCCCAATGGAGTTACTACTGCCGTTTTCGGTATATCTTCTGGGTGAATAGGAATTTGCAAAAATGCCTTCTCTAAATCCAGTGCAGAAAAGATAGTTTTGTTCTCTAAATCAGATGCAAAATCGTGGAGGTTTGGGATCGGGTACTTATCAGGTACCGTGACTGCATTCAATCTCCTGTAGTCCCCGCAAATTCTCCAGTCTCCGTTTTTCTTAAGGACCATGTGTATAGGTGTGGCCCAAGGGCTTTTAGAGGGTCTGCAGATTCCTTCCTTACACCATTTCTCAAACTCCCTCTTGGCTGCCTGCAGCTTATCAGGTGCCAGACGTCTTGGCTTCTGAGCTACCGATGGCCCTCTCGTTTTAATATGATGGTACACATCCTTTTTCTTAATGGGTTTCGGCTTTGTAATGCCTACTACCGCTGGAAACTGCCTAATTATTTCAGCATATCTAGTCTCCGGGTTAATCATTGACACCTGAACATACGTAACCTTTTTCGCGGTGCCTGCGACTGACTCACCAGTTTTGGCATTTATTAACTCCCGCTTTGTCAGTAATGAAGTAAATGATAATGCTTGATGATGTCACCGCCTAGAATAGCATATGGGACATCTGCTACTATAAATGTCCATTTTATTCTTTCTTTAAACCCGAGATCTATTTCCCTTAATATAACACCGTATGTAACTATCCTTGTATTATTTGCAGCATACAATTTTACCAACATGTCTGCCCTCTAACTGTTTTTACTCTTGGGTACTATTGAAACTTCTGCACCGGTATTAATTAAAAAGTTTGATTTCCTACTTTATCTTCTACATGGAGGCAAATACTCTCCGTTACCGACGAGCTTACCTCCTCTACTCGCCGGTCTGTGAGTTTAAATCTTTTCTATTCACCGACTGTTGCGTATTTTCCTACCTAGATTACCTACTGGTGGTTTTCGCCTAAACTCCTTTCTTCCATCTCTGGGGGAGACTGACCTACGTCTCTGCCCATAATGCCCCATTCACATGGTGGAATACAACTATATGCTTTATTTCCATACTTCTATGCGGTTCGCAAAGGACTCTATTAAATTTCTTCCTATTATCTGTTCTATCTTTGCTATTTCTCCTATCTCTACTATTCTTTCTGTCTTTATCGTATCTTGATCTCGCGTTAACTTTTTCTAATGTTTTACCGACTATAGCTTCTATGTGTGCGCTAATATTCACCTTATCTACACTCGGTCTGTTGTTACCTTCATTTTGGTCTACCGACCCCACGTTAGCTACTCTACTTGCTTCCTCTTCGCAATCGTTTTTATAAACTTCGTCTGCATACATTACTATCGTCGTTTCATTTGTTAAATTAATTTCGCCCACGAGGAACTTTTTAATCCTGGGAGGTAAATTAAACTTCCAGGCTTTCAATATAACTTCGCGTTTAATATTATTACCGACCACATCTAACATTTCTCTTAAAAACTCTGACGGTTTTTCTCCTCACGCGCGACATTTCCTAAATAGACTATTAAACCGTTCTTCTTGCGACTGACCGTATTTACTCAGCAAATGTTCTTTCATGCTATTATATCTATGTCCTTGTTTTAAGGTTTTTACTAAATGCGCTGTTTCACGCACTACGTCCCTGTCTAAATTGCTGATCAATAACATGAAACCTACACTATCGTCGTTCACGTTCTGTAGCGGCATCTGTCTTTCGAACAACTCGAACCACGTATTCGGATCATGCTTCCAGAACGGAAAATTAATTTGCCGAGTTTGCAAGTAATTACCCTGTGCTAACTGGTGGTTAACCGTAATGTTATCTCTCTCTAAATTCATACCGTTCGACCGTTGTGCATTATTATCATTAGCCGGTACTCTCGTGTCCCTTTGCTTACTACTCATTTCTAACGCTTCTACTCTCTTCTTTAAAAATTCTACGTTACTCTCATAATTGTTTCTCAATTCTTCCATTTTCCGTTTATAATACTGATCTAACCTTCGCGTTTCTTTTGCTAATGCGTCATCGTGATCATCATTTTCTAATATTTCTATATTGGGGAACGCGAACTTTCTATTCTGATCTGTTTGTTCCTTAAATTTGCTATATTCTCCTTCGTTGCCTTTCGGCGTACTACTGCGCACCGTCGGTACATACTTTTCATTATCTCCTATCTCACTCATGTTCATATTAGATTCCGCCATTTTGTGACTCGAGGTATTACGAAACTGCCAATTAAACTAATTTAAGCCAACCGTCCAAAATACTATAATACTAATACTCAGTCTTTAATGACTAGAAAATGGGACAAAACTACACGCGTAAATAAATAAATAAACAATTAAACAATTGAATAAATAAATAAATAAATATGGACAATACGTTACACGAAATTAAATAGATAAATGTGCAATTTCTTTTTCGGTCGATTGACTCAAAATGCGGTATTCTATATATAAAAATATAAACGCTTAAAAAAATAAATAATCTACAAAAATGTAAAAAAAAATAATTTATAAAATTTTAATAAAAGGGAAAGAAAAATGTTACATAATTAATAAAAAATCTTTTCGCAAAATTAAATTAAATTACTCAAATCCATTAAACTTTTATCACTAAGTCAAACAAAATTAAATCTGGATTTTATTTTGGGTACTGTGTGCGTTCGAATTCTAAATAATGTATACAATATTCTAGAATATTATATACTTGATTTTTAGTCACCGAACTTATTCAATATTTACATACTTACTTGTTATAACCCGAGTTGTTTATTTCTCGCGCACACAGTACCTACCTCGAATCACCTTGACGCTTTCGCATTTGACCCGAAATTTCTTTTGCGTTCTAACTACCCGAAATCTAAAATTCCTTCGCTAAAATTCCCGCACAATCGAGACTTACAATTTTCTCGTTTCTAATTTCCGCGAGGCTTATACTTTTTACACCTCTCCGTGTGCATTAAATTCCGTATATTTTTCTATTAAATTATGGAAATTTCCATTTTTTTTTTACGTATGTATATTTTCCTTTAGGAAATCCTATCTACAGACTTTCTACTCCCCCCGGTGTGTACACGGTCTCTAACACATAATTTACTATTAAAAAATACTAATCATCATGCATTTATGGCAATTTCAGAGTTTTCACAAGCGTGCCCACGATAGAGAACCTGGTCTTGGGGTGGACACTGTACTTTCCACTCCGAATACCATAACCACGACCCACGAAAAAGAAAAGAAATACACGACGATCTACTCGTGTACACCTGGAGAGAATTTCTGTCTCTCGTTACAACACATATATATATTTATCTATTATTTTATCTATCTGCGGCTCCCACAGGTCTGTGCATGTCTATTGTACGCGAAAACACTGGAAAATTACTTGCGATTACTTCGCATTACTGGATCTCCAGGGTTTCCAGAGGTGCGTCCACGATAAAGAACGTGGTCTTGGGACGGGCGCTTTACTTTCCACCCTGAGTCTCCATACCCGTCTAAATAAATAAACGCGAAATAACCCCCACGTGCACAGCCGGAAGAAACCTCAGTTTCTCACTTTATCCAGAATATATGTTTTATTATACTATATTATATTTTCATTATATATGTATTATATTATTATACGCGCGAAAAAAAATCAACAGAAATAGAAAAAAATCTTTAATGTTATTCGCGATTCTATTCGGTGAATGGCAATTACAATCTTTTTTACTTATTTTTCATGCAATATTTGTTATTTAAATTATTTTACTTTATTCCTTTAATTTTACTTTATTTTACTTTATTCATTTAATTTTACTTTACTTTTATTTAATACTTATTCGACTGAGATAAGTGTCTCAGCGCGGTTATAAATGCTAACCTTAAAATATGCTGTACTGCGACCACGTGGCTGCTGCTAGCGTTGATTTTCCGCTGCTGCTTGGCTGCGCTTGGTTGCTGTTAAGTGCGTGCGGCTTCCACTCCACCAACGGCTGTCGGGGTCACCACTGTTACTCCGGGCGTGATGTTGAAGAGGAGAATCAGAATAAAAGTACACAAGCTATAATGTAAGACAATAGGGTTTTATTGTAGTGTACAATATATAGCTTGTAGCCTGTAGAGCCTAGTGAGATACTTATCTAGTGGGCTGGCGAGAACGGTCTGACTGTACTCGGTAAGTCAGACTGACTTGCTACGCTTACATGTGACGGCGCTTGCTTGCGCACCGCTCGCTGCGCGTGGCATTTACATACATATCAATGTGTGTGTGCCCACATATCTATTAAATTTCAGACTTAAGAGTCAGCTGTATACCGACACAGTTACCTGTTTTACCAAATCTATTTAAAATTTATTTTCTATAAAAACTAATAGCTTCAGGCAGAAATAAAGAGATGGTTTCGATTCGTGTAATAGAAAGCAATATTTTCTCTGATAAGAATAATTTAATTCCACTGCTTTATTTTCAAGAAAAGTTGGAATAACTTGAAAATCCCATTATTTAACACTAATTTCTAATTTTTTAAGTTATTCCAACTTTTCTTAAAAACGAAGCAATAAAATTAATTCATACTAATCAAAGAAAATATTACATTTTATTAAACACATCGAAACCATCTCTTTATTTTTGCCTCTTGTTGCTAATTTTGGGAAAAAAGTCAATTTTTTAATTAGAAAAGGACAGAGATACAGTGGACTCTTAATTATCGATGAAATAATAGAAAATAATGATTTTGAAATTGAGTGCTTTATGATATAATTTTGTATTCTAACCCTTAATTTCATGTTTAAACTTAATATTTTTATCATTTCAAATGAACAAATATTAATAAAAAACTATTAAATTTTGTAGAATTTATAGATTTAGAACATATGAAAAAAGTAGTAGGTTGATGAATTATCTAAAAAGATATTAAATATTAAAAAAAAAATTGAAAAAAATAATTTAAATTATGATACTGTAATATTTGACAACACTGTGAAATAAAAATGTAAACACGCATCTCGTTTCTTTCGAAAATGTGACATTTTACTTAGATTATAATGAGTCTAATCATATGTAACAAATAATAATATAACAAACCGAAATTCATAACGTTGCCGGAATTCCAGTATGTTCAGGAACGTATAAATAATCAAATTTTATAAAATTATGTATTATTTTAGTATTATTAAAAAATATTGCATAAATTTACTTGATATTTATTAATAAAGTGTTTGGAATGAATTTTTCATTCATAATATTAAGAATTTATGCATTGAGTGGGGCCCCCCGACTAAGCGCCCGGAACATACGGACCTGCATGGAAGAACCATCTTAAAGTGTAGAGAAAATTTTAAAGTTTTTTTTTAAGTATAGAATAATCGTTAAAGAAAAATTTTGTGTTTTTCAAAATGGCGGCGTAGCGTGGGTTTTTGAGTCAAATTTGAGAAAAATGGTGAGTGTCAGTAGTTAGACAATAAGTGTTTTAAATTTTGATAAATTCAAATTGTGTTGAGATTAAGTTTTTAATTTAGAGAGTGTTTATCTCCAAACACACAAACACATTTATATATTTAAAGTTTTTTTACATATATTTTAATTTATTTCCAAAATATTTTATCTGATTTACGCCTTTTATGAAGAACCAGACCAAGAGAAAAGGATTTTAAATATTTTATAGAGAAGAGAGAATAACATAATTTTTTTTTCATTCGAGAGGAATATTTTCTATTTAAGAAAATTTTTTATCAAGATTTTTTATTTGTCAAGATACACTTATTTTATATTGTAAAGAGAAAATTTTTGTATTTTATCGAGAGTTGAGATAGGAGACAAAAAAATAATAATTAAATTGATAGTGATTCAGAGATTTTATTATAGAGTTGAGAATATAGTAACTGTGGGAGAGGGAACAAATTCCCACATTACAACATTAGGAACATTTCAAAAAAACATTTCATGAAAAATTATTAAAATGTTAATGAAATCTCTCTTGAAACGTTTCTATCATAATACTAAATTATTCAATACAACGTTTCCAAAACACTTTAGAAATGTTTTACAAATTGTTTCAAAAAGCATTCCAGGAAGGTTTTTTAAAAACATTTCATGAAAGATTCCTACACGGAGAAAAAATATTTGTAAAAATTAAAAAAATATTTGTAAAAATTACCATACTTTATCGTAACACAACCACAGACTGTCATTTAGTGAAAAAATTACCATCCTTTATAACAAAATTTACTAGAAATATTGTAAAAATTCCTATACAACTTATGAATTTTTACAATATCTCTAGTAATTTTTATTATAAAGGATGGTAATTTTTTCACTAAATGACAGTCTGTGGTAGCGTTACGAAAAAGTATGGTAATTTGTATCCTACTTTTTTCTCAGTGTATAATATTTCGTAAATGTTGCATAAAAGATTTATGAAATTCAAAACTTTATTTTACAAAATTTTTTAGTAATCTTTTGAAAAGATTTCGTTAAAGATTTATTAAAATATATCAGGTACATTACAAAAAAACACTTCATAAAACGTTTTTGGAATGTTTCTGAAATCTCTTTTGAAACGTTTTTATCGTGATACCAAATTAATCAATATAACGTTTCTAAAACATTTCAAAAATGTTTTACGAATTGTTTCCAGAAACATTTCAACATTTTAACATCAAAGAAGTCACCGAAATGGAAAGTGTTGATTTGTTATAAATCAACACCCTTTGTAATTTTTAAATAATATTTACGAAAAGGATTAAAAACCAATCAACTATAATCATATTCGTGACGTAACTGATTAAAATAGGGATGATGAAGATGAAGCTTGAAAACGCTCCATCGACACACTTCTCCATTGCATCTTGATAGCTTTGGTTGTTTCTTGGATATCTATTATTGGTTACGCTCGTTGAGCTTCTTTTTGAGTACAATACTCCATTTTGTTTGGTTTATATTTAATTGAGAGAAGAGATTTCACTACCGGTTCTTTATTATAAAATAAAGAAATTTTGCTGGATTTATTACGTTTTCGAGAGAGTAGAGGAGATTTTGGAAATTTGTATTTTATTGGGTTCGGAGAAAGATCAGCTTTTGCTATGGTGAGTCCTCCATCTTATTTCTTTTATAAAAGAATAGAATCAGTGACCTTCGCCGCTTAGCATCGTAGCGTCGTTTTAGCCGGCATTGTTATCGCCATTATTAACTTCACGTTTCAATTTGACGTTTTACATTTCATAATTCACTTTATTTATTTAAATTATTTTTGAATCGAGAAACTTTGTACACATAGTAGTGTTGAACATATTTTTTACACTCAACTATTAAAAGAATTTTGAGAGATTGTCGGGTTTTAACAGTGTTAAATTTTATCTTGAATAAATATAAAGTGAAAATTATTTATATCGATTCATTTAATTAACTGTGTATGATAAGTGTTTTATTAACATTGTGTTGTCTAAAATATATAAATTATTTTATGCTGGTTTTTCATCGAAGATTTTGTCACTATTCCATGAGCGAAGCCTGACCAAAACCCACCGGAGTGAGTTAATTGCCGATTTATTTGTAGGTTATATTCAGAGTCGAGATAAATTATTAAATTCAAAATAAAAAGAATCATTCTGAGATTGTTTTGGTATTAAGATTAGTATACGAGGGAGAGGGAACCAATTTCCCCATTACAAGTTTTACCACATGGTTTAACCACATGATTTTACCATATGGTAAGACCATGTGTGTTTTTTTAAATTATGGTTTTTTTTCTAAAATTCTTTAATTATATATTATAAGAATAAAAAAATTGGAATAAATATTCTATTTGAGTATATAATTCTAAAATTATATAATTTATATGAATGAAATTAATTGTAATTGGCAAAAAAAACACATGGTTAAAAAAACCACATAGTTTTACCACTTAGTTTTTTCAACAGGAAAATTAAAATTAATTTTATTCATGTAGAGTATATAATTTTAGAATTATATAATCGAATTAAATTATAATTCTAATTTATTTTTACTTTCATAATATATAGTTGAAGAATTTCTAAAGAAAAACCATGTGGTTAAACTATGTGGTAAAACTATATGGTTTTTTTCAACAGGAAAGAGTTAATAAATCTACTTAAATAAAGGACATGATTTTTGAGTTCTTAAAGAAAGTAAAAAATATTTAGATTTAGAATTAAAAATTGTCAAATGCCATTTGTATAAACAAAAATTTTACATGTAAATATCAGAACAACAATTATTTTATATGAGACATAACAAATTGCTTTTTCAAATATACATAAAAATTTATTTAACGTACTTTAATAAAGTACATAATATTTACATAATCACGAAAAAAATTTTTTAATTTTTATTACCTTATATTAAATAATACATAGCTTTCAAACTATTTGAATGTACAAATATTGCGTAAATATTATTTTTATATTAAAACTGTACATGCTCTTCATCAGTTTTCTCAAAGTTTTTATGAAAATTAATTGTACAGAATCATTATTAAATACTAAATTCTATATTGAAAACTGAATTTGATCAATTTAATTTAAAAACCATTTATTCAATTTATGAAATATCACAAAACTAATTTAAAAAAATAAAAAAGTATTATGAAAAAATTAGCCTACCATTACGAGCATGATTCCTTAGCTGCAATATAACCAAAAAAAAAACAGTTCAGTCCTTGAATTAAGAGCTACTTTTATCTGAAAAAAAAGAAAAATATGACCGTTATATATCGTTAGTAAATGTCTTTCAATATTTAAAAAACTCACTACCAATTACTTTCATCTTCTGCACTACACCATAATTTTCTTTTTTTTTCTGAATAAATCTGACTAATATATATGGGTGATTTTCTACCAAATTGTGCGCAAAAAAATAGATTTTTCTAAAACTCAAGAAATATGTTCCAAATGACGCCATGAGTGTTCATGAATTTTTTTAGATTATTGGAAAGCAACTCAGAGAGGTTCAGAACCTCTAAGTTGAAATTTTTTCATATTTTTTGCGATTTTATACGTTTTTAACTCTATTTTATTCCTAGGAGATCTAGGCATTCGTAAAAATGGCAAATACATGATAAATAGTGAATTTTCTGAATTTTCAGTAAAAGTTGTTCGGAAGGTTTAAAAGTAATATCTTAATATAAAAGATGGGGAAATAAACTTTAAAAATTGGAAAAAAGGCAAATGACCCAAGCTGTGGACTTAAAAGAATTCATGATTTTAGCTTTAGATGTCAGAAATATGCTCCAAAAAGTCCAATAATGGTACTTTTTGGGGTTGGGCCGGAAAAAAGTATTTTTAGCAAAGTTATTGGTAAAAATCGCAAATTTTTTATATCGTAATTTTTTCTTATTCACGAGAACATTGATTGCATCATGCTACTGGGCAGAAGAGAGTAGCACTATTAAAAAAGAAAAGAAACCAATAATCTAACAAAAGCAATTTTACTTCAAAAAGCTCACCTCGTGTGAGCGAATACGTTAAAAAAGGAGTGTTTGTGATGTACACTAAATAAAGTCAAAAAAGTAAAAAAAATAAAATAATTGCTGTTATTAGCATGAAAAAGCATACCTACAGGTAAGTGATTACTAATATATGAGATATTTTTATAGTTTGAATTTATAGAATTTCAATATTTTAAATTTAAAAAAGGCGAGTAGTGTAACGGTATAAAAATGCAATGAATCGTTTTACGACTCACCAAATTTCATGCTCAGTATGCTTTTTTGAGCATATATTTATTTCCTTACTAAGTTTTAATTACTTTTTATTATATTTGTTATTTAAAAATTAAGAGCAGGTCGTATATCTCTGTCCTTTTCTAATCAAAGAATTAAGTTTTTTGCAAAAACTAATAATTGTAGCAAAAAATAAAGAGATAGCCCCATCTTGTATCATAAAAAGCAATATTTTTTTTGATGAGGAAAAATTATTTTTATCGATTCGTTTTAAATAAAACCTTAAAAAACTTAAAAAAGAGATGTTAGAATGGACAATTCAGTTTTTCAAAGTTTTTTTAAAAATGAAGCGATAAAAATAATTTTTCCTCAAACGAAAATATTGCTTTTTATTAAACGAGATGGGGCTTTCTTCTTATTTTTTGCTACAATTATTAGGTTTTGCAGAAAAATGAATTTT
The DNA here is from genome assembly GCA_017163975.1 of Anastatus disparis. Taxonomy (NCBI): domain Eukaryota; kingdom Metazoa; phylum Arthropoda; class Insecta; order Hymenoptera; family Eupelmidae; genus Anastatus; species Anastatus disparis. The sequence goes on from JAFFSR010000081.1 coordinate 807,329, forward strand.
TCGATTAGAAAAGGATAGAGATGTACGACCTGCTCTTAATAGAATATCTTTAATAAAAGGAGGTCAGGTGGCTAGTAGTAATTGAAGGTGTACTACTTTTCAAGGAGTAGAAATGGGAGGTTTTGTATGACGATACATAAATAATTATTCAAAAATGCTTTCATATTGTAATTGTAGTTTTTCAAATTTCTAATCTTTGTTTAAAAATTTTCTGAAATATCTCTACATTAGGCTTTTTTTCAAATTCACGGGCATTACTGCCCTTTGCATTTGAATATTTGCATTTAAGACAGCACAATGACATATTATTTAACGAGGTGTCAACCCACGGCAAAACTTTTATTAGTAAAAATAGAAGGCTGTAATAAATAGATAATTTGAAAACTTTTGGATTAAGAATAAAAATTTGGAAAACTATAATGTCGATATTTTACATTCCCTTAATAATTTTAATGTTTAATTGCAATATTTATCTATTTTTATGGAAATCGCATGTGTTAAAATCAGACGTATGCATGCATGCATCAGCATATACGTGTGCAACGATGAGTGATACATTGCTATTAGAGAAGGGGCTCTCTGCTTTACTTTCAAATGTCATGCACATAAGTCCTACTTTATCTTGGTGTGGCATCATTGAATATACACTGATAGACTCGTAAATGCACTCATACATATTAACACGGCAAGTTTGTCGTAGCTTAACCGCTATGATAATGCTAGATTCCAAAATTCCACCTGTCCCGAGCTTAAATAGAAAACTGTCTAATTTTTATTTTTCATTGACTCGTGCCACGTGAAATGACAATACATCTCTGACTCTACGCTCTAAACTTAACTGCAAGCAGATTTTTTTAAAAAGAAAAATAATCGTTCGTCAAGATTGAATAATAAGCTACAGATTATACACGGGTCTTTACGCCATAGACTATGACTCGAGAACTCTCGCTATAACGGTACCTGTTACGTTTAGCATACAAATTAAATTATTTATCTTTTTTTTTTAAATGAATGACTGAGTTTCAGCCATTCATAAACTTCCTTTTGACTAACGCACGAGCGCTACGTCTTCGGGATTGAAAGTCTTTGAGAGAGATAGATAGATATTAGATAGATATTTTTGTTTATTTTATGTACAGTATGTTGTACAATTTACATAATATAGTATATACATTAGATTATAATTTTATAAATAATAATGAGCAAAAATAAAAAATTTTAAAACAGTGATAAATTTTAAATACATTTAATAAAATAAATATAAACATGATTTTAAAATTAGCGTAATGGCAGAGGTCCATCCTCTAAGGAAAGGTAGTATGCCAATGCAGATGATTTGAATGTATGGAGCGATGGAGAGTTACGGATTGGATCAGGAAGTTCATTCCATAGGAATGATGAAGTGACTAAGAAAGATCCATTATAATATGCAGTGAGAGCCGGTCGAACAGTCAATGGCCTCACAGCACCCCTCAATGTCCTCACAGATTAGTTCCAATTATACCTAGAGTAAAGATAAGAAGGTGCTGTAGTCGAAAACATTTTGTAGAGGAAGGATGAGTTAAAATATTTCCTTCTACCAGAGGTAGATAACCAGCCAAGTCTAGAACGATAAGAGGAAACAAGCTCATGTCTGCTAATACCATGAGAGAGAGAGAGAGAGAGAGAGAGAGAGAGAGAGAGAGAGAGAGAGAGAGAGAGGATGGGATAAATAAATTAAAAGACCAACATGCATGCAAAATTTTTCTGTCATATAATCTTAATTTTTATTTTTTACAAATAAAGAACAAAAGCTTTCCCTCATTCATTTTATTGTTCTCTCTTTTTTGTCTTCTTCCTCTATTTTGCTTCGGGGCGAAACAACGCTATCATTTCCAAATTTTAGTTAAATATTTCTATTGATTTAATTCCATTCTATTTACTTGATCTTAATTTTATTAAAACAAAAGACACAAACTACCTTTAACTCGCGTTTGAGCAATAAGAGTCGTCCGTTTTCGCCAAAGGCTCCTCTTTGAGATTTAAAATAAAAATTTTTGGAAAACTCTCTACTTTAATTATTTCGGTTTTACTGGTCTCTGGTTTCCAATAACGTTCGTTCTTCTTTTTCTTTGTTGCCTCTTGTTTGGGCTCTTGAATTTTTTTTGTTCTAACGACACTTTAAATTACAATACAAATCTCACAAGTTGATCACTTCTCAGATGCGAGGTGGCTTGGCTGCTGCGTGACCTGGTGACGTTCAGGCTGCTTGGCGAAATCAGAGCTTGGTGACGTAAAGGCTGCTTGGAGAAATCATTGTGGCCAGCAAGAGATTAGTTAGGAAAAAGACATTTGGCTTCATTGCCATCTGACGAGAAAACGAGTTGTTGTTCCCTTGACCATCCGATCTGAAAGAAAAGCTGTTACTCCGCTGATCATCCGTTCTAGAAGAGGGCTTCACCCACAAGCTTAAGAGCTTTTATACTCTAATTCTAAATTCGAGAATCTTCGTTGGTTGCCAGCAGCGGTATCTCTTTTCTTTTCTTTTTTTTGCTCATTCGTATGATCTCTAGTCATACGATTGGTTACTAATTAATTTCTATCGTTATCATTCCGGCTTCCTGTTGTTGGAATTCCATCAGAGTTTTTATTTCTAATTCCCGCACTGACTTTGGATAATTGGTTTTGATGATTGGTCTACTCCATATTTCTTCTGGGATGGCCTTATAAATTCTGATTCTTCACTTTATTCACCTATCGCTTCGCTGAAATTCTTTCATACTCATTCTGTCATTTGCACAGTTTTTTGTAAAGTCGTAAGTCGTTGTCAGTCTTATCGTTTATTCTAAGCTTGCCGCCTACCCACATCTTTTTTTAATATCCTATTCGATCTGTACTTCTTTCTTTCGTTCCATTCGGCTACCGAGCTTTGATCTTCATCAAGGTCAACTGAATTTGTTTACTTCGCGCTATTTGTCTCTTGCATTTGTTTGCTTATTATTTTATTAATATTACTTTTACTTTTTTTATCATTATTCTTATTTTTAGTTTTATTTATATATTTTGAAAAAGTTATTGGTAATGAACTCGGTTCATTACACCTCCCCAGCCATCAAAGAACGCGCGAGTTAAATGAGAACATTCGAAATTTTCTACTGACTTTACTAATTATGTTATTTCTTTAAAACCTGTAACATGATATAGGCCAGTCAATAAAGAAAAAAATCTGATTTTGTGACAAAATTAATATCCAGAAACGAACTATGCCATCGTATTGAGAGTAATCCCTGTTAACTTACTGTCATGTTTGCCACTTTCAATTATTATCAGATAATTTGTTAATAACAATTTATTGCAAAAAATCGCAATTTTTACCGTTTTTTGCTTATAAAATAGAAACTAATGGACTAATCGCGATGATGCTGCAAGGTAAATTATAGAGAAGAGAAACAAGCACAAAACGAGATGTTAAATGACTCAATCAGATAATTAGAAATAGAAGAAAGTCGAAAAAACCGCGAAAAATCAGGATTTTTTCAAAAATTTATATTATCGCCATTTTTTAAGCTTTAGCACAGATCTTTTGCGAAATAGTAGCTATTGTTATATACTTTATGTGTGCCAAACGTAGATCTTGTCCAATTATTAATTTTTGTACAATCGCGAATTTAATTTTTTTCGCATTATTTTTCAGCGAGCCTGGATGCGTTATGCGTTATGTGATGCAATATGTGAAAAAAGCCTGTGAATATGAGTGAAAACGGCTGAGCGCAACAGCTCTTACCCCCACTATTTACCTGTAGTAGAGTACTTACCTGCGCTCGGTCGTTTTCACTCATATTCACAGGCTTTTTTCACATATTTTACAACATTGCAACGCAAAACTAGAATATACATTTTATAGTTTATCATTTTTACTTTAAAAATCATTTTTAAAAATTAAAATTGGAAAACGCATAACGCATCCAGGCTCGCGGAAAAATAATGCTATAAAAAATTAAATTCGCGATTGTACAAAAACTAATAATTGGACAAGATCTACGTTTGGCACACATAAAGTATATACCAATAGCTACTATTTCGCAAAAGATCTGTGCTAAAGCTTAAAAAATGGCAATAATATAAATTTTTGAAAAAATCCTGATTTTTCGCGATTTTTTCGACTTTCTTCTATTTCTAATTATCTGATTGAGTCATTTAACATCTCGTTTTGTGCTTGTTTCTCTTCTCTATAATTTACCTTGCAGCATCATCGCGATTAGTCCATTAGTTTCTATTTTATAAGCAAAAAACGGAAAAAATTGCAATTTTTTGCAATAAATTGTTATTAACAAATCATCTGACAATAATTGAGAGTGGCAAACATGACAGTAAGTTAACAGGGATTACTCTAAATACGATGGCATAGTTTGTTTCCAGATATTAATTTTGTCACGACAAAATGCTCTATTGACTTGCCTAATAGCCCAGTTGGCCGCTTCTTAATACAATGTATATTTACTATTCCTATTCTACACACTCAATATTATAATTTGATTATAACTTTTTTGTATCATGCATTTAATGATTTTTTTTTTCTTTTTTTATTTACTACTATAAGTTCCATAATATGTCTTGACCTCTTATCAATTTTCTTTCAACTTAATAGTTTACATGCAATTTTTCCGACGGAATTATTACACTTTATTTCCTTTCTTTTTCTTGTTCTATTCATTCGTCTGGTGCTTATATATTTTTCATTGACTTTCTAAATCTTCTTCGTAAAATTTTAAAAATTAAGGTCTTTGTTTACTATATTTTTAGGAATCTTTTAAAATCTAGTTGAAGATTGATGATGATTGATACCATAAGTTATGGATGCATTGCTTGCTTGCATAAGAAAAAATTATTTCTCTCATTTACTACATTGTCAAACGATAATGTCGATTGTGTGTAAATAAAGAGACATGTGTAGAAATATCTCTCAACTTTTTATCTTATTAAACTTCTCTTAAAAGTATCATTATTCTTTAACGTATACATCTCGGTTACATCTTTCGTATATTCAACGCTTTTAATCTAGTTCAAGGAGTTTTTTTTTATCAATTTGCCTTTGCTGGTGTTATTTTCATGTTTTCATACAATGTATGAGAGTATACTTAAAAATTTCACAAAACTACATTAGAGTTTATTCATCACTACAAATAAAATTCGTTTATTAATTGTGTATATACTTATTCTTAGTTTTTCTTATAAAATATAACATTTTATAAAAATAACAAAATTTTTTATTTTTATTATTATTATTCCATTTCTGTCTTGCTTCTATTTTAAAGCTACAAGAGTTGATAAACGAGAAAGCTGCGCCTTTTTTTCTTTTGGCCTGCTTCCAAACTGCTAAAAAAATCTTACTTGCAATGCATTATTAAATTTTTAGTTTTTATTTTACATCTCATACAATTGTATATTAAAAACAAGGTAAAATTATTAATTTCTCTGCAATTTTATATTAAAATTACGATAAAATCACTACTTTATATCGTCGGGTTAGTGGAACAAAGAGGCACGTCATTTTTGAAGGTATGAAATGAGACACATCGTTTGAGATTGAAAAAAGAGACACCTCCGTATTAAATTTGAATAGTTTGTAGGTGTCACCATTTTCAAATTAAAAATGACGTGTCTCTTTGGTCCATTAACCCAACGATATGGACTGTTTGGAAGCTATTTTTCTATTTTAAATTAATTTCAATCTTATTTTTAACCGTGCAACTCATACGTGGGCATATTGAAAAAAAAATTTTTTTTCTGATTAATCATTATCCTTAGTTCCTAAATCTTCTTCTATATATATTATATATTAATTATATTTGTTTCTTTTGATTTTACTTCATATATCTTTATATTTGTATCTCTATGTTTTCTGTATTCTTTTCTTGCTAATGCGCAACTTTGCGGCTCTTTGATTTACCTTTTAATGTTTTTTTTTGTATGTATAGATATATTTCTATTGCACGGATTTCATAATAAGTCAATAATTATAAATTTGATCCCCCCTTCCCCCCTTTAAAAAAGAGTAAACATTTTTATGAAGATCACTATCTGCATAAATGTTTGTATAAAGAGTCTTTCTTTCTTTCAATCTTGAGGAAATAAGGAAGTATGCGTGTCGGTTTTTCGTTTTTATCTTTAGAAGACTTCACTGTTTTCGGTTACCGTTTGTGATTTATTCTTTCGTTTACATGTCCCTAACTTCATCTAATTAGCATCTCGCATGCAAAAATGTATATCCATCAGGTAGAATACGAAAAAAGAAGAGACCCGTATTTTGTTGTTTTTTAAATATGATAAATTGCAAAAGTTATAGCCGGTATAAATTAGTACAATTTTGATATAGGCAGATATAGCGCCATAATGAATGACGTCGTGGAAGCAAATACTTTCGTGACGTCAGATAATTTTAACTGACTCTATCTCTTTGAGTTTTTATTTTCATAAAAAAAGAAAAAATACGTGTCCTCTATTTTTTCTTTTTCTAAATGACGGATATGATGGATTAAAAAAAAAATTTTCATGCAACATCCGAATTATTACTACTATATTTTTTCATTATTTTAACTCCTACCTTCCAATTCTATCCTTTGGTATTTAAGTTAGATATGCTCTCGGTCTTTTTTTACAATTTACTTTTGGCTGCTGATCTACTTTTTTGGATTTTGATTTCTTTCGCCATGGCTAGACTCAGTGTAAGTAATTTTTTTATTTCTTTATTGTTCTCCTTTTCTTTTCTTTCTTTTTTTTACATCTTCTCTCTCCCTATTTACTATATTTTTCTTTATCTTTTACTTTTTTCCTTTTTTTGCTTATTATTAACTTAACCTTGTGGCGTTGATTATTTATCTCTACCCCTTTTTATTATATATATATATATATATATATATATATATATATATATATATATATATATATATATATTAGTTATATATGTCCTTTGGCCGTATTCAGGTGGAATATGAATCGAGGACAATGTTTGTTGCTTGAGCTGAAATTGCCGAGGGCGCGCGAAGCGCGCCCGAGGTAGGTTTCTGCTCAAGCGGCAAACATTGTTCGAGATGAATCATTAATATTATCCGAATTGATTTTAACAATTGATTCCAAATGATGATTTTCGTTTAACTTTGAATCTGAAATTCTTTTTCTATAGTTACGTTGGTTTAATCTTACCTGTTCTATCCTACGTATCTTAGATTCATGAATCTCTTCTTCAGACTTTTCTTTTCTTTTACGACCCATTTAAAATAAAAAATTAGTATTTGAAATGATAAATATGAAAGTATTTATTTAGCAAAGTACGAAATTTAGAGTAAAGATATTGTTAATACTATGTAAGTTTTAATGTATGCTCTTGTGTGTATGTATATGTGAGAAGCGTGTACAATATAGAGTTGCGCGCGAAATTTAGATATACTCTTTAGACTCAAGCCTCTACTGTATATGAGCATAGACAGTGTGCTGTTCGGTTTGTCCGAATGCTGACCACGTGCGTACATATAAGAATATGTGCTTTGATATTCCTATAATAAAATCTATTATTATCTAGTACATCAGTAACTTGTTATAACTTATTTAATCCTTAATAAAGCTGTTAGTTAGCGCTTCCATAGTTATTACCAATAGGTTATGGGCCCAGGCTCATTAAGAATTAAAAAAGATAATTATAACAGTGAGGTGAATACTTTGAGGTTAGCTCTGCACGTGGTCGAACAATAGGTTTGTTAAGTGAAAAAGAAAAGGGAAGACAATGACTAGTATAAACGCAAGAATACAAGTGTTAGATAAAGACAACTACGAAACTTGGCGAATGCAAATGCAAGCGGTACTAGTAAAAAATGATTTATGGCAGTACGCAAACGGTACACTAGTAAAGCCAGAAAATACGCAAGCACAGCCTAATGCGATTGCAGAATGGACAAAAAATGATGAGAAAGCAAAGGCTGACATCATTCTATGTGTAAGCCCAAGTCAATTGATGCAATTGAAAGGTATTGAAACATCGAAAGATGTGTGGTTTAAGCTAGAAAATATATATGCATCAAAAGGGCCAGCAAGAAAAGCTACGCTGTTAAAGCAGCTTACGTTGCATAGAATGAGTGAAGGTGACGATGTGAGAAACCACATTAATAAGTTCTTTAGTATTAAAGATAAGCTTGCGGATATGAAAGTGGATATAAATGCGGATTTATTCTCAATAATGTTATTGTACAGTTTGCCAACTTCTTACGAGAATTCCAGATGTGCAATTGAATCGAGAGACGAGCTTCCAGATGCTGAAATATTAAAAATTAAAATTTTAGAAGAACACGATGCTAGAATGCAAAAGTCTGAAAGTATGTCTGCGATGGCCATTTCTTCACAAAATAGAAATATTGAGAAAAATAAAATTAGAAGCGAAAAGCAAGATACAAATGCACTAAAAAATTATTATAGAAATAAGTTTTCAAATGTAAAGTGTTACAGGTGTCATAAGCGAGGTCACATCGCATCAAAATGTAAGTCAAAATATGATGGTTTTAAAAACGAAAATCAAGATGTAAATTTAGCAAGTGATGACGCTTATATCGCTTATATAGGAGATATAAACAAAAATAATGAATTGGCACATGATGACGAAAAATGGATTATAGATAGTGGGTGCACAGCACACTTATGTAAAAATAAGGACAGCTTCGTCGATATATCAGTTTCAAATGAAAATTTAAGTTTAGCCAATAATGAATCAACAAATGTGAAAGGAAAAGGTACAGTGAAACTAAAAATAAACACAAACAAATATGAAAAGAATATTAAGTTAGAGAATACAATGTACGTGCCCGATTTAAGGTCAAACCTTATGTCAGTGTCAAAGATAGTCGACAAAGGTAATATAGTTATCTTCGACGAAGATATTGCCATAGTAAAAAATAAAAAAACAAAAGAAGTAAAATTAATTGCAGACAGAATAGGAAATCTGTACTATCTAAGAAAGACAAAAAATGAAGAAGCTCAATATGTAAGCAATAAAAATAATTCTCTACAGTTATGGCATAATAGGATGGCTCATCTAAATGAGAAAAGTCTTAAACAAGTGATGTTAAAAGTTAATGGTACAAAGTTTACAGATAGTGAAAGTGTTTCAAAGTGCGATGTTTGTGCGATTGGAAAACAAACGGCACAGCCTTTTCACCACAAAAGTGAGAGATGTAAAGGCTTATTAGATATTGTACATTCAGATGTGTGCGGTCCGTTGAATGTTTCGACACTAGGTGGCGCGAAATATTTCGTGACTTTTATCGATAATCATTCGCGCTGGTGTGTCATATATCTATTAAAACAAAAAGATGAAGTTTTTGATAAATTTTGTCATATAAAAATATGGTAGAGAATGTAACAGGTCGAAAAATAAAAGAGTTGCAAACAGACAATGGTACACTGATAGAAGTCTTAGCGGACTGCCTGCTAAGAGGGGAGGTGTGCAGTCCGCTCATACTCAGCGGTAAACAGCAAGAGAAATGTTGGCGTTTTGAATCCCAACGAGCTGTGCGCGCACGGTCGGTGGCTTTCAAAACGACAACATTTTATTTCTATTTACCAAAAGTTTTCAAGCGTACTGCGCACGCTTGTAGTATACTGCGCACTCACACTTCGGCATGCAGTATACAAAAAGTTCTTTCAGTGTAGAGAATATTGCAACGGAAAGTTTGAAAGTTTCTTAATATCATCGGGTATAACTAGAAGACTGAGTGCGCCAAGGACACCAGAACAGAACGGGCTAGCAGAAAGGAAAAATCGTACCCTCATAGAAGCAGTAAGATGCTTACTAATACATTCCGGATTGCCATTATCTTTCTGGGGAGAAGCCTTAATGGTTGCAAACCATATAAGAAATAGATGCCCAACCATGGGTCTAGATGGAGATATTCCATATCATGTATGGCATGGTAAGATACCAAATTTAAAATACTTAAGAACATTTGGTACAAAAGTTTTTGTTTTAAATAAAAATTAGAAAAGTAAACTAGCAGATAGAGCCAATGAAGGAAAATTTGTTGGTTATTCGGAAGAAGCTAAGGCTTACAGAGTATGGGTACCAGCACTAAGAAAAGTTATTGTATCTAGGGATGTTAAATTTACTGAAGAAAAATTGTACAAGTCCAAAGAAAATTTAGAAAACTTATCAGTAAGCAAGCAAGATACAAATGTAAATAATAGTAATCTAAACCAAATAGAGATTGATTTACTAAAGTCTTGTAATGACGACAAGACGGATGAAGACAGAAACTATTCTGCTCGTCAAAAACATGTAAATACTGAAGTTAGACTACCAAAGAAGGAGGAAGGCCAAAGCTATTGAAAACAGGTAGACGTGGGCGACCAAGAAAGATCTATAGGTCAGCAAGCCAATCAGAAAGCTTGAATGAAACAGAGAGAGTACAAGATGTCACTTTGTCTAGAAGAGGTCATTCCTTAGATAATGAGAATAATGAAACCCAAAACGACCAGCAAGAGATATCCGACGATGATGTATTTATAGACTTTCCAGAAGCAAATTTTGTAGCTGTTGATTATTATGAAGCTCTAAATGGAGAAGACAGTAACGAATGGAAGGAAGCTATCAGTGAAGAGGTTAAACAGTTAATCAAGAATGAAACGTGGGAAATTGTGGAAAGTGAAAATACTAAAGACACAAATTTAATTGACTCTAAGTTAGTTTTAACGAATAAAACAGATATGTATGGCAATGTTATTAAAAGAAAAGCTAGGTTAGTAGCTAGGGATTTTAATCAAGTATATGGAATTGATTATTTCCAAACATTTGCTCCAGTTGTTAGGTTAGAGTCATTTCGCGTTTTCATTGCTCTTGCGACTCAATTAAATTTAAAAATTGATCAATTAGATATAACAAGCGCCTTTTTACATAATAGGTTAAATGAAAGGGTTTTTATGAGAATACCAAATTTTTTACAAGAGTTCCTAATGCTCATGTTGAAAGATGAAAAATACAAAGATATTAATAGTAAAATTAAGATAATGTTAAATAAAATAAGATTGAAAAATAAGGTTTGTTTATTAAAAGGAGCATTGTATGGGTTAAAACAAGCAGGTAGAGTATGGAATACGAAAATTGATAATATATTAAAAGGCTTAAATTTAAAGGCTTCCAAAGTGGAACCATGCTTATACTATAATATTAATGATAAATTTATTGTTATAATTATTTTATATGTCGACGACATGCTTATTGCCTATAACGATAAAGATAAAGTAAATGAATTTAAAAACAAATTAAAACATGTCCTTGATATAAAAGATCTTGGTGAAGCCAAATATTGCGTTGGTATTGAAATAATTAAAGAAAAAGATAAGTTCTTTCTTAAACAAAGAAAACACATTAATAATATTGTAAAAAAATTCAATTTGATCGAAGCAAAAAATTGCGATACTCCAGCCGATAAAAGCTTAATATATACATTAAAAAAGAGTGAATTAAATTTAGAATTACCGTATCAGGAGTTAATAGGAAGTCTGATGTATATCGCTGTTGCGACGCGACCAGATATAATGTATACAGTTACTTTTTTGTCGCAGTTTAATAAATGTTATGGAAAAGAACATTGGAATGCTGCAAAGCGAGTAGTCAGGTATTTAAAAAGTACAATTGATTATGGTTTAATGTACAAGCAAAGTAATGATGAAATTGTAGGATATGTAGACGCTGACTGGGGTTCCAATGTTCTCGACCGAAAATCTTATACAGGGTATGTTTTTAAGTTCGCGAGTGCAGCAGTTGCGTGGAAATCCCAGAAACAAAAAACAGTTGCCTTGTCGTCTGCAGAAGCAGAATATATGGCACTGGCTGAATCGTGTAAAGAGGCTATTTTCTTAAAAAATTTGCTTCTTGAGTTAAACATAAAAATAAAATTAAAAATGTATAATGATAATCAAAGTGCACAATTATTAGCGAACAATGCTATGTTCCACGCGAGATTTAAACATATAGATTTACGCTATCATTTCATTAGAGATGCGTTGCATAAAAAAGAATTAGATGTAGCTTATTTACCTACAGAAGAAATGATCGCAGATATAATGACAAAACCGCTTTATAAATCTAAGCATTTCTTTTGTATTATTGCATTTAAGGGGAGTGTTAATACTATGTAAGTTTCAATGTATGCTCTTGTGTGTATGTATATGTGAGAAGCGTGTACAATATAGAGTTGCGCGCGAAATTTAGATATACTCTTTAGACTCAAGCCTCTACTGTATATGAGCATAGACAGTGTGCTGTTCGGTTTGTCCGAATGCTGACCACGTGCGTACATATAAGAATATGTGCTTTGATATTCCTATAATAAAATCTATTATTATCTAGTACATCAGTAACTTGTTATAACTTATTTAATCCTTAATAAAGCTGTTAGTCAGCGCTTCCATAGTTATTACCAATAGATATAATACTTTTAAATAAATAAATTGAACAATTTGAATTATTTTATGTATTAAATATAATATGAAAAATAGAAAAATATTCATAAAATGTGAGAAATTAGTAAATAAAATATAAAAAAGTACAAAGCTATTTATTAAAATATACAGAATTAAGGTATAGGTATTATTCAATAAATCAATAAATAAGATACAAATTTAAATAATTATGTGTTTTAATAATTTCATGTATTAAATACAATAATAAAATATTACATAAAAAAATATAAAACATTAGGCTTATAAATTTTCACTTATACATTACACTAATATTTGAATAAAATAAACTTTACCGCATAGAACATATTAGATTCATATAATTTATTATTATTGAACTTTTCAATTTCTTTTTATCACCTTTAAAAATTTTCTTTTTGAAGTATAGAATAATCCTCTAAAATTTTTAATTCATCATATTCAATTTCTTTAATCGTTTATAAATTGTACATTTCAACTATTTTTTTCCAACTTTAAAAATTTTCTTTCAAATCCTCCTTTACAATTTTTAAATTGTCCTTTAAAATTGTAAAATTATCCTCTAAGATTATAAAATTGTCCTTAAAAATTGTAAAATTATCCTTTAAGATTATAAAACTGTCCTTTAAAATTGTCCTTTGAAATTATAAAATTGTCCTTTAAAATTGTCCTTTGAAATACTGTTGTTTTAATTTATTACTTTAATTAATAATTCTTTAAAAATTGTTAATCTTTAGCACTTTTAATTAATGAAATGTAACACCTGCTAAAAAAAATTTTTGTAAATCTGTTATAAATATAACATTATAAAATAAAGTTGCTAATATTTTCACTGTTCAAAATTAAATAAAATTAAAAATATACTATAATATTTAAAACGACGATTCAAAACTACAATTAATAATTTTTTTTTCATAGATTTTAGATACTAATTGAAATTTGATTTTACACAATAATTTAGAAAATATACTATGACAATCTAAGATAAATAAGTTATAATATTAATTATCTATTAGTATTCATAGAATTTTATTATAAATTTATAACTAATGTTCATAATTTATAATATAATAATAAAAAAGATTATAAATAAGTCATATTTCTTGACTCACCTCAAAAAAATTTTTTTTAATCACACAATAAAGCTTGATATTTTTTCACACACTTTTGGTACTAAAAAATAACCTTCAGTCACTTTTATAAAACAATTGTAATTTATTTTTAATAATATATATTAAAAAAAATAAACTTTATTTTTTTCACTTCAATTCTACTGCTATCTTGCTTCGATGATAATATGAAATCAACTAAGTGAAGTTGGCTTCTTTGCCGACTATACAATGTCTGATCTGTTCTCGTTTCTCTATAGTTCATTTCATCGTTTCTCCTTCCGCTGGTCTTTCCGTTGTATCCACCAATGAAATTTTTTGATAACGCTCTGAATTGGCTCTACGACGAACTTCAATTCGATACTAATCTCTATCTCCCTTTTATAATAGGACCCTTTTATAATAGGATATTAAGGTGGTTTTGCAGTGTTTCAAATAATTTAAAGAAAATAATAAAATTATAACATGGTAAAATTATAATGTTGTGTGTGATTAAAATATTTGCAGTGTTTTCAATGCAGTTTATGGTGTGATTCATATGAAAATAACTATGGAAATGTTATACTTTAACATAAAATTTTCATAAAAAACTTAAGCTGGAAATAAGTAAAAGGAGAGATAATTTTTAACGATGGTGATTTGACGGATATCTGGAAGACGAAGGATTAATAATTTCAATGTTTAACAAACTCTTTAAATATACATTATAGTGTGAAATATTAAGGGGATGTAATACGGTATATGATTTCTACATAGTTACCGACATTGCAGTTTTCAATATTTTTAATCTTTATTCCAAAATTTTCAAAAATATCTCTCAATTAGGCTTTTTATTAGTAAAAATGGAAGGCTGTAATATAGAGATATTGTAAAAATTTCTAGATTAAGAATCAAAAATTTTGAAAACTGTAATGTCGGTATTTTACATTCCCTTAAAAGAATAATTTTAAAATAAGAAAAAAAAGGAATAAAAATGCAGTATAATTAGAGAGCAAATAATTAAAACCATACACTGCAATTTTGCAGAAGTGACTGAAGTTAAAAGTAACAAAAAGTGAATTTTTATTAAAAATAAAACGACGAGACAAAGAAAAAATTTGACAAAATTTTTTTAATTTTATCATTTTTCTGATTTTTAGGGTGTTTTAAATAAAACAAAAAATTTTTATTCTAAATATACCCTTATAATATGAAAATTATGTTAAAATTTTATTTTTACAAATTTCTTATATATTTTTTGTATATAGATATACTAGCCAATGTAATTTTGTATCTGTCACTGTATCTGTATCTTGTATCTTTTTGAGTGTAACGGCCTATAAGTATATACAGGAAACATAAAAACTTTTTAACGTTACCCATTTCCTGTACTTTTACAGTATAATATATACATCTGTTCATTTAAAAACATCTTGAAACATCACTAAATTTTTAAATAAAAACTAAAATAAATATAAAAGAAACAGATTGAAAAAAACATATGTGTTTTTAAGTGTTTTAAGTGTATTTGAAGTGGAAGGCTTTTAAGACGGAATGTGAACGAAAAAGTAGACACACACACAGGAAACATAATTTTTGAAAGACACAAGATATTGTAAATCAGTAGAAACGTTTTTTTTTTACTTTTATTTATTATATATGACAAATTTCCGCTTACTGTGAAATAACCTTTTTTTCTAAACAGTGAGCTATTTTACATAATGGAACGTGCTCGGAAAATGGTAATAGTTCCACAAGACAGTTTGGATTATGTTGATGGAGCGCAGACTAACGCACAAGATGGTCAAGGAAGTAAAAAAGGCTTGAAACATTTGGAAACACTTAAAAGCATCCAGACACCAAGAGATGAATTTTCACGTCTCGATGAAGAAATGAGCAATGTTTTAACATCTGACGATTTTCCAGACGACCATGAAAAATGGAAAAACTTTTTACAATTGTTATAGAGATATTTATTTTTCATAAAAAATACTAGAGTGAAAGCAGATGATTTCCCGAACACAACTTTCACAAAAAACGATGCTCAAATGTCTGATTCATCTATTTTAGCTCACGTCCCAAAAACATATATAGATAAAGCAGCTCAATTGATAAGTTATTTAAAAACTCATTTATCCGATCGTTTATCATGGAATAAAAACGGAATCGTTACTGTAGATGGTAATATCATAAATAATTCAAGTATCATAGATCTGGTTGAGAGCGCGGTGGCGTAATGGATAGAGCTCTTGCCTTCAGAGAGCGCGGTGGCGTAATGGATAGAGCTCTTGCCTTCAACGCGGAGGGCATGGGTTCGAATCCTGGCCAGGTACCTCTAACTTTTTTTTCGAAAGAAAATAAGTGTATGTGCCATTTATATCGCGACTCTTTAAAAAATCCGACCTCATTGGGTATCGGTTGATTGTTGGTTACAAAAGTGGCTGACCATCCATCGGTAGTCAAAGTTTTTTCGGTATGGTGGGTCTGACAGTCCTAGCCTGATGTAATGTGTTAAACAGATGCCGGGCGGGGGACTTCCTCGACTTCATCATATATAAAAGGTTAATCATATAGAGGACAATATCCTTTATATATTAATCTTTTTTTAAAAAAAAAGAAAAAATCATAGATCTGGTTAATGATGCATTAAGAAATAGAAAAAGTTCTAACGCTATCGGTAGAGCACATTATGCAAATATTTTACGCGCATCTAACACACCACGCGCAATCATAGGAAATAAATATTACTGGAAAATCGAATCAGTTGAATCTGTTTCGAGAGATAACGTAACACCACAAACAGCGCCTTTACCAAGCAGCTCCGATAGCGAAATAGAAAGTTCGAATGGTCGTAAAGCAAAAAAACGTAAAATATCATCTCGCGCAAAGCAAAAAGTGAAAGAAAAAAGTAAAATATTACAAAACAATTTAATTACCCCGCAGCAACAACAGCAAAAGGGTTGGTTTTCTATGAGTTTATAACAGAGCAATGAGTAAAAAGTATGAAAAACAATATTTTAACCCGGCTCACGAAGCTGGCTTTTCTGGTGCACGAAAACTTTTGCGTTTAAATAAAAGTGACTCGCCTAAACATATTTTAGGATGGTTGAGTAATCAAGATGCATATACCCTTCATAAACCAATAAGAAAAGAATTTCCTCGCCTACATTATAATGTACACATGATAGATGCAGTTTGGGAATTAGACCTAGTCGATATACAAACTTTAAAAAATTATAATGATGGGTACTCGTACTTATTAGTAGCTATAGATGTATTCAGTAAATTTGCTTTTGTTCAACCCATGAAGGATAAAACCGCTCAGGCGGTCGTAAAAGCTTTCATTGAAATTTTGTCCCGAGCAAAGGGTCGAATACCCGTATTCTTACAAACTGACCGTGGTAAAGAATTTATAGGTAGTGCTTTTCAAAAATTTTTTAAAACCAAAGGTATCCTATTCGGTATTGCTCCTTCTCCAGATGTTAAGGCTGCTGTTGTTGAGCGCTTTAACAGAACTTTAAAAGAATGTTTATGGCGATATTTTACATACAGAAATTCATACAGATATATAGATACATTACAGGACCTTGTACGAAGTTATAATCATACACCTCATAGTAGTATAAAAATGATACCGGCTTCTGTTACTATATACAATACAATACAAGTGCGTGAAAATTTGGAACATTCATGGAAACGCAATGATGGAAAAAACCGAAAAGCACGTGGATTCAAACCTGCTAAATGCAAGGTTGGTGACTTTGTGCGTATCAGTCGCGCGAAGCATGTTTTTGAAAAAGGTTATGTTCACGGTCGGAGTGAAGAAATTTTCAAAATTTCACGAGTTTCTAAACGTCAAGATATTTACACATACGAATTAATTGATCTGGAAGAAGAAAAAATTTAAGGGTTTTTTTATACCGAAGAATTGACTTTAGTAGGTAAAAATCGTATGAAAACAAAAACTTATAAAATTGAACGTGTTATACGTTCTAGGGGTCGAGGCAAGAAAAAAGAAGTCCTTGTAAAGTGAATAGGATACCCCAAGAAATTCAATTCGTGGATTCTCGAATCCGAGCTCATTGCAATATGAGTACTTAAGAATTTTATCTTGTGCTACCCAGTAACAGTAGCATGAGATATTTTCCCGATAATACAACTACTTGTTTAACCACGCAACTACCTCATAAAATGCGGCTTCACAGTGACTGGTGTGTTGGTCTTGCAAAGATTCATATACCCTGTACTATTCCACATTTTTCACATAAAACTAAAGAAACAAAATTGAATTTTTTCTATACTGAAAATGATTTAAAAAAAAAAAAAGCAACTACCAAACTATATACAATCGATCTACACGAAATACCGTACGGTAGTTATGAAAATGTAGAACAATTAGTTGAAAGTATAAATAATATTAGCTCTAACATGCGTAATCATTTAAATTTTACTCGCTCTTCCAAAGCTTTTGGATGTTATGAGCTTAAAACTGTGTGTGATACGAACTGCTGGTCAACGCATTATTTAACAATAAGTGAAAAAATTAGGATACGATCCTCGTATAATGAGCACCATAAAATCAGAAGATGAAAACTTTGAAACGAAAACAACAACAACAGTAACACCAGGATTCTCTTACATGCGGCTTATAATAGATAATAATGGAGGGTCTATAACAGGTAGCAGACCGGCATGCTTGGCACGTGCTATACCTGAGCAGTTATTTGTCGACTCGAACGTTTGTGAACCTTTTACAGTAGGGGACACACAAGCCTCATCACTTAGAATTGTTTCTTTAGACAATGCTAATTACAAATTCGGAACTACAATAGTAAAAAATTTTGCGCCTATTAAATATATACCACTGATAAAGAATGCATTTAACAATATCGTTATTGATATAAGAGACGCACACGGTAGTCCTATAGCATTCGAGTATGGAACTCTCACATTCACACTTCATTTTAAGCGTATTCTTTAAATGTAAGTGTAAAATGAGTCATTATATAGCATACTACGAAAATCAAATCGGTAGCGGAAACGGTGTACGCAACGTTTTCGCCGGTTCGCACTGGCAGCGCGTTTCAGGTCAAGGAAGTTTTTTTTCAGGTCTGGCCAGAACTATTTTACCTTTTGTATCGAAAGGGTTAAGAGCAGTTAGTAAAGAAGCTCTGTGTGGTGGAATAAGAGTGCTTGAAGATATTGGCGATAATATTAGTTTCAAAGAATCTATAAAAAATCGATTTACAGAATCAAAAGATAATTTAAAAGAAAAAGCAAAAAATAAAATTAACGAATTGTTAATGAGCGGGTCAGGATATAAAAATCCAGTTTTCAATTGAACAATACAGTCTTTGAAGCGACGTTCGATTGAAAGCATCGCAAACTCATTAGCAAAAAAGAGAAAAAAAAGAAGAAAAAGAAAAAGTGGCAAAAGGAGAAAAAAAACTTCAGCAGGTAATAGAAAAAAGAGACGTCGCTCGAGCGGTGTAATTAAGAGAAAAAAGAAAACCACTGTTCGCCGTCGTAAGAAAAAAATTTCACGCAGACAAAAGTCAAACGATATTTTTAACTAAAAAACATCATGGCTTTTTTACACAGCCATAGTAATGAGTGTCTTAAATCAGAGCTGTCATTATTTACTCTCCCACACACTCAAACATCTATTGAATCAAATGAAATAGTACATTATAAGCCCGTATCATCGTTAAACGACGATGCACCTTTAGAATTTGTAATATCCAGCAGTGGAGAGAGTTACATTGATCTTGCTCATACTATGTTAAGCTTACGCATTCAAATACTACCGAAAGATGCAGAGAATAACGAAAAAGTCGGGCCTGTAAATTATATATTACATAGTTTATTTCAACAAGTAGATGTATTATGTAATAATAAATTAGTATCGCCATCTAATAATGCCTATCCATATCGTGCATATATAGAATCTCTTTTAAATTACGGGCGTGCAGCTAAAGATACTCATTTAACTACCTCTCTGTGATATACAGACACTGCAGGTAAAATGAATGCAAAACCAGATGCTTTGCAGGCTGAATGTAATAAGGGTCTAGTAGAACGTTGTAAACATACTTACGCTGGTATAATAGTTGATCTACTCGATCGCCTGCATTGTGATTTATTTAACCAAGATCGTCATCTTTTAAATGGCGTAGAAATAAGATTATGATTAGTAAGATCCAAAGACGCTTTTTGTCTTATGGACTCACGCAAATTTCAGTAGTCACATCGTTGAGGCTACGCTTCTCGTAAGACGTGTAAAAATAAGCCCCAATATTCTATTAGCCCATGCTAATGCACTTTCAAAAACGGCTAAATATCCCTTGACAAGAGTAGAAGTAAAATCTATAACCATGCCTGCTGGTATTTTAGGTGATACACTTGACAATGTTAAATTAGGACAAATACCTAAAAGAATAATTTTAGGTTTTGTAGATAATCGAGCATTTAACGGAGATCGTACATTAAATCCATTTAATTTTGAACATTTTAACATAAATTTTTTGTCTTTATATATCGACGGTGTAACAGTTCCGAATAGACCGTTACAACCTATTTTTATTGGTAATAATAAGCTTTACGTTGACGCTTATCTTACGATTTTCTCTGGAACTGGCAAACACTTTGCGAATGAAGGTAACGAGATTACACGTACAAATTATCCCGACGGATACTGCCTTTTCGCTTTTGATTTGACATCCGATTTATCAGCAAATTTTTGCGATCATTGGAATCTCGTTCGTCACGGCTCTATACGCATAGAAGTGCATTTTGAAACAGCTCTTACCAAAACGATAAACTGTATAATTTATTCGGAATACGATAATGTATTAGAGATCGACTCTTCAAGACAAGTTACAGTAAACTTTAACTCATAAATTTAAAAATAGAATCTCTATAAATAAATGTTTTTAAAAGAGGAGAAAAAGGGCGGATCTTAGAGAATAAATAGACGAGGAGCGACTTAATTTTTTCAAAAGTCAATTTTGTCTGATTAAACGCAGTAGTTTGAAAAAAAAATTTAGTTTTACTTACGTGTGCTATACATTTTTAAAACAAAAATGGAGTTAAATATAGATATTCAACCTATTTTCGATAAAGAGTACAAAATTATACCTAAAGAAGTTGCCGTAATGTCTCTTCAAGGAGACGCTTATTCACATTGGATTATACACTGAAAAGAAAGTGGTGAACTACGAGTTCCACGAAGTACTTCTGCTTTACCAAACAGTAGGCATGCAAATCTTTTCTCTCGTGGTGAGTGTGATGCCCCACAGAAGAAGCTAACCGTTCTTTTTGCGGGGCTTCTCAGTTCCCACTCGCGTCTCTCCGATGTGAAGTGAAGCTCTTTTGCCACAGAGGCGCTACTGTTCTCTTGCAGCGAGACTCCGTGCATACGAACTTAAGAGAGCGTGGTTCGACTACCGGTAGTTCAGCTACATCACCATTTATTTTTCAGTGTAAAGCCACCTTACGAATTCTCACAGCTTAATAGTTATTTACAACGGGCAAATAACTCGTTAACGAAGTTAGTGCACGATATAAAATGGTTTGAAGGTGATACAACGCTTACCCTACTAGAAAAGTTCGTGTTGATTCTGTACTGATTTTACACTGATATCAGTATGTGATTCGTATTGCATCAACGTAAAATCAACATAGTATTCATACGGAATTCGTACTAAGCGAACTCTGAAAGTAGTCTCAAAACGCAATGCGAATAAAGTACGAAATTCATACTTATGAAGCACAAATACTAATTAAAATACGTATAAAATCAGTACTGAATTTGCGAATGCATATTTAGGTGAATATGAAGTAAACTCACTCAGAGCATAATCAGTATGAAATCAGTGTGCCATTTAGACAGTTGTTATGCTAAGTATGCACCAAATATTATTAAAATAATTAGTAGATTCGTAATGAATCTTGGTGAAATCTGTACAAATATTTAAATCACTAATAAAAATTGAGAATAAAAAAAAATAAACTCAATGCAGTACGAAAACCAGACGGACTTAATACAAACTGAAAACCAAATATACACGCAATCTTTTAACAATAAATAATTGATAAATACTGAAATTACATAGATTTTGTACGAATTTTAAAATTGGCTTTAGATGCAATAATTATAGTATCTCAATACGGATTCAGTACGAAATTCGTACAAAATCAGAACAAAATCTATGCGTTATCTTCTTACAATAAGTGCTGAATTCGTACTGAGCTTATTTTATTATTCGACATTTTTCTTCTGAATTTTAAATCTCGTATATATTTTATTCAGATTTAGTACTAATTCAGCACTTATTGTAAGAAGATTTCGCATTGATTCTGTTCTGTTCTTGTACAAATTTTGTACTGAATCCTTATTGTGATACTATAATCATTCCGTCTGAAGCCCTGCTAGTTTTAAATTTCGTACAAAATCTAAGCAATTTCAGTATTTATCAATTATTTATTGTTAAAAGATTGCGTATACATTTGGTTTTCAGTTTGTATTAAGAGGAGGTC
Organism: Anastatus disparis; assembly: GCA_017163975.1. NCBI lineage: Eukaryota > Metazoa > Arthropoda > Insecta > Hymenoptera > Eupelmidae > Anastatus > Anastatus disparis. The sequence goes on from JAFFSR010000081.1 coordinate 829,414, forward strand.
ACGTATCTCTGTCTTTTTCTAATCAAAGAATTGAGTTTCTTACAGAAACTGATAACTTTAGCAAAAAATGAAGAGAAAGCCGCATCTCGTAATAAAAAAAGCAATATTTTCTCTGATAAGAAAGAATTAATTTTATTGCTTCGTTTTCAAGAAAACCTTGAAAAATTTAAATCATAGAGGTTAGGGTGGACAATTTGGTTTTTCAAGGTTTTCTTGAGAACGAAGCAATAAAATTAATTTTTTCTTATCAAAGAAAATATTGCTTTTTTTGATACAAGATGCGGCTTTCTCTTCATTTTTTGATAAAGTTATTAGTTTTTGTGAAAAAATCATTTCTTTGATTAGAAAAGGACAGAGATACGTGACCTCCTCTTAAGTCCGTCTCGTTTTCGTACTGCATTTGTACTGAGTTTATTTTTTTTTATTCTCAATTTTTATCAGCGATTCAAATATTTGTACAGATTTCACCACGATTCATTACGAATCTACTAATTATTTTAATAATATTTGGTGCATACTTTGCATAACAACTGTCTAAATGGCACACTGATTTCATACTGATTATGCTCTGAGTGGTTTTACTTCATATTCACGTAAATATGCATTCGCAGATTCAGTACTGATTTTATACGTAATTTAATTAGTATTTGTGCTTCATAAGTATGAATTTCGTACTTTATTCGCATTGCGTTTTGAGACTACTTTCAGAGTTCGCTCAGTATGAATTCCGTGTGAATATCATGTTGATTTTACGTTGATGCAGTAGGAATCACATACTGATATCAGTGTTAAATCAGTACAGAATTGACACGAACTTTTTCAGTAGGGTAAACATGTGCAGGAAAATTTAAAAGCCTTTATGAAAAGTGCTTCTCATATATAAGTTTCTGGTCGACCCAAAGTCGATTTTTTAACGGACATTTTAGGACGAAAAGTAATTAATTTAGATGATTATGAAGTACCCAGCTTCGCAATGATGAATTTTAAATATAAAGATGAAATTTTAGCCTGTGTTTATCATAAAACAAAATCGTGTTTCTGGGTAAACTGTGCAGTGCTTAAAGCAGCTTTGTTAAAAAAATGGCTCAACAATCTGAAAATAAAATTTAGAGATTCCATCACAAAAGAAGTTAAAAAAAATAATAAACCACGCACTTTGAACTTTGACAAAGATGAGGATGAAGGTGAAATTCTTGAAATTTTGGAAACATGTATTTGAATATCGTAAAAATAATCCAGTATGCGATGACAGCGACGAGGAAAACAATTCAACATCATCTTCATCGACAATATTAAGTACGTTATCGAATTATCTTGCTAAAGATCCCGAAGAAAACAAAGAAAATGAACCATCAAATATAAAAGATAAAGAAGAAGATAGTCAAAATAATACAACTGCTGGATTGAGCCCTATCAAAGAATCACCAAGTAAGAAAGATGAATACATGTCAAATATTACAGGCGATTCAACACCTTCCAACACTAACAGTAGGGGTAGTACCAGCAGATCGAATCCCGCGAATATTGACGAGACCGACAGCATCAGTAATTAATACAGATGAAAGTTATCGGTCTGAAATTCATTGGGTAGCATTATACGTAGACAAAGAGGGTATAGGAACCTTTTTCGACAGTTACGGACAACCACCTCAATCACCGTATTTTCGAAGCGCTTTAAAGAGGAATTGCAGAAAATATAGCTGGAATACCAAATGTTTACAACAACCAGAGTCTACAGTTTGCGGTAATTACTGTGTTGTGTTTTTACATTATATGTGTCAATTCAATTCATTACAGAGTTTTTGTATATTGTTTAGTAATAATTTACAAGAAAACGACACAATAATTTTATACTATTTTAATCAATTAGTTAAAAAAAATAAAAAAAACATTATTCGATGTAACAAATTAACTCATGTTTTAAATAAAAATATCATAGGCGGTAGTTACTGTATTCAATCTTGTAAGATAAAACTGTATTGTTTAAAATAAATTCAAAATTTTAAAAATCTTGTGACTTTTTATTTGTATTTCTAACTCTCCATCCTAATAATAATAATAGTAGATTTTCTTACAAGGAGATAAAATGAAACTTCCGCACGTACGTGTCATAAACACGTACGTGCGGGCGTTTCATTTAATCTCCGTGTAAGAAATAATGCTTTTCTCTATCCCTAGGCGAAACCACGTAAATATAATTGTTATATAAATTAACAATTATATTTGCTTTTTTTGTTTTAGCGCGTGTATGTCTTGTTCTTTGCTGCCGCCCAGCATTTGTCACGCGAGTGACAACGAGCGTGACTGGGCTGGCGGCGGCAGCAAAGAAAAACACATGCACAAGCCTAAATCACGAGATAAAGAAAGACACATGAAAAACACGCGCACAAGAATCCTCTTTTATGAACGAGAAAGAGAGAGAGAGAAACACATAAAAACACACGCACAAGCCTCTTTTATTTTTTTATATGAGTTAAAATGAAAAAAAAGAGTTTGTACATTTTTTATAACACGACACTACTTATGATATAAGATTTTAAAGTTTAGAATCATATTTTATTAGAATACAATTCGTTTTAATTTATAAGCGCAACGTATATATCGTCTGTCTTTTTTTTTGTTATGAGAGAGACAAAGACAGAATACAATCATAAACACGAGCCTACGGCTTTTAGCAACAGTTTTGGTTAGGTCGAGTCTATATTTCTCTTCGAGAGATATTTTAACGTGAGGCACGGAAGGCGCCGGAAGGAGGCGCGTTAGTCGTTTTAAGTGTAGCTAAAAGTGCTACTTCTTCTAGTGTAAAGGCTCGGCGGAATCGCGTGGTTTCGCCTAAGGGATAGAGAAAAAAATTTCTTTACAGGATAAACCCAAGTTCATAAAAATATATATTTTGAAAAGTTACCTTCAAACATAACCAGTAAATTATATACAATAAATACCAGATATAAGCATAAACTTTTTTCTCCCACCATCTTTTTTATCATCATTATATATATTTCAATGTTCGAATCATTCTTAAAAAATTTTCTTCTCATTATACTTTCATCTGTAGCCGAGTCAACATCTTACGAGGAGAGTGTTTCACCTTCGGGTCACCAATTTTGCTTTAACTTTGGGAATGTTTTCTAGATACAGAAACATGAAGAAAGCCAAAATTTTAGAGGCCAACGCTCAATATTTCCCTAGTTACAGGCCATTGAAGAAAATCACTAAAAAAGTCACTAGATTTTCAAAAGCTTATGGTATCTCAGCATTGTTAGCTAGAAGCTTATACCTTTTCTTAAATGAAAGCTGAGCTAAAATCCTTTCAAAATAGCATCTATAGCATCTCAAAATATTATTTTTTTCCAAAGTTAGAGCGTAATAAAGATTGGATCTGAATTTTTTGTTTAAAACATAAATTAATAATAAAAGCTAAAATTGAGTTCAATCTTTATTACGTCATAACTTTGCGAAAAAATAATATTTCGATATGCTAAAACTACGATTTCGAAAGGATTTTAGCTCAGCTTTCATTTAAAAAAAGGTTTAAGCTTCTAGCTAACAATGCTGAGATATGATAAGCTTTTAAAAATCTAGTGACTTTTTTAGTGATTTTCTTCAATGGCCTGTAACTAGGGAAATATTGAGCGTTGGCCTCTAAAATTTTGACTTTCTTCATATTTCTGCATCCGGAAAACATTCTCAAAATTTGAGCAAAAACGGTGACCCGAAGGTGAAACACTCTCCTTGTTAGTAATTTTAAATTTCTTTTCCAAATTTTTTCAAAAAAAATTATCGAAAATCGAAAATTTCAGAGAAACCATGGTAAGTTATTTTTCCTTTTTTTATAAATAAAATTTATAATTAAAATTTAATTTTTTTTCCTTTTTTTTCAGATACGAAGACGCGTAATGCGCTTACAACGTAGGTGCTACAGTCGAAAAATTTAGTCGAGGAAATTAAGGATATTAATAATGCTTTCTGGGTATGTATGTTTTACTTTAAAATATTTTAAAATATTAAATCATTTTTAAAATATTTATTTTTTTTTCAGAAACCACATTCTGACCAGAGTCATCATCCTAGGCTTCGTGTAAAAACACCCGGAAAAATCAACACGACATATGACCTAGAGGTATAATTTTATTTTTATTAATTATAATAATGATATCTTTTTTTTTAATTATTATTATATTCCTTTTTTCTTTTTCTTTCAGCCAATCACACCAGACATATGCATCCATACGATCATACCTGTGACACCGCTGATAGAAACTGTAAGTATTTTTACATACATGTTATAAAATAATATTTCAAATCTTTTCTTAAATATATTTTTCTTTTCTTTGATTTCAGATCACATCAAACCGCTTACTCAAATTTTATAAAGAAGTCGTTGACAACAGTAATGACGAAATCAACAAGTCCTTTTCTGTAAGTAACATTTTTCATTCATAATTTATCTTTTTTCTAAAACTTTTTATCAATGAAAATTTTTAAGTAAATTTTTCTAATGTAAATTCATATAATTCTACCCTCGATGTAAGCTATAATGCCAAGAGGGGTAAGCAGTACTCTTCGCTGCTGTCCACAAAGCCCAACGCTTACGGGCCACCTGTACGGTAAGTAAGAGAGCGATGTCTACACGTCGATGGATGCTATAGCGCCAAGAGGGGTAAGTATACATCTCTCCGTTGCTCTTTTCAACACTCACAGGCCCCTGTACGGTAAGTTAGAGAGGGGGCGTCTACAGCTCGATGCGAGCTATAGCGCCGAGAGGGGAAAGAAATCTCTTCGTCGCTCTCCTAAGTCCCGAAACCCATGTCCATCTTGCCCGGGGGAGAGGAAACCCATGTCCATCTTGCCTGGGGGAGGGGGAACCTTCATGTCTATAACGCGCGAGGGAAAGGCAGCGAGAGAGACCGAAAATTTTTTCGGCGCCGTCTGGGTGCGTCATAGCACAGTTCTCTTTACCAACGTCCATCTTTAATTATAAATTAAATTATATTAACTTGATTAGTTCCAGCCTTTGATAAGTTCCAGCATTATAATCTCAGTAAAATACAAAAAAAAATCATTCGTAGACAGAGGAATATTTTACGTTTGCAGAAATAGGAGCCGTAAACAAAAATCTTACTAATGCGAAGAAGAACAAGAAAAATGTAAGGAAAACCAAAAAGCAGATACAAACGGAGAAAGAAGAATATGATAGATTATTATTATTATTAACTATTGGAGACATAGATACAATAGGTAAAAATATAAATGTAAGCTTTAATAAATTAAATTTTGAGAAGCAGGAAAGTGTTTCCGAAAGCAGCTATAGTATACAAGAATTCAAAGAGAGATATAAGCAATTACACGACAAAAATTTCGATAAAGTCAAGTAAAGGAAACCAAGAATGAGACATTTACAGTAAGGAGAATGCGATTCAAGTATAGAAGAATCATGAGACCCATTTTATACCATCAATGACATTGAAAAGATGAATAGAAAATTAAACCAACTAACAAGGAGAGCACCCCACCTCCGGGAAGCGGATTCGGCTGAAACTGCAGGATATGATTTTTTGATGAAAAAAATGAACCCGTGTTTTTTCTTTTCTTCGAATAGGCCCCCTAGACAAGGATATAGACACTTTTTTAAAAATATGGTGAATAAAAGCCTTTATAAGAACTTAAATAACCAAAGAACTAAGACTCTTACAAAAAATGCATGAAAAATAAAATGAAGCACGAATTGAATGCTTTAATTTAAACTTTGTTGCATTAAAAAATCTTCAGTGGTTCAAAAGTTACAGGCGATTAAAATATGTTAATGAAATAACGTGAAAAATTGATCATATTTTATATGTTAAAAATATTAAGCAAATATATGGTAATATTTAATGAAGAATAACTTTCGAACAACAAAAGATTTTTTAATGCAACAAAGCCTAAATTAAAGTATTTGATTCGTGCTTCATTTTATTTTTTATGCATTTTTTGTAAGAATCTTAGTTCTTTGGTTATTTAAGTTCTTATAAGCTTTTATTCACCATATTTTTAAAAAAATGTCTATATCCTTGTCTAGGGGGCCTATTCGACGAAAAGAAAAAACACGGGTTCATTTTTTATCATCAAAAAATCATATCCTGCAGTTTCAGCTGAATCTGAAAATATTTTAAGTCAAAACAAGGAGAGTGGCATAATATTAAATGAAGAGATAAATAAAATAAATTCATTCATAGAAGCGATGAATGAAAAAAATGAATAAAGGTCAAAAAGAAATATGTGTGGATAACGATAAGACACCAGCGAAGTAAAGTAAACATAGACATAGACATAGACAAACTTTATTCGGCCTTGGGGTATATATCCTGTCTGGTACAATAAGAAAATACAGCGATGAATAACAATAATAATAATATTTCAAATCAATATTTTAAATTAAATAACAAGTGAAAAGCAAAATAATAGTAAGAATAGTATACAGTAACAACAAGTGAGTATAGTATGTTCATATATGGCTCAAGTAGGCTTCATAAATGCAATTCAAAATTATTAAATACTAAAAATTCTTAAATTCTAAGTGATTTCAGGTAACTTATATAAATTTTAATTCAAGTTAAAATTTAAAACAACAGAAGTGTCTTAAGACAAAAAATGTATATAGCTAGTAAGCTAGAAAGTGCAATGTTATTAATAGTCACCAGATGACAGATCAGCCAGTACCTATCTCATGCTGCCACGATTCACACTCATTCAATAGAAGTTTTTCATACAAATAAAAGACTCCAATGAAGAGAGTTCTTTGTTGAAGTAGTCAGTCGCAGAATGGACAAAGCAGAATGCTGCATAGCAGCAGTACGAACGATAGGACAAATAAATAGTCTCGGCGTCAACCTAGCAGAGAAACGCACAGATGCATTAATGTGCTGCGTTACGAACCTTGTGGCTAGGTATGATGGCCTACCATGAGCAAGCACGTTGAATGCCAAAAAGATTTTCAAGTATAGGCGTCTATTTTGAACCGAAAGCCAACGATATTGAAGGCGAAAAGGTGTCACGACTGCCTATGTGGCCATGGACAAAACGAATGCAAGCAATAAAGGCTCTATGCAAACACAAGTTTAAAGTTTGTGGAATATCATCATGAGTGACTGCTGCATACTCAAAATGCGGAAAAATAAGGGACTCAACGAGCTGTTTCCTAATATCCTGAGACAAAGCATGTTAATAAAATTTCAGCGACCGTAAAGTAGCATGTACCTTACGAATCGTCGCAGAAACTTGCTTATTCCAGTCAAGAGTGGAGGATATCCATATACCAAGATTTTTGACTACCGAAGAATAGGGAACAATAGTATTTCCAACCACAATATTAGGAGCAGGATTATCTTTCAATAGAGAGATATACTGTTCACTACCAATGATTATAGCTTGAGTTTTTCCCGCATTCAACGACAGACCATTTTCATCAGCCCACTTAACCACAGAAGCAATCTCATGATTAATAAAACCAACCTCATCTACTAGATTTACCGGTAAGAAGGACTTATAAATTTGAAGGTCATCAGCAAAGAGTATATGCTTTGATGAAAACAAGAAATCAGAAATGTCATTTATATAAACCAAGAACAATAGTGGCCCCAGGACACTGCCCTGAGGAACACCAGCTGATACAAACGACCATTCAGAAGTATTATTCAAGTTATCCACTACAGAATAAGATCTATCAGATTAGGAGGCAAACCATTTGATGACAGTATCAGAGCAGTTCATAGAACGTAACTTGACAAGCAGATTAGCCTGAGGAACTCTATCAAATGCCTTAGAGCAGTCAAAGAGAAGTAGCAAGGTAACCATACGACGATCGATAGCAATCCTACAATCATCCAGCAAGTGTAATAAGGCTGTTTAAGTGCTATGACCCTTTCTAAACCCAGTCTAATAAGTGTCAAGCAAGAGATTTGACTCGAGGTGAGCTGGGTGTGAACTACCCTTTCCAAAACTTTCAAGATCTCGCATAGTTTGGCAACAAGACAAGTCTGAGTTGGGCTGTCTATCTTAATCTGCTTAGCCAATGGTAATAGGAATGCTCTTTTCCAGGCTGCCAGGAAATACGCATGGACAAGAGAGTCATTTATAATAGAGATTAAAGCATCAGCTATGGGATTTTCCACAAGCTTAAGCATTTCAGCAGAAATAGAGTCAGGACCAACGGCTTTAGAGCCGACCGAGCGCAGAATAGGGGAAAAGAACCAAGAAAAATAGGAAAGAGAAGAGCAGGTACGTTTAATGACCAAATAATTATAATAAAAAAAACGAAGAAAGGTCAAATGAAATGCAGAAGAAGGAATATGTGAATTATATAGAAATAAATGAAGGAGTTGATGATGAGAATAAAGAAAAAATTAAAATGTTGTTTATGAAAATAATATTAAAGTTTGCGAGGGTCAGGTTAATAAAAATATGTTGAAAAAAGAAAATGAATTGTTCGAAGAAAATGAAAAATTTAAAACAGACGCATTAGTTTCTGAAGAAGAAAGTGAGATAAATATTGATTAAGTTATCTCTGAAAATCAATATGAACCATATAATGACGCTGGTTATGTAAATTATTATGGCAGTTACGATTATAAAACGAAGAATGAATGTTTCAATGATCGTGAAAATGAAGATTTACAGAAATAAGGAGAAATTTTTATAAGTGAGAATAATGTTGTAAGTCCGAAGAAGGGGAGTCGTGATTTTGAAGAAATATATATTGTTGAAGGTGAAGAGGAAAGAGAAATCCCTCACCATGATGAAAATAAATATTATGTATTGAAGAAAAAAGAAGTATTTAATAATGTTAAAAATAATAGAGAAAATGATGCTTTCTATTGGATAAAACCCAAAGTTGGGGATAAAAGGGAGTATTACGACAAAGAAAATATTTCTTATGAAAATACCTGAAAAGGAGAGTGTAAAAGTAGTGTTACTGAAGTGATGATAATAGTTAAAACGTATAACGCTAAACATAGAGAAAACATTTATATTAAAAAGAAATATGTGACATTTGAAGAGCTCGATATTGATATAAAGCAAGAAGGAAGTTACGAAGAGAACGCGTCATTGAACGAAAAGATAGAAGTTATAATGACTCAGAGAGACAAAGGGGATAACGTAGAAGATCAAACAGCCTTACGAAGAGAATGTGAAAAAAGAGTTTGAAAGAAAAAATATTATTTATAAAAAAAAGGAGGAAGCATTAAAACCGAAAGATAATAAATTATTCAATGATTGCGAAAATGTTCCGAAATTTAATCACAATTGCAGACAGGAGAAGAGATTAAGAAAAAAATTATATAGCAACGAAGAAAATCTTGTTTACGAGAAGGATGAAAGTAAAATCCTAGAAAAATAGAAAAATACCGAATCAAAAAGAAATAATTCACATAAGAGAAAAGAAGAAGTAGAGTTACACACTAAGAAAGAGAATATTATGCATGAGAAGTTTGAGATGAAAAACGAATATGAGATACTCCGAAAGAACAAGCAAGAATTAGTATATTTGAAAACGTTAAATAGAGAGATTGAAGAATCTTTACCTAAATAATGCGAATCTGACGACTATTATGACAAATATGCTCCAGAGAAAAAGGAATATGATAAAAATAAGTACTATAAATATGATTTCGACGATTCAAAATATGAATATTTAAGACACACTAATAAGTCTTATTTAGGCATATTATGCTATGACAAAATCCAAGAAGAGCATGACGAAGCTGCCCGCCTTCTAATAATATTTCCAATCCTAACTTATGAATAAGCGATGCGTTTAATCGAGTTTTTTTGCTACAAAGAAAGAACTTGTAAGATTAACCTCTAGTGCGGACATCTCAAGAAATCCACCAAAATATTATACATACAAAGTCATAATAAATACTTCCAATGTATCATATTTTAAGGTTAGGTATGTCGAGTTTGATATCTAATTTCCAATCCAAGCTCATAAGAAAATAACAAGTCAAAATGATTTTTTATTTTAACAAAAATTATTGTATTAATATAGCTCTAGTGTGGACAAGTCATTATATTTGTTTAATTTATGAATTACAAAAGATATTGATAAAATAAAAAAAGCAAAACTCGATTGCTGCAGTTTCGACATCCCGGTAAGGCTAGAAAAATTAAAGTCACTAGTGCAACTGCAGTACTTGACTAAGAAGAAAAAAGAGCTATATAAAAACTACGCAACCTATAACAATTATAGATACACCCCTATAGATGACAGCGTTTGGATATTGAAAGGAGGCAAACAATATAAACTAGCTGACCAATATAAAGGGCCATATCTGGTTACAGATGTTTTTAATAATAAATGTAACATTAAAATAAGAATAAATAATCATTAACTAAGGTAGCTCATGCCAAGAGGCTAAGAAAATCCTATTTTGAACCAAAATGAAAAAAAAAGAGGGAAAAAAATAGAAAAAAAGACGGGGATAAGAATTAAAACAATATGTTTAAAAATAAGAAAAGTAATGAGAAAATAAATTAAACTTGAGTAAGGTAGAAGGGAGTCTCTAAAGTTTAAGTGTGGCAGTCCCATAGAAAGGTATACATATATATATATACACACGCGCACATACGCATATACACACATACGCATACATACGCACACACACACACACACACACGCACGCACCCACGCACACACACACGCACTCACGCACACACACACGCGCGCACACACACACACACTCACGCACGCACGCACCCACACACACACACACACACACACATACACACACATGCACGCACGCACGCAAACGCACACACACACACGCACGCACGCACACACACACACACACACACACACACACACACAGATATATATATATATATATATATATATATATATATATATATATATATATATATTCCTATGTACATTTTTACATATACATGTTACATACACATAAACACATACATTCATACACATGAACACATACACATACACATACACATATACACTTTCGCACATACACATACACAAGATTGGCCTCTCCATCTCCGTCTCTTTGTCTCCGTCTCTCCATCTCCGTCACTTCGACTTACCGTCTCTATTTCTTTGTCTCCGTCTCTCCATCTCCGTTTTTCTACTTCCGTCTTTTTGTCTTTATCTCTCCATCTCTCTATCTCCGTCCCGATATCTATGTCTTTCCCTCTTTGCCACTCTGTCTCTGTCTCTCTGTCTCTGCCTCTCCGTTTTTGTCTCTCCGTCTCCGTCCCTGCATCTATGTCTCTTCGTTTTCGGCTCTTCATCCCTCTGTCTATGTCTCTTCGTCTTCGTCTCTCCGTTTTCGTCTTTCCGTCCATGTCTCTCTGTCTTCTTCTTTCCGTCTCCTCGTCTCTGTTCCTACGTCTCCATTTCTTTATCTCTGTTCCTCTGTCTTAAACACATGAATAAAAAGAATAAATTCCTATCATATTTTTTCATAAATTTAAATGGAATTCAGTAAAACAAATTTTTAATTTATCATGATGATATGATTTATATTTAAACAATTTTTATGCATATTGGAACTTTAACTAACCAGGAGAGGCTATGAGCTTTGGATCACAGATCTTGATGAAACTTTGGGATATGTTTTTAGGTACCAAAATATGAGTAAAGCTAGAGCGGTACGGTCTAACACTTCGAAAAACTGAAATTATAGACGTTTCTAGTCTTATTTTAAGAAAAATGTAAAAAAAGCTCCTAATTTAAGTATGAATAATCCAGTCTAAAAATGTCTTCAATAAATCAACAGGGACTAAAATAAAAGTACAGGAAGCAATCTTTAATTTGCCGTTTTCAGAATTAAAAAATAATAATTAGAACCAGGGATGTTTGTTCAAAGTTAAGAAGCAAGAAAGTACCAAAAATCACAAAATCACTGTCCTTTAGAATTTAGATGATTTTTGGTACTTTCTTGAAACTTTGGTACTTCTGAAAACGGCGAATTAAAGATTGCTTTTTGTACTTTTATTTTAGTCCCTGTTGATTTATTGAAGACATTTTTAGACTGGATTATTCATACTTAAATTAGGAGCTTTTTTTACATTTTTCTTAAAATAAGACTAGAAACGTCTATAATTTCAGTTTTTCGAAGTGTTAGACCGTACCGCTCTAGCTTTACTCATATTTTGGTACCTAAAAACATATCCCAAAGTTTCATCAAGATCTGTGACCCGAAGCTCATAGCCTCTCCTGGTAAGTCTTTTTCAAACATATCAAAACTAAATTTAAAACAGAACTGCAATACAAAAATTTATGAATTGAGGCAATGTTTTTGACTTTAAAATTGGCTAATTTATACATATTAATATAATATATCAAAATTTAACCGAGCGACGTTAGGAGCGAGGTAAATTAAGCTCGTATTAATTAATAAAAATTCTTTTTACCTTAAATATATATTAACCCCGTTTAAAAAGTCCGATTGGAATTCCAATGAGATTTATACGTATGAATGATTTTGCTTTTTCCCACTAATTCAGAGGGAGAAAAGTTCTTAACAACATTAATTATTATAAAAATAAACAGGCAAAGCATACTTTTTTCTTGCGAATTCACAGCTTCTTCCGCTTAATTTAAGGGTGAAATCAGATGGAGCGGAAAATAGACGACGGAACGTCACAAAACATTCATTCCGTCGCCTTGTTTTCCGTCAAATTTTTTCCCTATGTTCACCTGGCGCGGAATGTAGCTGAAAAATTGTTAAAGATAGCATACAAATGTATCCGCGAATTTTAAATTAACAACAAAAATGTTAAAAAAGTTGGAAATAATCACCTATTGTTATTGTAATGAGATTCTTTTTTTATAAAAATAAAATATAGTTTGTTATTATAACCAAATATTTCAATTAACATCATTATTTTTTAATTACAAAATTGCTAATCAACGTCACAGAACTTCTATTCCGCTCCATGTGAATATAGGGAAACAAATTTGACGGGATAATAGAAGCGTCACAGACTTTTTGAAATTGTTTAAACAAATAGTTAACCAAAATAGAATTTAAAAGTTTGATTGAAATTAAAAGTACAGCTGTGGAAAGCAAATTAAAAATATTACGTGAGGTTATTGAAGCACTAATAATTTTTTTAAACAAAATAAAAATTGATGTCGTCTATTACGTCGTCTTTACTCCGTTGGCGGAATACAAAGATGCGGAATTGAGGTCTTGTGACGTTCCGTCGCCTATTTTCCGCTCCATCTGATTTCACCCTAAGAGAAATTTAATTTGCGGCAGAAAAGAACTTACAGTCTGTCTGCCTGTTCTAGTGGAATTTTGTAATCGATTTTAAATTAACTTCCCGATGAGCTAGAGACTTGAAATTTTAAACATAATTCAGATTTCAATAACAATGCAATACTATAAAAAAATTTATATGCCTCTACCGATTTATATATAAATATATCAATTATATGCGGAGATGTTTGCAAAATTGAAAATTTGAAGATTTTATATGTAGATATACTTATAACATTGATGTCTAAAAATCTATGAAAATTTAAAAAATTCTTTAACTTGTCATATATTATAATTAGACATAAATTACAGCATTTTACATTGTTTTTATCAGACTTAACATTATATTTTATCGATTCTATGGCCCATCGATGCATAAAATATCATATTTTAGTAGAATTTCCAATGACGTAAAAAACTTTTTGCCCTCTTAGTTCACAAGAAAAAAGTACGCTTCTTCCGCTTAATTTAAGAGAAATTAAATTTTGCGGGAGAAAACTACTTTTCTCCCGCTTATTTTTAGAGAAATCAATATTAGCGGGCGTAAAGAACTTTTCTCCCTCTGAATTAGTGGGAAAAAGCAAAATCATTCATAAGTATAAATCTCATTGGAATTCCAATTGGACTTTTTAAACGGCGAAACATAAGACTTTGATCCATTAATAATTTTAAAAAACCTCATCTGATGTTTTCTTGTTATGTATGTGTATATATATATATATATATATATATATATATAGGTATATACATACACTGAAAGAAAAGATATCTCGATCCTCTTGGATATAACTTAAAATCTGTGAAGCGAGTAATTAATTTAAACATCTAGTTACCTACATCTAAGGAATCATTTTTCCATTTGAATGATCACATCAAATCGGAGTAATTCTTTTGCTTCTAGAAATCTTTTCTGTCAATGTATATACATATGTTATGCATAATATAACGTTTTACAGTTTAACATACGATTTACAATTAAGCTTCAAATTGGTTGTAAAATTTGTCGATAAAATCGATTTAGCGCTTCAGTTTAGAAGATTTTCGTCGTTACGTCAACATGATCTCTGATAACGTTTGCGATATTCGATAGTATTTGCTGAAAAATGATTACTGCGCATGCGCGCGTCGGCTTTAAGCTTGCCCTTAGACGTTACGGTATTACTGAATAAGCCCCCTGAATGTTGTGCATCTGCGATAGTAGACTTACGTTTCCTAATACTAAAGTAATTTATAGATTTCTTTTCCAAGCTGAGTACTTTGTCTTCGAAACTCTCTACTACAACAGCCAGTGTCAGTAACGAAATCAAGAACATGCTCTTCAGACAATTTGACATCAACTTCAGAAATATCGGACTCAGCTACACTGGAATGCAAATGTTCATGCTATGAGTCAAATAATAAATACAACTATACTACTATACTCTTTCACAATAGCGGTGGGCGATATATATCGATATTACAAATGTCGATTTTTTTAAGCACTCGATATCGATATTTTATCCGATATTTTAAAATCTGATATATCGTCAGATCGATATTTTTTTTACAAATATCGGACACCGATATCAACCTGAAAATTACCATTTGGAAATAAGATTTGCATTCGACTTATGAGCAGGGTTGGTTTCAGAAAAACTCTACGCTCATAGTTTATGACTGTAAGCGTATAGATTTCGCGACGCCAGCGCTGTTTCTCTGTTATAGCAATTATACAATAAGTCGTCGCAGCGCTGTAAGCGCGAAATCTCAACACTTACAGTCATGAACTGTGAGTGTAGAGTTTTTCTAAAACCAACTCTGCTTATGAGCGCTGTGAGACGATCTTGTATAGTGTCTTTGCTAGGGACTAAATTTGTTGCGGTCGACATTTTTAAGGTGACTTATAGTTAAGCCTATAGAGCTGAAGTGTGTATACTCGTTCGCAGAACTGATAGGTCGTTAGCGTAATGTTGAAGCACCAGTAGAATCGACCAGTTTTCTAATTCAAAACATTGAACACAGTGTGAAATAAAAATGTAGACTGTTATGATTGTTTGATAATTATATTATTTTGTAAAACTTCGTTTTAATTTGACATAAAACAGTAAGTTTTTTAATCTGTTCTGTTATATAAATACAAAAACCTTTATTATCTCCTATCATAATTCTTAACAAAGATTATGTTTTACAACAAAAAAAATTTTCTTTCTTTAATATAAATTGCATTTTAAAGTGTAAATTTTTTTTTATCAATATATTGCATGAATAAAATTTAATTTAATAAGCTAAACTGTGTGAATTATGTATAATTTCCAAACTAAATTATTTGTTAATTTAGTGAATTTGGTAAATATACGTCATATAAGTAAACAAACATATATTATTTATGCAGTGAATTCAGTCATAATAAGAAAACGATTTCTTTGTCATATAGAGGTTAAAGTATACAACACACGCCATCAAGTTCGAGTATTTACATCATTCAGCGCACTTCTTTTACATTTTATACTCAGGTAATGTTTTGCAATATATTATGTTATTTCTAATAGTAAAACAAATTATTAAAATTTATAAATTACTAATTATATTATTATTTAGTTGAATCCTATTTTTGATCCTTTTTTTTAAAGACGCTTTAAATATGCAACCGTATATTTTTTTAATACACTATATTTTTTATAATTTTCAGAGTAAATATCACAGTATAATAACGTATTATTCATATATTTAGCTATAGTGGCTCGATAATCTACTAGTTATTGTCCAACTACAACAGTACGCATTTCTTTATTCCTTATCCATTTTGTTTATCCTTTTTAAATGTATTAACGTAAAGTACAAAATTATATCCTGTTTCCAATCATTGAAATAATTTATTTTTATCAATTTCGAAATAATTTTTAATCTCAAATTTTTGACGATTCTTACAGTGTCATCGTGTCATAAAAGTGAAGTCTGGAATTACATGAAAAAAACGTCTGAAGGGTGTATTATGTGCTTACTGTGCAATGCGGAAATCAAGTCATCTGGTAACACAACAAACTTACGCGCTCATCTAACAAAGCATCATCCCACTGTTCAATTGAACCAGAAGGATTTTTGTACAAAAGCATCAAACCAAAAACAAAATATGGATGAACCAGTAATAAATAATCAAATAATTTATGCGTAAAAATTTGAAAAAATAAAAAGTTGTTAAAGAAATGTAAAATTTTAAAAATTGTTTGTTATAGCCTCATCAAGAAACTCTTGAATCCGATTGCAACCATTTAACTCCAAAAAGACTCAAATTTGATTCGAAAGAATCATCATTATCAGAAATGTTATCAACACCGAAAAGTTCTAAACAATTAAAAGTAGACACTGTATTTGCAAGCCAAAAATCATTCCAAGGTATTTAAATTATTTATTTACTATTTGTTAAAAACTACATATAAAATTTCAAAATTTTATTATTTTTAAAAAAAAATAATAATTTGATTTTTAAATAAATATTTCTCTATATCGCTTTTTTAAATAAATATTCATCATATTCCAGATGGTGGTAGTAAAGCAAATATGGTAACTAACAGATTACTATTTATGATTGCTAGAGATAAATTACCATACTCAACTGTAAACAACGAAGGCTTTCGTATATATACAAAATACCTAGCTCCATTATATAATATTCCAAGCAGAAAAACAATTACATGTTTAATGGAGGATAAGTATGAGGTCCTATCAAAGATGGTAAAAAAAAATTTATCAAACGTTCATCACGTTTCTTTGACAACAGATGTGTGGACAGATCCTTTAAATAATATATTTACATTAAATTTCAATACTTTTTTAAACTTGAATCGTTGTAATTCGAGTAAATATTAACCGATTTCGCTGAAATTTGAAATATATTTTCTAAATATCATAGCGAAACTTATGATAATTATAAAAAATGTTAATTCTTAAATAGTTAGTCGCAATTGTTTATTAATTAATATAAAGTACAAATTGTGCGTTTATAATGTTCTCGAGAAAAAAGTATCGAGGGAACTTTCAAGTACAAGAAACTTGTAGCGAGAAAATTTTTGGTTTTTGTATAAAGAAGATTTGTGGAAAGTTTCAAATCGATTGATAAATAATTAAAAAAGATATAACATTTACAAGTAGCGCGCATGCGGTCGAGCGCTGCGATTTTCTTATAAGTTAGATTCTTAGTGAATATTACGTCAACTGAATGACTCTTGGTAATATTATTTGGGAAAAGCAATAATACAAATATAACAATATGATATTTATTAAAAGTAAATAAACATATAAATAAACAAACAAATAAATAAATAAACAAAAATCTGTAATGTAATTATTTAATAATTAAATAATTACATTACAGATTTTTGTTTAATACTGATTTTTTGATTGTTTCAAAGGATTTCTTTTTTATTTTGTCTCTTAAAATCTTTTTTACTTTCGCATTAGTAATATGAGTTTTCTAAAAACATAAAGTGTAATATTTTTAAACAATATAATATTGAGATTTATATTTATAAAAGTAAACATATATGCGTGTGTACGTTCACTCTTCTTCTATATAAACATTATTATGAATTTTGTTCGTATATATATATATATATATATATATATATATATATATATATATATATATATATATATATATATATATATATATATACTAGGGGGTACCCCCCTGCTCGCCCTGCTCGCCAGCCCCCCAATTTGTGATGTTCTTATTCTTGTGCATACATACGTATAAATGCCTCATCTCTAAGGCGTACCCTGAGGCGTTGTAAGAGGAGGGGATGAGGAAACATTGAGGCGTCTCTAAGGCGATGTATAAGGCGGGACAAAAGGCATACAAAAAAAATGCCTCATCTCTGAGGTGTACCCTGAGGCGTTGTAAGAGGAGGGGATGAGGAAGCACTAAGGCGTCGGTAACTATTTTTACGTTATTTTTGAAAATTTTAAAAAATATCACTTTCACAAACTTGAGGCGTTTCGAAGAATTCCTAAGGCTTACCTGAGGCGTCTCTGAGGAGTCTTTGAGGAGACCTATGAGGTAATATGAGGCGACAAACGTTGAGGCGATGTCAGAGGCGGGTCGAGGAGGGGGAGGAGGGGGAGGCATCTCACAGAGGCTGAAAAAAAAACCTATATTTACGTTAAAAAAATTTAAAAATGTGAGGCTGGGGGAGGAGGGGGGAGGACGCAAGAATGCTATTTTTTGAGGCTTACGTCTATATAATATAGGAAGATATATATATATATATATATATATATATATATATATATATATATATATACGATTTAGGCAAGTGCTGTGGTCTTAACATATAGGAATATTTTGCTACCAGTCTTCTTTAGTTTAACGTTTAGACTTGTAAAATTGTACAGCACGGGGAATATTGGAATCCAAAAACGGTCAGAAAAGAACAGAAAATGAGACATCGTTCTTTTCCGACCGTTTCTCATTATAAGTATAAAATAAATTTTATTCCTCGTGCTGTACAATTTTTCAAGTCTCGTCGTTAAACAAAAGAAGACTGGTAGCCAAATATTCCTAAGAGTGAACATATACACGCATGTATGTTTACTTTTATAAATATAAATCCTAACATTATACTGTTTAAAAATATTACACTTTAAGTTTTTAGAAAACTCATATTACTAATGCGAAAGTAAAAAAGATTTTAAGAGACAAAATAAAAAAGAAATCCTTTGAAACAATCAAAAAATCAGTATTAAACAAAAATCTGTAATGTAATTATTTAATTATTAAATAATTACATTACAGATTTTTGTTTATTTATTTATTTGTTTGTTTATTTATATGTTTATTTACTTTTAATAAATATCATATTGTTATATTTGTATTATTGCTTTTCCCAAATAATATTACCAAGAGTCATTCAGTTGACGTAATATTCACTAAGAATCTAACTTATAAGAAAATCGCAGCGCTCGACCGCATGCGCGCTACTTGTAAATGTTATATCTTTTTTAATTATTTATCAATCGATTTGAAACTTTCCACAAATCTTCTTTATACAAAAACCAAAAATTTTCTCGCTACAAGTTTCTTGTACTTGAAAGTTCCCTCGATACTTTTTTCTCGAGAACATTATAAACGCACAATTTGTAATTTGTATTAATTAATAAACTATTGCGACTAACCATTTAAGAATTAACATTTTTTATAATTATCATAAGTTTCGCTATGATATTTAGAAAATATATTTCAAATTTCAGCGAAATCGGTTAATATTTACTCGAATTACAACGATTTAAGTTTAAAAAAGTATTGAAATTTAATGTAAAAAATTTTCTTGCTTTTAATTTTTTTCTGGAAAAATAAAAATTTTATAAAAAAACTGTTAACGGCATGTCGGAGCTGCAGCAATCGAGTTTTGCTTTTTTTATTTTATCGATATCTTTTTAAATTCTTAAATTAAACAAATATAATGACTTGTCCGCATTAAAGTTATATTAGTACAATAATTTTTGTTAAAATAAAAAATCATTTGGACTTGTTATTTTTTTATGAGCTTGGATTGGAAATTAGATATCAAACTCGACAAACCTAACCTTAAAATACGATATATTGAAAGTTTTCATTATAACTTTGTATGTATAATATTTTGGTGGTTTTCTTGAGTTGTCCGCACTAGAGTTTAATCTTACAAATTTTTTCTTTTTAGCAAAAAAACTCAATTAAACGCATCGTTTATTCATAAGTTAAGATTGGAAATATTATTAGAAGGCGGACAGCTTCGTCATGCTCTTAATATAAAAAAGATGCGGCATGATGAGTTTCACAACGTCAAATTTTTTGAAATTTATTTGAAGAAAATGAAATTTTTACTACCAAGTGACTTCAATTTTACGTGCTCCGAACGTAAATGCCCTTATTGCATCCGGGCCTTCAATTAAGGATGTAATTCTTACAAATCTGTAACAACATAGAATTACAGAAAAGTAATTATTTGATGAATTTAAAAAAATTACTTTCTTAATACAAAAAATAATTAGCTAATTAATGTATATAATATTATATATATTTGTTACCTGTTCTATTATATCGATATATTCACATATTCGCAAAATTATGAATTATCTTCTAAAGTGTAATTACGAATAATTACATAAATGTTAAATCTTAAACTTTATTTTAAATTATATAGGCACAGATAAGCATGTATGAGTTTATGTCTAATATTTTCGTATACCACGTTGGTCTAGTGGCTAGCGTGTAGGATTCGCCATCGAGCGTCGGTCGAAGGCGGACGTGTGGTCATGGGTCTCGTCCGTTTTTCGTGTTTACTCTTCGGATAAACATAAGTGCGAACTTAATTGTTAACTAATCAAAGTGAATACAGTGACTGAAGCACAGTTATTAAGTGAATTATCCTAAAAGTCCATCAAATGGAACTTTTCTTTCTTTATATAATAGTTTATTCACAAAAATGTCGCATACAAGTGGGGGGGATATATACGGTAAGCGAAAACCGGAACCTCTTTCAAATATGGCGGACCATAGTGACATAATGAACGCTAAAAAAAGACCAGTTGATCACTCAAATATCAATGCATATTTATTCGAAAAAGATTATCAAAAGGCACTTAAGGAAATGGGTGTAAGAAAACAAAGTCACATTCAACCTAACCTGAGTTGCGCAACAAACAGAAACCCGGTTAGCGCAATGATAAATCTTACTGAAACCGACAAGGTAGAAGAATCACAAAAAGCAAAAGAAATGGAATACACAATAGGGACGAGCAACACAGAGAACAACAGCAACACTGCGGAACAAGAGGCTAAAAACGGCCCCTGGCTATTCCCTAAAAGAATGTACAAACCGGCAAACTCAAAAAATATTAATGGAACCACAGCATTACCAAGCACTCAAAATAAGTTTTCGCCGCTTTCAAACTCAGCAGACATGGCTAACGAGACGCACGACGTCAGGTCAAACGCAAACCACTCACCGAAACTCAAATCAAGGAAACCCCCCCCCCCAATCTTCTGTAGGCATCCGTCCGCTAAGGAGATAATCAACTTATTAAATAAAACTACAGATAAAAACAATTTTTACATAAAAAACAGTAGCGATGAACAGCAAACAATAATGTCTGCTAACACTGAAATTTTCAAAAGTATCAAAGACCAACTTACAAAGGCACAGATACCATACTACACCTATACCATATCTGCAGAAAGAAATAAACTTCTAGTTCCAAAAGGTCTAAATGGGGAATTCTCACTTGAGGAGATCAAAGAAGACATAATCAATCGTAACATTCCCGATATCAATCTAGTTAAGATTGAAAAACTAAAAGTCAGCGAGAACTGCAGTCAAAAAAATAATATACTAGTCCATCTCTCGAATGACAGCACTACGAAAAACATCATAAAAATAAATAACATCCTTAACCTCCGAGCTAAATGGGAACCCTTTAGAAAAAAGCGCATATTTCAATGCCATAGATGCCAACGTGTTAACCATTCAAGTATAAATTGCAATTTACCATTTCGTTGCGTCAAATGCAAAGAACAACACGCACCAGGACAATGTACTCGAAAAAAAGATGATGAAATAACGCCACCTTATTGTGTGAACTGTAATCAACTGGGTCACACCGCCAACTATAGAGGCTGCCCATTCATGAAATTCGCCCAAGCAAAAGTAGACGCAGCAAGGATCGTTCCTTCCCACAGTAGAAGACAGTTCAATTACACAAGGCCCAACCTATCTTACGCCGCAGCAGCGACAGCACCGACAAGACACGACCCGTCTAGTAGTAAAGTTTTAACTACAGCATAAGAAACCAATAATGGTTTGTATATAACTGAAATGCAAGTCAAAGAATCGCTTGAAAAATTAATAAATACCTTAAAAGTAGATTTGGTCAATATCATTAGCGCGCAAAACATCACACTACAGAATCAATTAAATATTCAAAATGAAAAAATCAAACTTTTATTCAATAAATTAGAATTACAATGGCAAGATTAATACACTCTCTTAAAATAATATCTGTAAATGTTAATTTTATAGTTACAAACGCGCGCCGACATAATCTCCTTGAACTTATAAATAAAGAAAAATCGCAAATAGTGTTACTCAACGAAACTAAATTGAACTCAAGTCTCAAAGTAATGTTTAAAAATGTATAATTTTATTAGAAATGATCGACCAAATTCTACACAGGGTGGCGATATGAGTATACTCATCGAGAGCACTATCCCTTACTCAAAATGTAAATACTCACCTGTAAATGTTAAAAATACTCTTAAAATTACTGCAATAAAAATACAATGTACAAACAATAATATAACAATCATATGTGCTTATGCTACCGGGCATAATGATATCTCAATAATCTCTGAAATCAATAACCTTAATCATAATAATTATATATTATAGTGCTTTCTCATAACATATATTCAGTACAATAACATATAATATGTAAATCTTGTAAATATTGTAAATACTTCCACAACTTCTAAAAATAACTGTAAGCTATATAATTAAGTCACTTTATTTGCTGGTTTTTGTTATAAATTTTTTCCAGAACTCAAAAGAATTGTATTCTAGACAGCGATCAGCCATATGTAGAATTAAAAATCTACAACGGCTCCCTCTCACTCAGTGAATCATAACTAACTACAATCATATTATATCTACGAGCGCGTACTTGTATAAGCCGAAATGATAATTTAAATGTAAACTGCGTTTCAAGTCAAAATGTATTAATGTTAAGTTTTATTTGTTTTTGTAACAAAAGAACCTGTCAATGTAAATTATATTTTCAATAAACAAATATTCAAAAAAAAAAAAAAGTGGCTAGCGTGTGTGCTTTTGAATTTAACTGCTCAGGTTCAAATCCCCATGCAAACAATTTTTTTAAACGATTTACTTAACTATTTAAAAATTTTTTTTTAGTAAAAATGTATTCTGAATTTTTTTTTAATGTATTTTTTTTTAAATGTATTCTGAAAAATTAAAAAAAAAACAAATACAAAAATGTGTTAACGTATATATTAGTTACAATCCATTAGTGAGATAATTTATATTATTAAATTGTAATTTTTTTAAAACAACTTTTTTTTCATATCAATTTTGTTACTTTCAATGTTAATAAATTTAAAATACATTTACAGTAAATAATCAATTAATAGTAAGTTATTAAAAACAAAGAATTAATTAGGACTTTGAAAATTAATTTCCTTGTATATGGAAATTTAATTTCTTATTCAAATGAATTTTTATAAGAAAATTAATTAGTACTTTTTTTCAAATAATATATTTTTGTATACAAAACTAAATATATTTTTAAACAGAATATATAATTTTATTAATAAATTATTTTTTTATATAATTTACTTATTATTTAATTAGAAAGAATGATTCTTTATTATTCATTTAATAAATTTAATAACTACATTAAATTCATTGATTATTCATTATTGATTCATTCAATTTTTTTGATTATGAATAATTTAAAAATATTTAAAAAAAAATTAGTTACAGAAAAATAAAAAATGTTATACAAAAGGAATCTTTGCATAAGAAAATAAAATGTACATACTTGAAAAAAAATTTTTTTAATTTTAAGTAACTCGTTAAAAAAACAATTGTTTGCACGGATATTTGAACCTGAGCAGCAAAAATTAAAACCGAGCCACTAGACTAACGTGGTATACGAAAATAGTAGACAAACTCATACATGTTTATCTGATCCCATATAAATTAAAATCAAATTTAAGATTTAAAATATATGTAATTATTCATGATTGAATTTGTAAAGTAATTCATATTGTTTCGAATATTATTTACAATTTCAAAATATAATATTATTTTACTGTAACAGGGGCCAAATATTATATACATTAACTAACTAAGTATTTTTGTATTAAAAAATATTTTATAAATTTATCAAACAATTATTTCTCTGTAAAACTATATCACAGATTTGTAATTATTATGCATTTTAATTATTTGATTACTTTAAGAAAATAATATACCTATAACAACCGCTAACTTAAGCGTCGGTAACTGAGACTTGTATGGTAAAACAGAGTACTCAGTACTCAATTCGATAGCTGCGCAACGCGCCGTGGTCGTTTTGCAAAGCTCTCTACAGAGGACTTAAGAGACTCACCCCCACCAGCGCAGTTTCGCGTCCTGTATGTACGACCGTGCTTATAACTCAGGTCCTTTATGAGGCACAGTTATTTTAAAAATTGAATTGAATTACGTTTTTAAAATAGAATATATTTCATTTGTTCAGATTTCAGTGACAAAAAACTTTTTTCTGTAAAAAAATAAAGTTTGTGAATTTGAAAAAAAAAAAAAAATGAGAGACACCTTTCTTCGTATTTTCAACCTTTTTTTAATAGAGGCACATTCTGGGAACTTTTTTTATTTAAAAGTAGACATTGAAAGGTATTCATAAATAAATTTTCAAGTGATTTGTTTAAGACTTTTTTTCTTTACAACCTTAAGAAAATAGTATATTTCGGTACTAGTGCGATAAAGTGATTTTTTACTCGTGTGGCGGTTTGCGCCCGAGCGAAGCGAGGGTGAAAAGGTCACACGAGTAAGAAATCACTTTCTCGCACGAGTATCGAACACTATTTTTTGACACGACGTGTGAGAAGCTCCATTTTCGCACGTGTCACTTTGTACAGCGTGCGTGAAATCGAGCTTCTCGCACGGAGTGTCAAAAATTTTTTTATGGCAAGTTATAATATTATTTCTTAATATAATCGCATCTTTTTAAGTTATAGATTAATAACTAAGACTGATGGCTTTATATAAATTAATGGACCATGTTTATCACCATTTTTATTCTAAAATACTGAAATAACATTTAAATTATCCCCGATCATTGCAGATTTTTTGATGAGTGATTAGAATTTTAAAAGTTTTGAATAATTGCTCATACATGAAAATTTCCACTAACACAAAATTATGAAACACTGTTTGAAATTATTTCAAACTTTTTAAAATTATTGAAAACTATTCAAAACTATTCAAGTTAATAAAAAATAGTTTATATTAATTGAAAATTGTTTTGAAATATTTTGAATATTTAAAATAATTTATAACTTTCAAACATGAAAAATTCAAAACTATTAAACACTGTTTGAAATCTTTTCGAACTTTTCAAAACTTTTTAAAACTGTTTGAAAATGTTCAAAACTGTTTATAACTGTTTTAAATTTCCTAAATTTAACACTTATAAACTGTTTTAAACAGTTTTGAACAGTTTTAAACATTTTCAAACACTTTATATTTCCGCTAGGGATTGCATATAATGAGTAATGCACTACCAAATACGACGCACGCTCAACCAAAAGTAAAGCATAGATGCACTGTTTATCGTAGCCCCGTCAAAAACGTTTAGCTAAAAATGCAGCTAAAAATACAGCTATATTTAGCTGGAATATAGCTATATTTATCTGGATTTTTTAGGTAAAAATCCAGTTATTTTTTAGGTAAAAATCCAGTTAATATTTTGAGTCTCATGTAACAGCGGAAAATATAACTGTATTTTCAGCTGTATTTTTAGCTGTATTTTTAACTGTATTTTTAGCTAATTTTTTGAACTAATCCTTTTTGATGAGGCGAACAATAGCTGATAATATAGCTAAATTTTCAGTTATATTTTTAGCTGTATTTTTAGCTTAAATTATTTTATAATTTCACGGAATAATAACTCGTTAGTTATTTTCCTGTAAAAGAAAGTTCCAAAAATGAGGTAAACCTCGTAGTGTCAGCTCTCCGAAGATCGAAGAGCTTCTACATTTTGGCACAAAGTATCTTGCTCTTTTATACCTATGGCCTCAAAATTTCTTAATGGAATCGTAAAATTTAGAGATCCGCCACCTAGCGACGTGAAGTGAACTTACCTGTCTTCAACTATTGATTAATGCTACGTCGCAAGGTGGCGTTCCTCTAAATTTTACGATTCCATCGACAAATTTTGAGGACAGGTATAAAAGAGCAAGATACTTTGTGCCAAAACGTAGAAGCTCTTCGATCTTCGGAGAGCTGACACTAAGAGGTTCACCTCATTTTTGGAACTCTCTTTTACAGGAAAATAACTAACGAGTTATTATTCCGTGAAATTATAAAATAATTTAAGCTAAAAATACAGCTAAAAATATAACTGAAAATTTAGCTATATTATCAGCTATTGTTATCCTCGTCGAAAACGATCAGCTCAAAAAATTAGCTAAAAATACAGTTAAAAATACAGCTAAAAATACAGCTGAAAATACAGTTATATTTTCCGCTGTTACAAGAGACTCAAAATATTAACTGGATTTTTACCTAAAAAATAACTGGATTTTTACCTAAAAAACCCAGATAAATATAGCTATATTCCAGCTTAATATAGCTGTATTTTTAGCTGTATTTTTAGCTATATTTTTAGCTAATTTTTTTAGCTAAACGTTTTTGACGGGGAGTGAAGACACACCATCATTTGTCGTGCGTATTCTTAATTTTATTACTCATGAACCCAACCTTACAATGCCTATACGCATCACAGATGGCGGTGCGCTTTGCACTATGTTTCATGATGCAAACCATTTGTCGTGTGGAACCGTGCCAGTTGACGTGAAATGTTTCATATATATATATATATATATATATATATATATATGTATACTTATGTACAGTATGCAATGCATAGCGCATTCTTTTAATTCAAGATCTAAAAAAAATTAAAAAGAAAAGAACCGCTGATTTATCATGGAAACTATATTAAAAAGACAATATGAGATAGTATCCACGTTACACGATCAAAGTTACTTTAAGCAATATTAAATATATAAAAGTTTAAGAATCTTAAATAACTTTACCTTAACTTCAAATGGAGACCGACACAAAAGCGAAAGTCCTCTGCTGTGATTTTGTTATATTTTACACTTTTTTGTGTACAAGTGTCATGTATAAGAGAGTGTATGTATAATATGAAACTTTTTCTTTTTCTTAATTGAGCATCCGTTCAAGGCTTTGCTTCTACTGCCGCATTTCTATCATATACCGTAAAGAGCAGTTCGGGAAAGAGAGCCTCTCTTAAAGCCTCGTCGATTGGAGAATGGAAAAAATGAATGAATTGTACTCGTTATACGCTGTTAGACATCTACCATCGCCTAATTCTCTATTGATGATTATTTATACCTCATTAACACTTCTAGACCCAATGAATAATGGATATTTAATTCTTTTAAAAAGTTCCAAATAATATAAAATAATATAAAACTTATTGAAACATATTTATAAGTGTTCAGTCTATTAAAACAAAATGTTATAAAAGTTGATTATTATTTTTTAAATAAATAAGAAATAATAAAGGAAATTAAAGAGAGAGTTAAAGTGTGTGAAAAGTAAATGTTGCTTTTTCATATAGAAAAGAATGATTTAAAAGTTTTATAAGAAATGTTCTAGAACTTTCAAATACATTTTTTAAAATGTTTATGAAATATCCATATATAATACGCCTAAAATTATTGTTTAAAAAAATTTTTACTAGATTTTCTTATATCAAATATTATTTCTTATGGAAATTGTCATCTTTCCCTCGAACATGCACAATCTGCTAAATGAAATAAAATATTAATTTTATCATAAAAATTTTTTTTTATAATTAATTATCGAAAACTTGTACTCAAAAAGGCTGACACGTTTTGTGTCTTCTTTTGCTTTAATTACCCAAGATAGTTTCTCATAAAAGTGTAGCTGTTAACGCATAGTTATTTAGAAGAGACTGAGATAAAGTGACATACTTTTTGGGAATCGTTTAATAAAAAATAAATAAATCAATATTCATACCATTGAATGCAAGATTTAGTTTTAATATACATCGAAATAACTGAAAACTAGGCAATTTAGTCAAAAAAACTTTTTAAAAAATTTTATTAAAAATTTACGAAAGGTGATCTATTTTACCCCATAAAAAATTTAGGGCAAAATGGAATATTCTTTTCAAAATGAATTTTAAGCAGTTTTTGATACTCTAAACGTAATAAAAAGATATTAGATTATTGTTTAATAAAAAAACTTTTATTAACAATTCTAAATTAACGTTTTGATAACAGAAATTAATACATTTTATATATTTTTTAATTCCTTTATCTAGTGAAAAATCACATTTTTTGTCTCTTTCATTCTATCTGCTAGGATTGACCTTAGTACAGTTACAGCCTTTTGAATTCAAATTTTTAAAGGCCGCAGATTTTATTTTTACATTGAAAAAAATGAAATTCATAAAATATTCCGTTTTGCCCCAAGATTAAGATACAAACTAATTATTAACTTCTTATAATTACAAGTAAAATTAACAGCAGAAGTATGCCAAACTATTAATTCTAATATAAATTCATAAGATTATGTATAAACAATTTTTACTAAACTAAGAAAAAAAATGTTATATACAGTCGAGTCCAATGAAACGGAGCCACCCTTGAGGATTGAAGTACTAACTTAAAAGCTGTGTATCTCACCAAATAATGGTCGTACAGAATTGTGCCATCACTCATTTTGAAGGTATCTGTAAGCACTTTTTAATCGTATATTGATAATTTAATTTTAAGTACTAATTTGAGAAATATCGTGACTTAAAAATTAAAAAAATAGTATATTATGCATCAAGACCGCAAAACTTATCATTCTTGGCGAGTGCATGAGCTCCAGCTGCACGAGCAAGAATGATACCTTTGTGGCCGTGACTGCATATACTATTTTTATGCCTGAAGGCCGTTAAACGGAAGCTGGGACGGAGCCTCCCGCCTATGAAAAAAATAATTGATAATTCTTAAGGGGATGTAATAGGGTATATGATTTCTACATAGTTACCGACATGGCAGTTTTCCAAATTTTTCATCTTTATTCAAAAATTTTCAGAAATATCTCTATATTAGGCTTTTTATTAGTAGAAATGGAAGACTGTAATATAGAGATATTTTTTAAAATCTTAGATTAAGGGGGTTATCAAGTAAATCGAGTTGTGTCAGATTACCTTGAAATTTTGATCACATGTTTATAATAACATTATGTACCTGCTATTAAATTTTTAGAAGCATTAGCGGTACCGTTTTTGAGATATAAACTTCTAAAGTTTCAACTTTTAACACGTAATCCCTATATTGACGTGCTGTAAAAGGGACATTTTCAATGATTGTGAATTTGTTTTGTGTCAGAATTAAACCAAAAACTAATATGTAATTTAGAATTTCATAAAGAATATATTGATCACAAATTAAAAAATACTAGCGGTACCGTTTTCGAGAAATTACAACTCAAACGTATATACAAATAGAAAATGTCTATAGAAAATGTATGAATCTAAGCACGTCAAACGGACAGAGAGTAGTGGTGGGGTAACGACGACTAGTGTGTGCGTGTACATATATAACGCGCCACGTGTGTGAGTACAGTCGGAATGAAAAGTTGAAACTATACCGCATGCGCGCAGACGCTTGTTCTGATACTTCGAGCAATAAAACTTTTGTCTCCGACCAGTACTTGACAACCTCCTTAAGAACCAATAACTTGAAAAACTGTAATGTCGGTATTTTACACTCCCTTAAAATGTAAAAGAATTTAATAAAAAAATTCAATTATAAACAATAAATAACTAATAATTCTTAAAATACAATAAAAAATACAATAAAAAACATTCGATTATAAAAACCACTAATAACTGTTAAAATATAACATTAAAATTAAACAGAAATACAATAAAATATAAAATAAAGCTAAACTATAAAAATTATAATTAAAAAATATTATATAAAAAAAGAAAAAAAAAGTTTAAAAAAAATAGAATCAAAAAAATTCGATTATAAAAACAACTAATGATTGTTAAAGTATAACATTAAAATTAAACAAAAATGCAATAAAATATAAAACAAAGCTAAACTATAAAAATTATAATTAAAAAATATTATTTAAAAAAGAAAAAAAAAAGTTTTAACACGTGAAACTTGTAACTATGTCTTTCTCTCGCTCTGTCCTTTTCTTTCATAATATACATATATTGAGTCCACGTTATTCGTTAACGCATAAATAGTATAGTATATGTAAGAAAAGGATAGCGATATTAAGGAAAGTGAGCAGTTCATTCAGTTCAATTCCAAGAATCAGCGACGCCAAGAACGTTTTTCTGCGAACTTTTATTAAAATAATACATTAAATATACATATTTTTTAGGACAAGAATACACTATTTTGTGCTCCATATACAGGACACAAAAATTCATTTTGCGGCCTGAGGACAAAAATTTTTTTTTTGTTTATGCTAAAATTTGATATAATTCATTTTTTTAATAAAATATAAAATTCATAAAATGCTTGGTTTATATTTTCTTTGATAGATGAACGCTTGATAAAAAAATTTACACCGTGGCAAATAATGCAGAAAAAAAATTACTTAGATTATCGTACAATAGCTCAAAATTTAACGCTTTTTTACGCTTCAGAACCGTTATTTCTGTGTCGTTAATTCGAGTAAGCGTCGAGCTGGTCATAATGCTGAAGAAATTGTTTATAGTCCAATCAATAAAGACTTTTTGATGACAATAATTCAGGAACGGATAAGACTTACACGATGGTGTTAAGGGCGATGTAAAAACATACCCTATACAGTTTGCAACTCCTAATTTTCCGTAGGCTCTAATTCTTGCAACCAACGTATGCATTTAAAAAAAAAGTTTTTTATAAAAGTTTTACAGAATAAAAAAACCTATAATTTGAGATGTGTCGTGATTATTTTCGTTAATTAGTTTTTGTAAAATTTTTTGCATATCGATTATTAATTGCAAAAATAACTTTTTAAATAATTTTTTGCTTTTAAAAGGAAGCTTTTATGATTCTCTATATAAAGAGAGGTTTTTAAAGAAAACTGGTTAATTTGTTGCTAAGATATTCTCTTTTGTTTATCCCAATACACATAATGTTTCAATCTATAACTTTTTGTTGGGCAAACATAACGAGTTACATAAGGTCGCAATCTCTTCGTGAAAGCTCAAATTTTCATATGTCATTGGAACCAATGAGAAAATTGAATTTCAACTCTTCATATATCGCTTTAAAAAAAGGGATAATTTCTTTTTTTATAAATAAATGAAGTTGGAGCTTTGTTTATAACTTTTGTAAAATTCTAATTCAAATATTTAAAAGCTTATTTAATAATGAAAATTAAAAAAAAAGTTCTGTACGACCAATAGGAGCTGAGATAAGATTTTTTTAATAAAAATTCATAACTGCTTTGTTAATAATAATTATGAAACGAATGACAGTGCATTTTACAGCTTAAGACTTATATTTTCAGAATCTATGATCAGATATTTGAACTTGCGACTCTTTGATATAAAAAATCATATTATAAAGTAGCACAAAAAAATACCAGCAAACCAGGAAGCGTAGTAGGGATGGCTTGTTAGACTGCGGAAAAATTGAGCGCACGACGTCTTGAAAAAAAAAAAACGAAAAAAATGACCGTATCTCGGGAACTAATGGGCCAATAAAGGTGTTTTTTTTAATCAGGGGTACTTTAAAAAATTATGAATAGTGGTATCATTTTTTAAAAAAATAAGTTATATTTAATTAATTGTGAGTATAGCCTATATGGGCACTCTAAGCGCAAATCGTTACTGTGCCTCACTAAATCAATATTTTTAAATTTTATAGCTTGAAATAATAGCTTTCAAATGCGGTATTATACATTTCATTGCGATCAACCATACGGAAATGGTAGGAAATTTACGAAAATTTTATAAGTAAACTTAGCTTATTATTCCCGGTTTCAAATCTTAAAACAAGTTTTATTCCAATTTTATCGATTCTATATTATAAGAAATTCTCAAAACTCATTTCTATTATAATAAATCAATAAAAACATAAAGTTATTAATAATTGCAAATGTTTAAAATTTAATAATATGAATTTTATTTAAATTTTTTAACTTTTTACTTTTTTTATGCAATATAATTACTTTATTATTTAAAATATTTCCATTTATTTTTTAAATATAATGGGTTAAAATTTATTTATATATATATATATCAAATATTTCTGTAACATAAAATATTTCATAAAAAAAAGAATGATAAGAAATTATAAGTTCTTATTTTAATAAAATATTATTTAATACGATTGGTTTCTATAAATTTGATACACTACTTATTATTCTTAGCAATGATTAAGTTAGAAATCTATGGTCAAGTCTAATTTTAATTATAAGTAATTATTCGTACTGTTTTCTATTTTAATAAATTCACCATTACAATATCCACATAAACGCAAATTTTTTAAGCAATGTTTGCGGCAGCTACACGAAGCCTTGCAGCCTTTTTAGCATTTGCATGAAATTTTTTCTAATACATCTGGACGTATTATTTTTTGATAAGAATAAATAGGTTCTAATCTCGTCTCATTTTTTCTCCATCTGTTTTCGAGAGGATCTAAATGATTGCCAATCCACGCTTGTATTTGTAAATAAACCTTTACCCTATTTCTTTATTTTAAAATTTAATTTGTACTGACAAGGAGAGTGCATTGCATTTGGGTCTCGGATTTTCTTCTAACTTTGGAATATTTTTTCTTACATAAAATCATGAAAAAAGCCGCGTCCATTTGGTCCAACGCTCGATTTTATCCGAGTTATGAGCAGTTTTGTCTGTTTTGTTAAAAAATTTGCATTTGCTTTATAGTTTTACAGTTTTTAAACTACTTATTCTATAAGGTTTTTACTGATTGTATATTAAAAAGTTGAGATTAAAACCTATCGATTAAAAAAAAAGTGTCCAAAATTCTCAACTGTTTACAAGTTATAAGGGAATGAAAATAGGGCAAATATTTAGTTGAAAATATGCATAGAAAATTAATGCTGTATTTTAGTCTGAATTTCATTTTAATTTTTATCCCTTCATAACTTTTGAACAACTTGAGATTTTTGGACACGTTTTTTTTTTAGTTGATAGGTTTTAATCTCGACTTTAAAATGCAATTATTAAAAACCTTATAGAATAAGTATATCGAAAACTGTAAAACTATAAAGCAGATGCAATTTTTTTCACAAAACAGACAAAACTGCACTGAAAAAAAAATTTCATCAGATCAACTAAAATATTATTGATTCAACAGATCTGCTGTTAATCTGACAGAATTCTTTTGATTTAACAGAATCTGTGCAGTTGAAATAGCCCGAATACGATCGCGCTGCCAATTTAACAGCACGGCTGTTGATATAATTGAATAACAGTTAACATAAAAAAACATAAGTCAAAATAAAAGTATGACTTACATTTCAACAAAATTTTATGAATTGAATCAATAAAATGAGCATGCTCAAAATAACCGATGAATTATTTCAATACAAATGTTTCAATTTAATTATATCAACAGCACGGTTGTTGATATAATTGAATAACAGTTAAAATAAAAAGAACGTAAGTCAAAATAAAAGTATGACTTACATTACAACAAAATTTTATAAATTGAACCAATAATATGCACATGCTTAAATTAACTGATGAATTATTTCAATACAAATGTTTCAATTCAATTATATCAACAGCCCTACTATTGATATAATTGAATAACAGTTAACATAAAAAAACATAAGTCAAAATAAAATATTTATAATTTATGTCGTTGATAAATTTATTTTATAAAGATTTTTGTTATTCAATAAGTATTTTTAAATCTCCCGCTTTTCAAAACAGTTACGTTTCGATAGTACAATAATAGATGTATTTAGAGTATTTAATATTTTAGTACAATAAAGACGTATTTCTTGTAACCCGCAAGTGGTAAGATTGCACGTCAGTTAGTATATAAGAACGAACGAATTTATCCGCTGTATGTATAAATGCGATGCGATGCGATGCATATCGATTATTAGCGAGCGATGTTAGATTTTATTTGTAAATATCAATAGTGTAGTGTGAAATGTTTAAGAGTATGTTAAAAAATTTCACTTAAGAATTTGTATAATGATCATTGCATATAGTATGAATTATGTGTTAATTAATATCTAGAAATTGGAACACTGTGAGCTGTGAGTTTCAACTCAATAAAAAAGTTTTTATCATCTTTAAAACTTATTTGTTTGACACAATAAATAGTAACAGCTATTTTGACTTACTTTGCTGTTAAATTAAAGTTGATTTTAAATTAAATCAATATTACGATATCCATCAAATTAACAGAACTCGTCTGTTAAATGAATAGAATATTTCATCGTGGTATATTAACAAGAGGATTCAGTTGATACAATCATATTTTTTTCTTAGTGTGCTCATAACTCGGAAAAAATCGAGCGTTGGACCGAATAGATGCGAGTTTTTTTATGATTTTATGTAAGAAAAAATATCCCAAAGTTAGGAGAAAATCCGAGACCCAAATGCAATGCACTCTCCTTGTGAGTTTTAAAAGTAAATAATTAAACAGGTATCAGTGGGCATGCTGCGACTCATGCACATAATTATTTTGCACTTTATTTTTCTACACAAATAATTACAAGTAATAATTTTTACACAATAGATTTTTCATAGTGCACATTATTTTAAATCAAAGTTAAATAAAATAAAGTCAATTTTAATGCACAATGCTTTTATGCATTTAATTAAAATTTCCAAAAATTAATGTATTTGATTCTGCACTGGTAATCCTGCACTTATTAAAATATTAATGTACATAATTATTTTGCACTTTATTTTCCTACACAAATAATTACAAGTAATAATTTTTACACAAGAGATTTTTCATAGTGCACATTATTTTAAATCGAAGTTAAATAAAATAAAGTTAATTTTAATGCACAATGCTTTTATGCACTTAATTAAAATTTCCAAAAATTAATGTATTCGATTCTGCACTGGCAATCCTGCACTTATGGCAATGTACGAGTTGTGCACCCTATTATTTAACACAATAATAATTGAACACAAAAAAATATACTAATATTTTATTCACAAGGAATTAAGAGATATTTTAAGTTTTGCACATTATTTTTAATTATAATATAATAAAATTAAGTTAAACATATTGCAATTTTTTCATGCACGTAAAAATAATGAATGCATTAAACTGAGCACATGGGATTTTACACACTGTTTTAAAAAAATTATGCACAAATTTATTGTACACAAGGTCAAATATTTATTGAAAATAAG
Organism: Anastatus disparis; assembly: GCA_017163975.1. Taxonomy (NCBI): domain Eukaryota; kingdom Metazoa; phylum Arthropoda; class Insecta; order Hymenoptera; family Eupelmidae; genus Anastatus; species Anastatus disparis. The sequence continues at coordinate 864,840 of JAFFSR010000081.1, forward strand.
ATTATTAATTTTACACAGTTGATTATTCACAATCCTTAAAAAATATTATCGTACACTATTTATAATTTATTATTTAAAAAATAACTGTTAAAGATTGCGTGTAAAATTATTGAACACAGTATAATTTAATTGCTAATCGAATGTTTTTTTATTGCGCACACTATATTTTATAAAATATTTTTTATGCGAACGCAAACATATTTTGCACACCCAAATCTATAGTATAATAATTGTGCACAAATTTTATTTTTTCTCATATACTTATTACTGATTATTACCATCCCCAAAAATTAGCCAAAAACTAAGGGTACGTAAGTAAAAACATATAGATTTAGCTTAAAAATAAAAATAAACGCTAACCAAAAATTAACTGTTAGCTTTGCTCCAATTACCGATAATTGATTCCTATTATTAACTATTATAGCCCCTAAAAAAATTAATTAAAAATTAGTTTAATTGTAAGTTAAAAAAGGTATATTTGACAAAATAATGCTAAAAAATAAATAAAAATTATCTGTCAGCTTTACTATAATAACCTATTTTTTATTATTTTATTTAGCGTCATTATATTTATACCATTATTTTGATGCTAATTAGCGATGAAAGTGTCTAGCACGTTTTTTAATAAAACACATGTGACGTACAGTGGTGCTTGTATCAATCGACCGAAACCGGAATTACGAATCCATCCTTCTACACTGTTAAAAAAAACATGAAATTCAATGCAAAACTGGAAGCTTGCTTTAAGTGTATACATGAAAATTAATAATTTTACCGTAATTTTAATGCAAAATTGCATGGAAATTAATAATTTTACCGTAATTTTAATGTAAATTTGCATGAAATTTAAAATAAACATATAAATTTCATAAATGTACTGGAAGCAAAATTCAATTTTTTTAACAGTGTACCAACTGAACCACTGAAGACTATTGATCTCTATTATCACTACTGCCTCTAAAAACTAGTTAAAAACAAGATAAATTTTATCACAAAATTAGGAAAAATTATTTGAATTTGCGCTAAGAAATAGATGAAATGTACCTGTAAGATTACACAAATTACCGATGATTGATAACTATTACCGATAACTTTTCATTAAAATTAGCTAATAATTATCTAAGTTGAAAATTATATATATTTAGCTGATTTTAAGTTAAAAAATACATACATTTTGCTAAAAGACCTTGGACAATCCGTATGGGAAAAAAGTTTAGTTACCTCAATTGAGAATATCAACAAAATTCACGTCATTTTTCAAACAAGTATAAGAATAGTACATTTCGATACAAGTGTGCAAAGTGGGTGATCTACGCATGAATGTTGTTTGTCATCCAAGTAAAGCTAAGGTAATTAAAATATTCATGCGAGGATCACCCTTTTTCGCGAACGTGTACCAAACGTTATTTTTTTCAACGAAGTGCACGATTTCGCCTTTTCGTGCTTCTTTAGCATGTGCCAAGTAACTGTTTTACGCATATTAAAACAAGTAATCATTTTTTTCTAGTATATATATATGAGCCATTCTTCTACTTTTTTTAAAACCTGGGCACAGGTAGGTCACCGATTTTACTGCTACTTGGATATTTTAAAGTACTATATAAATTAGGAACTTAGCCAAAATTTCAGCCCTCTAAACCAATTTTAAACTGTGTTATGCTCGTTTAAAGACTTAAAATTTATCAATTTCAGAAGGCGATATATGGATCGAAAATACTTCTAGCTGGTTTTATTTTAAGCGTTTTTTTTAATCTTGTAAATGAGACTTAGTAAACAGAAATCAGCGATACAGCTTTTAAACCTTACAATTTTCATAAAAATCACTTTTTTTTCGTATTTTTGAGTAGTTAGAATTTTTTTCTACCAACTTTAAATTACAGTAAATTTTATGTAAAAGTTAAATTATATATATATAACAACCCCCTTGTGCTAAATTTTTTGGTCTGAGCCTCTATGTACCTTTTTGGATCCTCTGAAAATGAGATGTTTTACTTCGTAAGTAAGGTAATACTCCCATCTCTTGTAACTTTTTCTGATGACGCCTAAAACTGTACACCATCTACTACATGGATTATTAAAGTAGACGACAAATCCTTTGATTTCAAGTCTGGCAAAACTCTGTAGGTGATGAAGAAACAAAATTATGACAGTTTGAAGTTAGTGTGAAATTCGAGGTAACAAATCTGTGAATACTCATTTTACCCGATTTTCAAGTTTGGTTTGAAAATCCACATAACCTCAGTTATAGAGCACGCAAAGCCTTTTTTCAGGAACCAAATTAAAGTTTTTTACTTTAACTTTAATTATTTTCAGTGATATATCACCTCAAGTGAAATATACAAGTCTTTATATAAATATATAAGTCGTTGCAGAGATGCGTAACGAAAAGTATGATGCTCAGTTTTGAGTAAAATTTTCGTTATTTTAGCGAACTTACTAATTATATATTTTATACCTTTTAAAATCAAATATATTTATTAAATATTACTTTGATACACAATGACAGTAAAAACAAAAGAGCTAATTTACTAAGTTTTTGGTGAAAGGAATTAAATTGACACTTTTAATCTATACGTTAATGTATGCATCTAAAAAATTTTTTTTTTTAATATCTATTTCGATGATATAACAGTAGATTATAAAAATTATTAGTAATATTAGTAAATATTTAGACCATATTCAGTTGTATTGTTTTTTCATTTTTATTAAATAATGTAATTTTCATTTTTGAGGTCTTCTCATCCACTGGAATGTGTACCAGTAGACAGTATTTTATGGCTGTACTTATGTACAAAATCGTGCGCATGAATACTCCCGAGTATCTAGTGGGTCTCTTCACTAGATATGTACCTAAGGTAGCCACTAGGGGAGAGATTAAGGATTTCGCGGTGCCCTTCATGCGTACTGAGACTGGAAGGAATTCCTTTCAAGTTCAGGGTGCGCATTTTTGGAACTCCCTGCCTGCTGATATAAAGAATCTTCCATCGCTCAGCAGGTTTAAGTCGGCTCTGAGGGGGTACTTGCTCGACCTCAAATAAACTAAATTTTATTTTTTATTTATATGTTAATTTATTATAATGTGACGTCCCGTATATATACTCTTTTGCTTAAGGTGTGATTGTATTTATTGGCTGAATGGTTAGTGAGTGAATGCTTTACTTGTTTTTATTATTTTGACTGCGTTTTTGTGCTACTGCATACGCTTTATTATTTTATTGCATTATTTATCATTTTTCATTTTGTATTTTAAATAAAAAATTTTATATACTATGACTGATAGATATTGTATAACTGACTTTTAATTTATAGGATTGCGTGTATTTTACTATTTTTTTTTGTATCTGTGATATCACTTCTTTTGTTGTGACTTACTTATTCAGTATTATTAGGTTTAGTAACTGACTGTGATATCAATTGCAATATTTTGTATTTATACATTGTTTTATGTGCAATATTTTATATTTATACATTGTTTTATGTGCAATATTTTTATATTTATACATTGTTTATGTGCAATATTTATTATTATATTTATGAATTGTATTACACGCCCTTTGTATAATGATATGATATACAATAAATAGTATCTATCTATCTACCAGTGATATCGCCTTGTGTCAGAAAAGGTTTAAACAGTTGGAAATCTGTTGTATAAATGTCTTTTTAATTTTTGTACTGAAGTATTTGGTATCCATAATGCTCTACAATACAAAAAATTAACGAACCTTTTTTTATTTCATGGCTAGAGATTGATTATGATTTTGGTTACAATATTGTTCTTTACTGAATTATTATTAATTTGTTCACTTATATAATATCAAATTATTAATACATAAAAATTTTTTTTTTTAAACGAACGGGATGTTGGAATTGTTGGAATCGATTTTTGCTTTTTTTTTATTTTATTGATATCTTTTTAAATTCATTATTTAAACAAATGTAATGACTTGTCCGCACTAAAGCTATTTTGATACAATAATTTTTGTTAAAATAAAAATTCAGTTCAACTTGTTAATTTTTTATAAACTTTGAATGAAAATTAGATATCAAACTCGATAAAACGAATCTAAAAATACTATACATTGAAAGTTTGCTTATAACTTTTAGTGTTTTGGTGAATTCCTTGACTTGTTCGCACTCGGCATTAATATTACAAATTTTCTTATTGTAGCGAAAGAACTTGATTTGACGCACTGTTTATTCATAAGCTTCGAATCAAAATATTATTAAGAAGGGGGGGGGGGGACTCTGACATGCCATTAACTAATGTTACATACCTTATGTTACAAATTTCTTGAATTACGTATTCATACGTTTAAAAATCATTTGTGATTAGCTTATATGGTGTTTACATGATGCAATTATGCATAACTTGTTTCTTCAGACAACCACCAATGCCATCACAAAGTCACTTGCCATGACCATCATTTTCTCGGTAAAAGTATTTACTGTGTATTCATAAGGTTTTTGATATTACTAATACTGCAATAATTTAATTTCAATAACTTATCATTATTCTTACTTTTATGTTAAATTACGAACTTGTTCAAAGCTTAAGTAACTAACATTTTTCAGTTGAAATATTTCAATCATTAGCTATAATAATAATAAGACACCGCATAAAGGGGCAAACTGAGCAGTGAAGGATAAAGCGAGCGTTTTCTCATACATGAATTTATAAATTATGTACTTTTATTTATGTATAACAATAATTTTTTGTAAATTTTTGGCAAAAGTTCAAAAAATTTTTATTGCACATGAAAAACTATGAAATCATAATGAAAAAATGCTTGCTTTGCCCCGTTTTTCAATACATAATCTGTAATTAATTTTTAATATTTGTACAAAAATAAATATTTTATAAAATATCATGAGAGAAAATTAATCTCAAACTTTAAAATTTTGAATAATAAACTTTTAATAAATAACAATTATGATTAATAACCTATTATTTCAATTTATTTAATATTTTAGAACGACTAGAAAAATATAATAATCCAAAGAAGTCGTGTACTTATGCCTAGCAAACGATTGTCGTCCACCCTTTTAAAGACGGGACTGATCGATATTTCGACTACTCAAGTATCATAATATTGTTGAATGATTTTGGGGATGATAATAATAATCCCCAAAATCACTCAAAAATATTATCATACTTGAGTGGTCGAAATATCGACCAGTCCCGTCCTTAAAAGGTTCAGGTTCTAGAAAAGCGTATGCTTCATTAAATTAGTTAGCCCAGTCTTATTAATATATATATATATATAGCGTTAGTCGATTTTAACATTTTTCTAATTGTTCTAATATATTGAATCTATTAAAAAACTATGCTATTATTATAAATTATAATTATCAATAAGTAATTATTTTAAGTGTTATATTTTAAAAATAAGTTTTTTATTCTATATGTTGTAAACTATTTATTTTTGGACTAAAATTTAAATTTAAGTAAAGATTTTTTTTTTATTGTTATCATAGCTAATATTTGAAAATTTTAAAACTGAAACATGATTTTTATTATTCATACCTTAAATTCAAAACAAGCTCTTAATTTTTTCATATACTTGAAGAAAAAAGTAACAATTATAAACAAATTTTATGATAAACTGTAGCTTTATTTCCTTTTATCGGAAAGAAATTCTGGCACTACTTTATTACTTTATTCGTTAAATTTTGTACCCATATATAGGTATTTTCATGTGGCTACAATTAATATCAGAACTAATTAATTTAATAATGAAAATTTTAGTAAATATTGTGGTTTTCTTTTAAGTGAAACATTTTAAACTGGGCAATATTAAATAATTTGCAAATAAAATAGTAAACATTATTTTACAAAATATTACTAATTACTAATTAATTTTAATTAGAAGTAATTCCAGCAATAATAATGATAAAATTCAAATTTTATTTCCATTAAATATTAAAAGCAAAATTCGATTTTATAAAATATTATATTGGAAAAAAATTTTATAAAAGTTTTATACAGTTTTATAAAAGTAAATTTTATTTTTAGTATTAACTGTTAATTAAATAGCATTTCGATCATTGTTATTCCATTATTTACTTTTAATTAAAATTAATTTGTAATCGTTCAATAATTGTTACTATTGTATTATTCAAATCTGTAAGATCGTTTAATTTGACATGTTTTATTTAAAAAAAAAAACACAGTTCACTAAAATTTTCATTGTTAAATTAATTATTTCTTTTATTAAGTCAAAAAATTTATATTTACATAAAAAAATCTCTATATTCGAACATAAGTTTAGCGAATAAAGTAATAAAGTCATGCTAGAACTTCTTTTCGATAAAAGAAGATCTAGCCAAAATATATAATACAATTTTTTCATAATTTTTTTCTCTGTTAATTTATGTAAAATTGACGATTTGTTCTTAAAGGAAAAAATAATAAAAAAACATTTATCTTTTTAAAAATTTCAATTATCAATTATAAACGAGAAAATTTTTTAAAATAAATTCTAGCCATAGTGTAAAAATAAATATTTTATAACATATCACGCAAAAAACTTGATCTTAAAATAAAAATTTGTAATAATAACTTATAAATAAATAATAATCTTATCGATAATACATATTTTTTAATTTATTTAATATTTTAGAATGATTAAAGAAATATAGTAGTTGACAGAACCTGAGCACATAAGTCTAACAAATGATTGTCGTTGAATATTGCAGTTCTATGAAAAGCGCATGCTATGAATTGGCTATGTCAGCCTTCTTATAGCGACAGTCATTTGACAGACGCATGGGCGTGGCTTCTGTATACATTCAAATTTTTCCAGTTATTCGTATATACAAAATAACTTTAAAAATATGTTACTATTAAAAATTATATTTATTAATAAGCCATTAATTGAAATTTTTTATTTTATGATTAAGCATTTGGTATATTATAAACTTTTTTTTTATGCTAATATAAAAATTTAACTAAAGATTTTTTCTCATTGTTATAACTAGTGATTGCAAAGTTTTAAACTGAAACATGTTTTTATTATTCATGCCTTTAATTGAGTACAAATTCATAATTTTTCATAGACTTGAAGAGAAAAGTAATGAATTATTAAAAAATTGTATAATAAACTTTAGCTTAATTACCTTTTATCAAGAAAAAATTTTGTTATTACTTCATTGCTTTATTGGCTAAGTTTCCCCACACAGCATGAAAGGTTTATGCAAGGTTGCAGTAATAATAATTATAATTTCATTATTGAAACCTTGCAGAAACCTATCATGCTGTGTGGGTTATGTCCATTTTTAGGTATTTTTATATGGTTATAAGTTTTTAAATTTCATATGAGAACAGATTAATTCATTCATATTTAAAATTAACAAAATTATTGCTACGCAAAAATACTTATATATAGACGTAAGATCAAACGAAATCAAGCTTAAGTATATGATACAATTTTTTCATGATTTTTGTCTTTTCTTTATTAATATATAAATTTTTTGATATAAAAATAGTTATTAATTTTTTTATCAAAAACTATCAACTTTTATTAAAACTTGATCAAATACTTTATATTGGAAATTGCATGAAGAATATAACCCAGTTTCCGCAAATAACCATAAATAGATTTTTCGGTCATTTAATTGATGCAATAATATATATTGGAATAAAAGAACGTTAATCCAGGTTGATTTTGATTTTCAATGATTAATTATTTTTTCCCATTACAAAAAAGTATACCACGACACGAGTTGGTAAAATTTCTGGTACAGTTACCAAAAAAATGTTAGACCGTTGGATTACAGATTTTGCTTAAACTTTTAGATAAGTTTTTATATGACAATAATTTACAGTTTAAGGATTAAAAGCTCAATATTTTTCTAGTTACAGACAATGAAATAGTTTCAATTAAAATTCATTTTAATTTTAAACGTTTTTCGTGATGGGCAAATTTTAAATAATTTTTCTAATTATATCAAATTATTTATTTAATAATATAAATTATTAAATTGCAACGAATGATTACTTTCATTTTTTACGAAATTCATAAACTTATAATGAAAAGAGCGTTTAAATGCAAATATTTTAAATTTTCAACATTTTTCATGATGTACCGATTTTTAAAACTTTTACAAATTATATCAAATTATTTATTTAACTATTTTAATTTTTTAATTACAACCAATACAAACTTTTTATTTCATTTTGAATTCTCAGATGTCATCATTAAATATAGTGTTCATAAACTTTTATAATTTTTAACGTTCCTCAGTATGTATATATTATAAATTTTTAAACCGTATGTAAATGAAAAATTACCGATATTTTTTATGTTTGACGATTACTAAATCATTATTTAAAATAAAAATTTTACGCTGATTAACATTTTTATTCTTATAAGTTTTCTATCTCAGCAAGATACTAAGCTAACCAAAAATATTATAAATTTCGTTTTTAAGAGACTTCCTAATCATTATAATAAATAAAAAAAAAAATATCAAAATTCACATTTTTAAAATTTCTGCGTATTTCTGTACTACCGTTATAAAAAAAATGAATTTCTAACTGTAAAAAAATCGCATACTAGTGCAAAAAGAGCGTCGATTCTCGGTATTAAGCGGACGAAACTATCAAAGCCACCCCTCCGTGCTCTCTACCCATAAAGCTTTCAGTCTTGAGCGGCCACCAACTAAGTAACATTCGGCAAAATCGGGAATCGCAAACTCGCGAGTACCAGTACTATCGTTGCTTCAATTTTAATGTAAAGTTTTTTACAAAATTACTTTCGGGAGGAAGGAGACTGAAATTATCTCAAGCTTGTTGGTTGTGCTTTCTAATTTCTTTCATACGTCCAAGCGTTTAAGTGCAGTGCATATAGGTTGACATTTACCGATCATGGCGGCGCGATCAAAAGGAAATTCAATTTGATAGGCGTGCAGTGTTACTAAAAAATGATTTAATAAAACGTGCTATTTTACGTATACGCGAGTTATGTGAATCTCGAAAAATTTAAAATAATACGGAATATTAACTTATAACTTATCGAAAAATTTCATAAAATGATCATTAAAACTAACTGTGCTTAAAAATAGTTTATGTTTTTTAACTGCTTATTATAAGGTGTAATTTTTTACATTTTGTTGAATTAAATCTAATTATTTATTTAATAATTTCAATTTTTAAATTGCAACGAATAATAACTTCAATTTTATTTCGAAAACTCAGTAGCATATCGTAATAAAAAAAAGTTTTTATTAAAATTTATTTTCATTTTTAACGTGTTTCATGATGGGCCGATTTTTAATAATTTTTTTTTACAAATTACATCCAAATAATTTATTTAAAGATTAAAATTTTTTATTTCAGTTTGAATGCTTGGACATCATAATTAAATATAGAGTTCATTATAAACTTTCATAATCGTTAACCTTCTTCAGTATGTTTAAATAATAAATTTTCAAACTCTTTTTAAATAAAAAATTACCAAATTTTTTTTCATGTTTGTTAATTACTGAAATCGTTATTTAAAATTAAATTTTTATGCCAATTTATATTTTTATTTTTATAAGTTTTCTGTTTCAGTAAGCAACTAAATTAATGAAAAATATAAAAAATTTCGTATTTAAGAGACTTTCTAATGGTTATAGTAAATTACTAAAAATATTAAAATTCGCATTTTTGAAATTTCTGAGTATTTCTGTACTACCGTTATAAAAAAAAAAAAGGAATTTCTAACTGTAAAAAAATCGCATACTCGTACGAAAAGAGCGCCGATTCTCGGTATTAGATGGACGAAACTACCAAAGCCACCCCTTCGTGCTCTCTACCCATAAAGCTTTCTGTCTTGAGCGGTCAGTATCTCTGTAACATTCGGCAAAGTCGAAAATCGAAAGCTCGCGAGTACCAGCACTATCGTGGCTTCAATTTTAATGTAAAGTTTTTTACAAAATTAATTTCGGCAGGAAAGGGACTAAAATTTTCTCAAGCATGTTGGTTGTGTTTTCTAATTTATTTCATACGTCCAAGTGTTTGAGTGCAGTGCATATAGGTTAACATTTACCGATCATAGCGACGCGATCAAGGGGAGATTCAGTTTGATAGGCGTGCAGTTTTACGAAAAGGTGATTTTATAAAACGTGCTATTTTATGTGTACGCGAGTTATGTGAATCTCGGAAATTTTAAAATTATACGGAATATTAACTTATAAATCATTGAAAAATTTCATAAGTGATCATTAAAACTGACTGTGCTCAAAAATAATTTATGTTTTTTAACTGCTTATTATAAGGTGTAATTTTTTACTTTTTGTAAAATTCAATCTAATTATTTATTTAATGATTTCAATTTTTAAATTGTAACGAATAATAACTTCAATATTATTTCGAAAATTCAGTAGCACATCATAATTAAAAATAATTTTGATTAAAATTCATTTTCATTTTTAACGTGTTTTATGATGGGCCGATTTTCAATAATTTTTTTTACAAATTAGTAATTTTTAATTTTAGTTTGAATGCTTGGATATTATAATTAAATATAGTGTTTATTATAAACTTTTATAATTTTTAACCTTCTTCCGTGTGTTTAAATAATAAATTTTCAAACTCTTTTTAAATAAAAAATTACAAATTTTTTTCATATTTGTCGATTACTAAAATCATTTTTTTAAATTAAATTTTTACGCTGATTTACATTTTTGTTATTATAAGTTTTCTATCTCAGCAAGATACTAAGCTAACCAAAAATATTATAAATTTCGTTTTTAAGAGACTTCCTAATAATTATAATGAATCAAAAAAAAAATATTAAAATTCACAATTTTAAAATTTCTGCGTATTTCTGTACTACCGTTATAAAAAAAAAATAAATGAATTTCTAACTGTAAAAAAATCGCATACTAGTGCAAAAAGAGCGTCGATTCTCGGTATTAGGCGGACGAATCTAGCAAAGCCACCCCTTCATGTTCTCTACCCATAAAGCTTTCAGTCTTGAGCGGTCACCAACTAAGTAACATTCGGCAAAGTCGGGAATCGAAAACTCGCTAGTATCACCACTATCGTTGCTTCAATTTTAATATAAAGTTTTTTACAAAATTACTTTGGGCTCGGAAAAGCCTTAAATTGAAGCTTGTTGGTTGTGCTTTCTAATTTCTTTCATACGTCCAAGCGTTTAAGTGCAGTGCATATAGGTTGACATTTACCGATCATGGCGGCGCGATCAAAAGGAAATTCAATTTGATAGGCGTGCAGTGTTACTAAAAAATGATTTAATAAAACGTGCTATTTTACGTATACGCGAGTTATGTGAATCTCGAAAAATTTAAAATAATACGGAATATTAACTTATAACTTATCGAAAAATTTCATAAAATGATCATTAAAACTAACTGTGCTTAAAAATAGTTTATGTTTTTTAACTGCTTATTATAAGGTGTAATTTTTTACTTTTTGTTGAATTAAATCTTATTATTTATTTAATAATTTCAATTTTTAAATTGCAACGAATAATAACTTCAATTTTATTTCGAAAACTCAGTAGCATATCGTAATAAAAAAAAGTTTTTATTAAAATTTATTTTCATTTTTAACGTGTTTCATGATGGGCCGATTTTTAATAATTTTTTTTTACAAATTACATCCAAATAATTTATTTAAAGATTAAAATTTTTTATTTCAGTTTGAATGCTTGGACATCATAATTAAATATAGAGTTCATTATAAACTTTCATAATTGTTAACCTTCTTCAGTATGTTTAAATAATAAATTTTCAAACTCTTTTTAAATAAAAAATTACCAAATTTTTTTTCATGTTTGTCAATTACTGAAATCATGATTCAAAATTAAATTTTTACGCTAATTTATATTTTCATTCTTATAAGTTTTATGTTTCAGCAACTAAATTAATGAAAAATATAAAAAGTTTCGTATTTAAGATACTTCTTAATGCTTATAATAAATAAGTAAAAAAAATTTTTAAATTCGCATTTTTAAAATTTCTGTGTATTTCTGTACTACCGTTATAAACAAAATATGAATTTCTAACTGTAAAAAAATTGCATACTAGTACGAAAAGAGCGTCGATTCTCGGTATTAGGTGGACAAAACTAGCAAAGCCACCCCTTCGTGCTCTCTACCCATAAAGCTTATTATTTTCAGCGGTCAGTATCTTAGTAAGATTCGGCAAAGTTGGGAATCGAAAGCTTGCGAGTACCACCACTATCATTGCTTCAATTTTGATGTAAAGTTTTTACAAAATTACTTTGGAGATTACAAGGAGGAGCCTAAAATTGTCTAAAGCTCGTTGGTTGCGCTTTTTAATTTATTCCATACGTTCAAGTGTCCAAGTGCAGTGCATATACCTTGACCTTTACCGATCATAGCGGCGCGATCAAGAAGAGACTGAGTATGATAGGCTTGCAGTTATACTAAAAGGTATTTTCATATAATATTTTATTTTATGTACACACGAAGTTATGTGAATTCCGAACACTTTAATTCTAAAACATTTTTTACGTTTTTTTTTGCCATTCCTATGCATGCATATGTTTATTCAACGATGCGCTACAACTTAAATTTTAATAACCAAAACATTCGCATATAATATTTTATATTATTTCAAATCGATGAATTTTAATATTTTTTTTTTAGGAAATTAAATTCTTCTACCTTCAGAGTTATTATTGTTAAAAAATAATTTATTCTTCAATGGTTTTAATTTTAAAATTATACGGAATATTAACTTTTAACTTATTGAAAAATTTCATGAAATGATCATTAAAAATAATTTTTCTTAAAAATATTTTATAATTCTCAACTATTCTCATAAGTTTCAATTTTTGACTTATCATAAAATTCTATGTAATTATTTATTGAGTCTGTCTACGCGGAGTATCATCGCGCACGAAAAGTGAGGTTCGCGTACGCGAACGGGTCACCACGATGTGGCCACATTATCTCTTATTTTTCGTGCACGAAAAATGAAAACCTCTTTCACACGCAGACATACAATTTTCCACTTTCTTTGCGCGTGAAAATAACATTTTATACTTTAGTTATAATAACTCAAAGACACAAATACCCATCTAGAGAGTACTTGGGTCTTTGGGTTATTGGTTTTAAATTTAACACCAAATAATTTTTTTAGTTAAATTTAAAACCAATAACCCAAAGTCCCAAGTACCTCCTGAGAGGTATTTAGGTCGTTAGGTTATTGGTTTTAAATTAAACTAAAAAAATTATTTAGCATTAAAAAAATTTTTTTTCCCATTATTTGTGCGAAAGAGATTTTAATTTTTCGCGCGCGAAAAAAAGGGGTAATGTGGCTCTATGGTGGGGACGCTTTCGCGTACGTAATCCTTACTTTTTGTGTGCGATGATACTCCGCATATAGACAAACTCTTATTTATTTTATGAATTCAATTTCGAAATTGCAACTTATGTTAAAATTTAATTGTATTTCAAAAATTAAAAAACATAATGAAAAATATTTTTAATTTTCAACGTTTTTCATACAAGGCTGATTTTAAATTGTTTTACAAAATCTACCCATGGAAGAACTGCCAGCTTTGAATTAACGGCCTGATAATGGCTAAATATTGGTCACCGTCCTACGTATGCCAGTATTGAATCAAGCTTGTATCCAATATTGAAATGATAATATCGGACCAAATAATATAGAAAGGTATCGTTCCAATATCGTTTGCCAGATTCTATCGATAGAATATTATTAAAGTATTGCTCCAGTACCGTTTGCCGTTGTTGTCGTTGCTAAGCAAGTACTTGCAATGACATAATATTTGTTTAAATATAACCTCATTATAACCTAATAATTTTATACGTACATGTGCTCAATACGCGCTATAAAAAAATGTATAAAAGAGTAGTTACTATTCGAAAAAACAAGGAACATTAAAGAAACGCAATTTGTCAGCATTGTAAAAAACATCTGTAAAGTCCGTAGTCGATTCTTTGAGCCCCGAAAAAAAAACTGATTTGAATAAAAATAAAAATTTAGGCGCAATAATAGCAAAATTGGTTAAGTTTATTTTTAAAATTAATGGATTATGGTCATATAATGAACAGCAATTTATTGATTTCAAAAGTGTTTTTATTCCAAAAAATTTTGTTGGAAAAGGATGATTTATTTATTTAAATAAATAATACTTAATTATATAAGTTAAATGATAAATTATTCGATGACTGATAAATACTGGTAATCAGTGTTGTGCCTGCATTGGCATTGAAAGTTCGGTCCTATATTATCATTTAAATATTAAACAGATACCGAACCAGCATTGGGAATCAGTACTGGAATTACGGGCACCAGTACCGTACCAAATCCAGTCCGGAATTGCCTTCTTCCATATTTTCATTTTTTAATCACAACTAATACGAATTTTTTTATTTTATTTCAAGTATTTTAATATCTTTAAAAATCGCACTCTTTAAAAACATTTTTAATTTTTAATGTTTCGCAGAAAATGTAAATTTTAATTTTTATACAAATCAGATTTAAATAACAAATTACTGTTTTTTCTTGTTCGTCAATTACTGAAATCATTATTTAGAATAAAATTTATACGTAAATTTATATTTTTATTCTATTAAGTTTTTTGTCTAATTTTCTAGTCTTTTTATCAAAAAATTAATTATATGTCCTTTTTTTGTTGTGACATTCAGTTAAAAATTTATTGAGTGATACAATTCAGATACCAGTAGATTAATTGTTGGATTAATTTTTTTATATTTTTCGTAATGCTGAAAACAATGTTTTTAAGGATTCCTGTCTTTTTTACGAGAGAATAACTTCTTTATAATAATTTTTATTACTATTATTATAACCATAAACAAGACGTTTGTTCTAAATAAAGTGTTATACAACTGACATTTTTAGAGCTGAAAACTTGAGTTTGGTTCACTAATAAGTGAAAAAGTTGATATCGGCTAGTTATAAATTCGGTCGTTGTAAAAGAAAACGAACATGGCAACGCAACTATGAAATGGGGGAAATCCTTCATAATTATAAAAATAATTAAAAATTTTTTAAATGAAAGAAGAAAAATAAATATTCATTTGAATGCAATTTTTAATAATTGATTTATACAATACATTAAAAACTTAAATACACTTAATGAATTCTGACTTTATAATAAAGTTGATTAAAATTGTTCACTTTGTAATTATCATAACTTCAATTAACTTCATTGAAATATTTAAGTTGAATAAAAATTTATGTTTAATAGCAAAATTTTTTTTATATTGGTTAAATCTTGTAAATTTGAATTTTTCTTTCAACGTTGATAACTTGTTTGTTATATAAATATCATTGCGAAATATTTAATGTTAATCATTACAATATTGTCTTTATTCATTTCATTTCTATTAAAGTTGTACAAAATGTTTTTTTATATTTTTATGAACATATGAAATATATTATCAAACAGATATTGAAATACTAAGTATTTTTAAAAAAATTGATCTGCTTTATGATTTGTAAAATTTTAAATTTTACTTTATTAAATGAAAGTTGAGATTGAAACCTGTCGATAGAAAAATTATTTTACAAACTCAAGTTTTTAAATAAAAATTAACATGAAATGTAGAGTAGAATGCATAATTTATTTTTAATGTATATTTTTGGAGGAAATTGTGCATTATTTCTTTTCATCATAACTTTTAAACTTGTCTTCGATTTAAAAAAAAAATTTGTTTTTAATCGAAAATTTTACGGCCATAAGGCAGATGCAATTTTTTAAAAAATGACATAGAATTTTAACCAAATTGTTGATAACTAGGAAAAAATGTAGTTGCACCGTAAGAATAAGGTTTTTTTAATAATTTTATGTCGGAAAATTATCTTAAAGTTGGAAGAAAATTGTCATGCATTCATCTTGTAAGTGCTTTCTTTTTTTTTTTAATTAACATTAAAAATTAACACAATTTGTTATTTACCTACGGTAAATGGAGATTATATAGTTATGTTTAAAACGTAATAGTACCTAAAAAGGCTTAAAAGTGAAAGCCTTATCTTAGACGTCGATACAATTTCGTAGATCAGGTGAAGCATCGCAGTATAAATGATTTGACAAAATTTAACACAATATCTAAGTTATTTCACGCACTTAATTTTGCTTAATAAATAAACCGTGTTTTAAATTTTATGAAAAAAATTTTAATTTTATCTTGCTATTTATTCCAATTCAAAATTATACAATCTTTTAATTTATAATATTTAATAAAAACAAATTTTTATCATAATAAATTTGAATATATTTTGTGATTTTGAAATTGAATAGTCATGTCCATTTTTATATACCAAATTATCATGTTTATCATAGTTATTATTAAAATCTTTAGTTTTAACTGAAAAGAAAAATTCAAATTTATTAAAATTGTTGGTTAAAAAAATTTGAAAATTTAATATATAAAAAATTTGATCGTTAAATAAAGAATCTTTTTTACAAAAAATGACTTTATTAAAAAGGCAAAGTTATATATGCTAAAACTTGACTGTTATATGAAACTTGGTAAAATTATGCATTTAACGTAAGATGATAATGTATTCCTTTTTAAATATTTATTTTAGTATTAAAATTAATGCGTTTTGTATGTTTAACGATAATTTTTTATATGATATTTGAAAACAACAATTGGTTATTTCTTCAGGATTCTTATTAAAATATAAAACTCATGAGCAGGTTGAACTATTTGTCCTTGTCTAATAGTGTTTTGCATAATTTATATAAACACCTCTGACTGTAACACTAAAAAATGGCAGCCCCGCTACATACTAGTATAATAGAGAAATTTTATAATAAGAACAAAATAATTTTATCACGTGGTTTCTAAATAATATGAGACCTACTGAAAATCTAAAATATAACCTTTTTTCTGGTAGGTCTCATATTATTCAGAAACTACATCATTAAATTATTTTGTTTTTATTATAAAATTTAATTATCATACTAGTATCTAGCGGGGCCTGACATTTTTTTCATGTTACAGCCAATGGTATTTACATAAATGATGTAAAACACTTAAACAAAGACAGATAGTTCGGCCTCTGCTTAAGAATCCCCACAATATATTTATAAGCATCCTTAAAACAACAAATTTTTTAATACAATCGATCGTAATAGACTGGGAGAATGATGGCACCACAAGGACTAATCTACTTTATTCCTATTTTACTTGTCTCACACGTTTCTTTTACAATTCCGAAAGGCATTAGTTAGAAAATCGTTAATGAATTTTTGTTACTATCTCTCGGTCAAAAAGAGCACGAAAAAATATCAATGAAGAAAATTGAATCACCTAATTAGAGTAACCTTGGAAGCTTACAAGTCTGACTAATCACGGAAATAATGTACAGTCAAGAATATATTTAAAAAAAATTAATAAAATGGCTTCCTATACTGCAACAAGTTTTATTTGATTCTTAAAAATAAAAAACATTTACAGGCAAAAGTTTGTTACAGAAAAAGAGGTTGATATTATCAATTAATTTTAAAAAGGAAATTATGAAAATTGAATTAATATTTAATAAAAATAGTTGCAAAGTGACTCCCTCTTTTAAGAAGATTATTCGATTTATGTAAATATGAGACGTCTACAGATAAAAAGTGGTCGCAGAAAAATGTAAAAAGAATCGTTATTTGTTGTAAGCAGATGATAGTAACAATTAAAATAATATTTATTAAAAATAGTACGGAATGTATCTCTTTTATAATAAGCGTATAATAAAACTTTCTCTATTTATGAATTCAATTTAACTTGGTAAAGCAGGGAGCCACTTTCGCAAATGTTTGTATTAAGAAAATTTTTTATATCTTAACGCTTAACCTAAGAATCATTTAGAGGTGGCCTTACAGTTCCGTCTTTGTCTAAACTACATTTTCGTTATAATTAATAAATTTAATGTTTATTCACAAAAATAAGAGTTTAGCCTCATAGATTTAAGAATGAAAAAACAATTCCATTTCATGAAAAAATAAAAAATTTTCATTAGTTTCCGAGTATACTATTAAACGAGAAATGTTAAAGTTAAGTTTAACTGTTTTTTCGTTTCATATACTGTACTTGAAAACTAATGAAAATTTTGTATTTTTCACGGAATTGAATAATTTGCTCGTCCTTAAATCTATGGGGATTAACTCTTACTTTAGAATAAAAATGTAAAATTAATTATAACGAAAATTAAGATTAGACAAGCACTTAGTTAAACGGCCGACTGTTAAATTAAATCAATTCTAATAATCACTGAGCAAATATCGCTTCAATTTAATTTAAGGATTCTTCAGTTGAGCATTAATAGATAGAAAATATTTTTAACTCAGCATTGGATTTTGTATATTATTGTCTTATCGCTAGAGGAAGTTTAATATTTTAGAAACAATAATTTTCATCCTATACACTATATTTTCAACTCCATATTGGTACTTTTCATCTGTATCTAATCTAGTACAAATTTACTTTACTTATAAAGATTTATCTTTTAAAATTTTATTTTTAAATACATGTTGGCTCAGTGAACATATAAATTTGTTTAATTTTAGTATTTTTATCAAATATTTATATCATTGTTATAACCTTTACCTTACAGAAAATTGGCGATTTCAACCACTTTATACGGTTTGTCCATTACTAATTTTTATGTAAAGACGTC
This sequence comes from Anastatus disparis, assembly GCA_017163975.1. NCBI lineage: Eukaryota > Metazoa > Arthropoda > Insecta > Hymenoptera > Eupelmidae > Anastatus > Anastatus disparis. The sequence continues at coordinate 883,479 of JAFFSR010000081.1, forward strand.
TTTCACTCATAATAATCGGACAAGAGTTGTTGCAACATAGAACGATCCTATTAATTATTATTCTGACAATATTTATTTTACAGTAGATTGCTTTTAGAAATAATCAGACTAGTATGCTACCAAAGTTTTTTCACAACTTTCCCATTACTTTAAATCAAATTTTTCTTTTAATGCTTATTCATATACCCTGGTAGAAAAGATTCCATTTAATGGCTAGTTAATCCCTAGTAAAAATGGATTTAATGCTATTTCTTGGCTTATAACAATTTTAAATGGGTAAATTTTTACCAGGATATAGTATTTGATAAAAATGAATTATTTTTTTCATTATTAAATATAAACTTTTATGATTTAAAAATTAAGAATTGAATAGTAAATAAATAATTATTTTATATAGAAACAAAAATTAATTGTTATGAAAAGTTATGTATAAATCAATTTTAATATATGTAATATAAAAAAATCGTTTAGTGATAATAAAATGTTTTTATACGAGATTGGACAAAATTTATAACGAAATTAAAGCTACGTAGGCGTGAACTTGAATGTTGCGTGAAATTAAAAAAAAATATTTAAACTTAAAGGTGACTAATAACTGTGTCATCATGTTTTTCATGTTCAAGGCAAAACTTCCATTTATAAAGCATTTTCTGCATTAATATAATTATGTACGCACACTACAGAAACACATACATACTCACATTCATAAACACAAACAAGATTCTTAGGGTGATATAACAACTACATACAAGATTCCTATTTTATTGATATAACGTATATTCACATTTTAAATTCATTAATCACTGTTATTGTAAATTTTTAAAAATAAAATGGATTAACTTATATAACAAATTACAAAGATTATTTGAGTAACTTATTGAACAAATAGAATAAATTTTTATGAAAAACTTTTAATTAACATATCTGGAACTATGAAATTAATAAAACCCTGGTAGAAATGTGACAATAAAAAATGGTGTATATAAAAATTTAAGGTTTTTAGTAATAATAGTGCCAAAGAAATGGTCATAAAATGTTAAAAAAAGCTTTTCCATTTCTACTGATCATAAAATGGTTATATAAAGCGTTTCAATTTCTATAGGAAAGACAGACAAATTTTTTCGCACTAGTAGTAATGTATGGAGGTATCCATAAAAGCAAACATGCTAATGCCATCTTTAAAGTAGAATACATTTTGAAGACTCATCTATGCTTCATCATATCAGCTATGATTTAAATGATGAATTTATTTTTACTTTGATTATTTAAAAAAAATAATAATAATTGTATTTGTTAACAGTACATTTTATCAAGATAATTCGGAGTGCTTTTTATGAATTCCATAAATTAATAACAAAAGTGTGAACATAGGTTATATTCTATGTAGTTAAGTCATCTTATAAATAACAAATGATCTTTATTATTTAGAATTTAGTAGTATTCTTCAATGTAATGATTTCACCATCAAAATAGTAAATAATCTTAATCATTACAGCTATGATGTCATACGAGGTAATTTAAAACATTATGAATTTTACTTACATAAAATGCAACTGGCACGAAGGGAAAATGTCCCTCCCGTACCAAGGACTCTTGCAGATTTAGGGGAAACTCTGGCGGAGTATCCACCTATGGGAGAAATATATAGAGGATGTGTACACGGCACTGATGGGTCCGTATAGGTTCAAAATTAATTTATTTCGATGAATACTTTAAAGGAGGATGCCCATGAAAAAATTTGAAAAATCTTGGTATTCACATCTTTTGTAATTATCAATATTTATTAAGTTATAAAAAATTTAAAGTTAATTATTCAATTTCATATTTGAGAAAATAAAGAAAAGCCATTGAATAATTTTATTATTTGTTCTAAACATCTGATAAAATCTTGATTGTTTCACTCATTTTTTCAATTGTAATTATTTATTTTTTAACATTTGTCTTTATTTCCCTGCATCATTTTTCTTTTCTATATCCATACTTTTACCGATTCCAAACTTTAATAACAGTTTTGTACGTAATACTGCATTTTCTTACTTACTACGCGTTAGCGGGCATCCTTCTTAACTTTGTTAAAATTTATTATTGATTTTGATGAAATCAATTGATGATCGAAATATATCGATTTAAGAGTCAAGTAAACAGGTCCTTATTGAGTTTCCAACAAATTTTTTTTTCAACTACTAGATATCAGTTCTTAATGAACACAATATCATTCGGCAGACTTAAGCTTTTTTTTGGTAGTTAATGCTTTGTAGTTAACTAGTTAATATTAGCGTGTTGACAAGTTTAAATGAATAAATTAACGATTAATTGAAGAGAAAATAATTAGTTAATATTCTTTTTTTCTCATAACTTAAAGAAAATTAAACGTTTTACTGAATGAACACAGTTTATTTAATAATTGTATACAAAAAAATATGCACAAGCTGAAATTCCAAGACTCGAAAGCAATGCACTTTTCTTGTAAAGCCTCATTAAAGGGTCTTTGGTCTTTACAAGTAAAGCTACAGTTCGCCTACGTTTAAAATTATATTGTATCATATTTTAAGAAAATAAACAATCAATAAAAATTACATGATACTAGATTCATATCAAAATCCTTTTAATTTATTTTATAGATCATTAGGATTAATTTTTATCCATCCCATTATGATGGAAGCTCTTTCTCAGTGTACACAATTGTTTAATGATGGGACATTCAAAGTAATAATAATTTATTTACTATACGAATAGTGTTATTAATTATTTATAATATACTTAATACTTAATAAATTATAGATTCGGCCACGACAACCCCATTGTGCACAAGTTTTTATTATTCACGTAAGGAAACTAAATTTTGTACGTACTAATAATTCCAATTTTTTTACATCTGTTGCTGTAATAAACAGATTTTAATTACCGTGAAGGACGTAATTTCTGATCACTTAGGAGGTATTTCTGATCACATATTTACATGTAAAAAAGTAAAAGTATATTTCTTTTTCACACAAACGAAGCATTTCTTACGCTCAACCTATTTTTTCTCATAAATTAAAAAAAAGTTTTTCCTACTAAAATCTTATAGATTATAATTTATAATAAATAATGATCAGAAATTACGCCCTGATCAGGAACTACGTCCTTTACGGTATTAATAAAATTTCAAGTTTATTTCATAAAAATAAATTTTAGGGGTTTCCTGCAGTCTTTGTGCTGACCAGCTCAAAGACTAAAGCAATGTACGATGCGATTTGGGATAAATTGTTTGAGCTTATTCCACAACTTCGTGAAAACGTTCAAACAATCACATCTGATTTTGAACGAGCTCAAATTAATAGCGCAAAAAGTAAATTTCCTGACGCAAGGATATCTGGCTGCTTATTTCATTATAAGCAGGTATTTATTTAGTAAAATTGAATTCATTGGAAAATCCATAAAGGGCAATACTCCCCACTATATTGTAGTAATCGTATATAAATTCTTATTCTATTAAGTATAGTAATTTAATTATTGAAATTAGTAGTATATTTGTTGATAAATATAACAAAAGTTTATTTTCATTCATTTATTATACATAGATAATATTCTGTACTATAATTTTATAGTAATAATTAATTACATAAGAATATACTTATTTTGGTAAAGTAAACTTTGAGAATGTAGTTGGTAATGTAGTATCAGCTAATGTTTTTTAGTGGACTTTACTATAAAATATTATAATAAAAGTCACCATATTTTTTCTCACTGTAACTATTTTCTATAAAAAACAAAAAACTTTTTTTTCGGTTTTTTATACTTTTATCTATATTTATATTGAAAATAATTAATTTTATGTGTATTATGAACAGTTTTTCTAATCTTCATAATTATTTTCTGAATAAATTAAATTTATGATATGGAAAATCTTATAAAAGAACTGAAAAACTTGAATGTAGCATATTTGTAAAACGAGGTATTGTAGGGTTAACAATCCTATAATTTTTTTTCACAAGCTATAATACACTCTAATATTGTTTATAATATATTGCAGGCTCTTGTCAAGAAATGGGATAAATTAAAAATCACCGCACAATTTGAATATATTCTAGAGAAAGCGTACGCGCTTGCAAACTTGCCGGCAGATTTAATTCCAGAAGGAATGACCCATTTAACAGGGATTATTGATAATTTATCTCTAAATAATATCGATAATGCTACTATTAATAAATTACAAAGATTTAGCACGTATTTGCGAACTTATTGGTTACCGATAGCCGATATAATGTCGGTTTTCAAAAAACCAATACGTACTAATAATACCACTGAAAATTTTCACCTCCATGCAGCCAAGAGCATAGGCGTTAGATCGAATGTATTTAAAATGCTTGGTAATTATGCTAATGATAATGAAGGAAATAGTATATGATGATATAAACTGTTATATCATCATATACTATTTATCTCTATTAACTGTTATATAATCATATACTATTTATCATCTTTTACTACTTATCACATACTGATGTGCCAAAGAAAATTTTGATTTTGCTACACAAATCACGTATGCATTAATCAGATTTTTTATTTTAATAATTTTTTATCTAAAAGTGATACATTTATAAATTCATAATTATAAAACTTTGTTATTATGTATGGGAAGAAATAAATTTATTTTATGTATCGTAAACGTAATTTCTCATGCATTGACAAAAATCAATTCACTTCAATACTAGCGTTACTTTTAAAATTTATTTTTTTCGATATTATGAAGCCAAATAATGATTATCGGATTTTTTCAGAGAGCCTTTTTTCATGAATATAAGCTAAACAAAATAAAAAATTGCAGTAGTTTTTTTTTAAAATTAAAAAAGTCGATATATCGTATACATAAACGTATTATCTATGATTTATTCTGAATGTATCTATAAATACTCTCTATTGAAAATAATATTCTTATAAAAAATCATTTGCAATACTGACGGAAGCTTTACGGTAATAAAGAAAGGCACTGTTTCATAAAAGTTAAAAGTTTCCTGAATTTTCTCATGTACATAACGTAATATTTGAATATTACTGTATCAAAATTTACAGATGCTATGTCCAAGGAAATGACAAGAATGTCTGAAGATTTTAGGAGAGCAGAGGCTGGCTTGCAGGTGAGAATAAGCAGACCTCGCGAATTACAAGTTGCTGATTTAGAAATTATGAGAGCTGAAGAGTTACTGGAACGGAGACGGTAAATTGATTTGAATTTTTCCAATATTTATTCAAGTATTTATTAACATGTCCAGGTTAGAATAAGAGTGGTGTAAGTCGCATTAAAAAAAAATGTAGTTAGCAACATATTTAAATTTTTTTAGCATTAAAAAGATTAATTTTCGAAATATTAGTGTAGTAGGGCTAATTTAGAGAGACCGGAGTTAAAGGTAACAGGGGTAAAAATTAATACTCAATTTATAGCGACGCATACAGTTCTACAGGTTCTTTAGTTGATTTCATACGTTTAATATAATTACTTCGGTTTTTTAAACATACTCAGTAACATCGACAACCGTTGATGTTACTGAGTATGACTCCCGACACGTTCCGTGTAGCTATCAGTGGGTACTTTTTAAACGGAAATTTAGTAGTATTTGTTTAATTATAGGTATACAACAATCGAATTTCTAAATCTTATTTCTGGTTTGAGGCGGTTTCATTTGGCTAGAGGTAAGTTGGAAGTATTTTGAATTCAAAAGCAATTAACATCATTTTTAAAAATTTTATTGCCAAGAAAGATGCCTATGAACACATAGCAAAAAAGGAAATATAAACCTGTTATTAATGCTTGCATTTAGTAAAAATATAATAATGAAAAAATAGATTAATGTAAAGAAGTGTAAGAAAACGAACAAATTGCAAAAATAAGTGAAAATAATCAAGATTTTATTCGACGTTTTGAATAAATACTAAAATAGTTAGATGTTTATTTTCTCCAAAGCAAATTTAACTAATTAAGTTTAAATTTTCAATAACTCCACAAATTTTATAATAATCAAAACACAAAAGCCGACAAAAGCAGTTTTATATCAAAATTTGACAATTAACCTCATGGGCACTCTTCTTTTAAATGCATGACAATTTTAATGAAACTTTTCTTACACACTATAAATTTATTTAAAATTTTTCCAGTTTATCTTTACAATGAATTGCACCCCGAAGATCATGAAAATGATGATGATTTGAATCCTGAAGACGAGGATGTCAATCATCAAGACATTGCTTTTTTTCGAGCCAATATCGACCCTAATACTGGGCCAGGTGAGAAAATTTTTTGCCAAATAGATTTCATTTTAACACGATTAGAGATAATAGTTTTAAAACATTTTTTGACAATTTATTTTATTTTTAGGCGATGACTTTGAAAATGTGGACGTAATACGTCGCAGGCGAAGACTTGCAGAAAGTAAATTTTAATTGATTTATTTTAAAAGCATTCCTAAACAAGTAAAAAATAAGTAATATTTTTATTATTCTTTCCTTACAGTAGTAGATCGAGAGCAAATGCCACATCGTGCGGCACAAGAAATTCAGCGTAGAGGAAGAGGACCTCCTCGTCGAAATGCTGAACCTGATGGCGTTGCTGTTGTGCGTAGAAGGGGACGACCTCGGCGACAAAACGTCGAACCTGAAGGAGTTCCCGTTGTACGTCGAAGAGGACGACCTCGACGCGTCCAAAATGAAAATGTTGTTTTGCCAAATATTGAGCAAAATAATGGTAAGTTCGATTTTATTTTAAATTTATATATACTTAATTTTGTTTGATAATAATAACTTTAAATAATATGAAAATAATATTTTGAACCACCAGTGAACTTGGTCAATATTTTGGTAGAAAATGACCAGCCTGCTGCCCCTCCTGCCGTACTTCTTAATTTTAACGAGCCAGTAGATGAACATGAAGACCAGCCTGCTGCCCCTCCTGCCGTACTTCACAATCCTAATGAGCCAGCAGAGGAGCATGAAGACCAGCCTACTGCCCTTCCTGTCGTACTTCACAATCCTAATGAGCCAGCAGAGGAGCATGAAGACCAGCCTGTTGCCCCTCCTGCCGTGCTTCTAGATCCTATCGAGCCAGCAGAGGAGCATGAAGACCAGCCTGCTGCCCCTTCTGCCGTCCTTCTAGATCCTATCGAGCCAGCAGAGGAGCATGCTGACCAGCCTGTTATTCTTCATGTGCCTCTTATTCCCTTAGAGCCAGCAGAAGAGCACAGCGAGCTCATGGAAGATCAAGTATCTGGTGCAGAGAATCCTGAAAATGAGCCTCCAGTTCCAGCAAAGAAAAGGAAAATTCGACGTGGTAACAAAGGAAGTAAATGAAAAAATTGCAATATATATTATATTTTATATAATATCTATTGCAATTAATATTATATTTTATATTTGCGCTTTTTTAATAATTCATTTTTTTCAATTTTTTAAATTTTGTTTTATCAACTTATTGGACAATTTTTTAAAAATACAAATTGTTTCAATTATAAACAGATTCCTACAATCTAACTTTTTTAATTTTCAAAATATACCTATGCAGAGTTTATAGAAATTAACTAAATATGCCAATAAATTCTAAATCCTTATTTCCTATACCCGTATACATGGTTATTATAAAACTTAATCCCATAAATCGTAAATTCATAAATTAAAAACCCATAAATCGTAAATTCATAAATTAAAAACCCATAAATTTTTAACCAATAAATACTGAACCCTCAACACGTAAACATTAAGCCCACGATTCCATAAACTTGAAACTAATAAATTGTAACCTATAAACTATTTACTAACTCTGTATTAATATGTTTTGAGAAATTAAAAATTATGACTGTAGGAATATTTTAATAATTGAAATTTTTAATATAAATAACAATTGTCAAAATCCATTAATAAATGCGCATTACAAAGTAATTTATCCAATGATGCAAAGAAAATTGTCCTTATTTCAAATCAATTATATTATCCAACTTACCTTAGCCATACATACAAATATCTATTCTGATTTATATTTGTAATAATACTACATGTTTCTATTATTTATAGGAACTTAAAATACAGGTGTTTTAATCAATAATATAAAATTTATTACATATTTATCATTTTAAATTTTAAGAAAACATGGCTTTATTTTAAATTTTTCCATGAATTGGTAGTGTACTGTAATAACGATTGCTACCCAATGTTTCGTGAATTTTAGATATTAATTTTTGTCTTTCATTTCTGTTACGCCTTTATAGTATTAAAGCTTATATAAAATTAAATAAAAAATGTTTTTGATCGAATTTTGCGTATAGCGATAATTTTTAGTTATTGCGTGGATCCCTTTCTGTTCAATATAGTAAATAGTTTTCCTTATTTTTATAATTATAAAGTAATTGAAATTTTTTGAAAGTAAAATCATAGTCTTAAGTTTAATGGAAACATGTATTGTTTAAATTGTATTATGCAAAACTTGGTCAATAAAATATTAGTTGACGACAGGCACAATTTTTTTTTGATCATTGCATAATAATTAGTAAAGCGAGAGTGACGAGAGGCACCAACTTTACTAATTTTAGCTTTATTCGAGAAAAGTTCAATTATGTCTATACTTACTAGCTTGGTTAATAAATTATAAGTTGACGACAGGCACAATTTTTTATTGATCTTTGCTATGTATGACAATAATAACTTTACGTAATTATAGTAACAGTAATTAATTAATAACAAGAAATAACTTTTGCACGTAATTTAAAGAATTATTGAAATACAAATACAAATTGTCCTTCAATTTTACAGTACCGCCCAAATGTTCGATAACACTATGTAAAAAAAATAGTTTGGAAAAAATGATCATATCTTGGAAAAAAAGTGTCGTAGAAAAATTCTAAAAAAAAGATTTTAAAGTACTCCTCAAGACCTTTAAAAACGCTGTATTATATTATTTTCAAAGTTTTTTTATGTTATTAAAAAAATTACTTGAAAGTAAACACTTTTTGCCAATTTTCTTAATTTTAGATTCGCTTACACCGTTTTTCGAGTATAAGATAAAAAAATCTGAAAAAAATATATTTTAAAGTACTCTGAAAGAGCTTTAATTTGAATTTTTTTTAAATTTTCTACAATGATTTTTCGTCAAGCTATGAAGTTTTAAAGTTGGGCATTTTTGGTCTTTTTGACCATTTTTTTGCAAAAAAGACCAAAAATGCCCAACTTTAAAACTTCATAGCTTGACGAAAAATCATTGTAGAAAATTTTAAAAAAAATGCAAATTAAAGCTCTTTCAGAGTAGTTTAAAATATATTTTTTTCAGATTTTTTTATCTTATACTCGAAAAACGGTGCAAGCAAATCTAAAATTAAGAAAATTGGCAAAAAGTGTTTACTTTCAAGTAATTTTTTTAATAATATAAAAAAACTTTGAAAATAATATAATACAGCGTTTTTAAAGCTCTTGAGGAGTACTTTAAAATCGTTTTTTTAGAATTTTTCTACGACACTTTTTTTCCAAGATATGATCATTTTTTCCAAACTATTTTTTTTACATAGTGTTATCGAACTTTTGGGCGGTACTGTATATATTTCATAAAAAATAATTTATATCCAATCAAAAGATTTGTTTTTTTCAATTGAAATAATTAGTAACGTAAGAGTGACGAAAGGCACCAACGTTACTAATCTTTACAATGTATGAGAAAAGTTTCGTGATGTCTATGTTTATTACTTTAATCAATAAAATATTAGTTGACGATGGGCACAATTTTTTAGTGATTAATGTAATGCATAACATGCGAGATAATTTATAAAACAATGAGCTCTATACTTTTTTCTGTTAATTTTTTTTTTATTTCTACATTACGAGTAATCAACACACTTTGGCTTTTGTTGCTGTACGCAAAGGATAAGTAATATTCATACATTTGATGACAGATTTTACGTTCGATAAAGAGAAAATTATTTTAAATAAAATGTCTGCAATTCGCACTATGATTTCCTTGGTTTAATAGATTTATGCATTCTTGTATTCAAAGTAATGAGCTTCTAGTAATAGCTAATTTTTTAACATAGCAAATTAATGATTTATTATATTTAAATAGTTTTAAAATTTGTCAATCCATTTGTTTCAAAGAACATATAATAAATATTTTTTGTTGAAACTAAAAATATTATAAGGAGCAATAAATTTTATGTTTTTAAAAAATAAAGCTTTAGTTTTTCATAATATTATTCATTTTGTATCATATGTATATAAAGCCATGTTATATCAAGTAACTAGAATATGAAAAAATCCTATTTTACCGATATGATCTATAATTATAATTTTGATTAATAATTATTCTAGTCCTAATTTTTTAAAATAACCAAATGTATTTACTAATCATGCATATTATAAAGATTATTTTGATGAGTTTTTTTTTTAAATATATATTATTACGTATGCTCCGTTAAGCAGTATATAGCAATTAAGCAGCATGTAGCAATGAAGATAGGAATGCTAGAATAAAAATAATAGCACATATAGCATCCAAAAAAATTGAATAGCATTGGTATATAAAAGCTCATTTAATTGAATGTTTGATTTCAATGCAATATATCTTAAATTACTGTCAAATAAAACTCGTAAAAAACTGGTGGCAGCTAACGCGGACTTACTATCTCGCCGACAATACGAGAATATTCCCAGTTCTCTGCCTTACCTACATCCAAATAATGAAGGGTAGGTTGCATCTCTTTGTCCCTTTCTGATCCAAGAATTAAATTATTTGGATAAAATAATAATTATAGCAAGAGATTTCAAGAAAGCTGCATCTCGTATCATAAAAAGAAAAAGTATCTTTTTGTGTATGCTACAGTAATTATTTTTCTGAACACAATAAATTTTTTTATTAGAAAAGTATAGAGATATGCAACCTCCTTTTAATGTGGTAAGATGAAGTTGTTGAAAATGAAAATAAAAATATGTATCATTTCTCGCGAAATCAAAAGTTTATCGCCGGCAATCAAAAAAGCACGATTTATAATATAAATATTTCTGCAGTATTCAATAGGAATCAATATGTATAAACGGTCATAGAATTGTAACGTTTGCCTCTTTGTAGCGATTAAGAAAAAGATGCAAGATTACAATATGATAAAATACGCTGCGACAAAAGAAATTAGATAGCATCGGTGTAGAAAACTTCACTTGGTTAAGTATTTGCCTTGACTGCCGTAAGCCTCTAGTTGCTCTCACTTCGAGCTGTTTTACACCTTTTTTATTAACTAATTAAACTTCCCATATTATTTATTAAAACTAGTAAAAAACTAATAGCAGCTAACGCGGACTTACTATCTCGCCGACAATACGAGAATATTCCCAGTTCTCTGCCTTACCTACATCCAAATAATGAAGGGTAGGTTGCATCTCTTTGTCCCTTTCTGATCCAAGAATTAAATTATTTGGATAAAATAATAATTATAGCAAGAGATTTCGAGAAAGCTGCATCTCGTATCATAAAAAGAAAAAGTATCTTTTTGTGTATGCTACAGTAATTATTTTTCTGAACACAATAAATTTTTTTATTAGAAAAGTATAGAGATATGCAACCTCCTTTTAATAAGGTAAGATGAAGTTGTTGAAAATGAAATTAAAAATATGTATTATTTCTCGCGAAATCAAAAGTTTATCGCCGACAATCAAAAAAGCACGATTTATAATGTAAATATTTCTGCAGTATTCAATAGGAATCAATATGTATAAACGGTCATAGAATTATAACGTTTGCCCCTTCGTAGCGATTAAGAAAAAGATGCAAGATTACAATATGATAGAGTTCACTGCGACAAAAGAAATTAGATAGCATCGGTGTAGAAAACTTCACTTGGTTAAGTATTTGCCTTGACTGCCGTAAGCCTCTAGTTGCTCTCACTTCGAGCTGATTTACACCTTTTTTATCAACTAATTAAACTTCCCATATTATTTATTAAAACTAGTAAAAAACTAATAGCAGCTAACGCGGACTTACTATCTCGCCGACAATACGAGAATATTCCCAGTTCTCTGCCTTACCTACATCCAAATAATGAAGGGTAGGTTGCATCTCTTTGTCCCTTTCTGATCCAAGAATTAAATTATTTGGATAAAATAATAATTATAGCAAGAGATTTCGAGAAAGCTGCATCTCGTATCATAAAAGAAAAAGTATCTTTTTGTGTAGGCTACAGTAATTATTTTTCTGAACACAATAAATTTTTTTATTAGAAAAGTATAGAGATATGCAACCTCCTTTTAATGTGGTAAGATGAAGTTGTTGAAAATGAAATTAAAAATATGTATTATTTCTCGCGAAATCAAAAGTTTATCGCCGGCAATCAAAAAAGCACGATTTATAATATAAATATTTCTGCAGTATTCAATAGGAATCAATATGTATAAACGGTCATAGAATTGTAACGTTTGCCCCTTCGTAGCGATTAAGAAAAAGATGCTTGAGACAAAAGAAATTTAATAGCATCTGTATAGAAAAGTTCACTTACTAGGAGAGAATCAGACCTCCAGATTACGGATTTTGCTTAAACTTAAAGTTTTGAGGTGTTCAAATATGAAAAAAAAAAACAGAATTTTAGGTACTAATGCTTAATATTTCCGTAGTTATAATAAATGAAAGAACTTCACTGCAAGAGTTATTAGATTTTTAAACGCATAAAACTCTTCAGCATTAACAGTCAGGAGCTTAAAACTATTACTTTAAACGAAAGCTGAGCTAAAATCTTTGGTTAATGGAACTTATAGTATATAAAAATGTTATTGTTTTCACAATCATAACGTAACAAATATTAGACCAGAATTGGTTTTTTAAAACATTAATTAATAATAAATGCTGAAATTGGGTCCAATCTTTATTATGTTATAACTGAGGAAAAAAAAATTTTTGATGTACTGCAAGTGCTATTTCGAAAGGATTTGAGATCTGTTTTTGTTTAAAGTAAAAGTTTTCAGTTTTGAGCTGTTAATACTGAAGAGTTATAAGCGTTTAAAAATGTGGTAACTTTTTTAGTGATTTTATTTAATTGCTTTTAACTAGATGAATATTTAGCATTAGTGCCTAAAATTCTGGTTATCTTCATATTTTAACATCTCAAAACTTATCCCAAAGTTAGAGCCAAATCCGTGATCCCGAGGTCTGACCCTCTCCTAGTTAGTTGAATATTTGCCTTCGCTGCCATAGGCCTTGCATTACTTTCACTATGGAGTGTTTCTACCTTTTTTTATTAATTAATAAAACTTTTCGTATAATCGATTAAATATTGTAACAAATTGGTTACACCTAACGCGAACTTACTATCTCTATCTAACCTTCACAGAATACTACTGAGCAAACTCACCGTTAGAGCTCTCGTTATTTAATTTCGTCTCTTTCTTAACGCGAGCCCGTTTCAGTATAAGCCACACAAGGCCTATACTTCTAAGATCCACGATCTTAACTCGTCACTGTAGATATGACATCGATTAATACAATCTTGTCTTTTTATTTGTTGTTCCAAATATGCAATTTCAATGTTCTTTATAATGATTTAATTTAAAAAGATATTCAAATAATCTTTATAGTTTGTATGCAAGTTGTCAATATTGGGTGTATCGATAAAATATGATTCTTTTATGCAGTTACATCGTCTTTATGTTTTTTATAATCCTAATAATGCTACTATTTTTTTAAGAATGTTGCCTTTGCGAAACCAGGGAAAATGTCAAAAAACTGCGTCCTTGTACCCATCGGATCTGCGTTGAATGTGTGAGAAATCTAATTTCAAGAGAATGTCCATTATGCAGAGCTCAAATCATTTCATATTTACCAAATCATATGATGGGTGGTGAAAGGTGGCACGATGGGATTCCTGCTCAACTCGAAAATGATTTCCATATGCAGTTGATGAGAGATAGAGGATATATTCTATAAACATGTAAGTATATTACCCTGGTTAAAATGTTTGATAAAGTTGGAAAAGGTCCAGATTTAAAAGAACCTTGTTGATTATTTAGGATTTTTGATAACCATTTATAATAATTCTTTACGAACTTTTATGAAAATAAATATTATAATTGTTATTATTCTCTCTATAATTTTTCTCAATCATAAAGTTTTATTGTGTTAATAAATATTTACAATTTTTTATAGATCATCCAGAAAGTTATAGAATTAAGCATTAATGAAATTTAAAGAAATATTGTGATTTGAAAATTTAATGATTTCATGAATTTTTTTTAATTATAGGGAAACCGATGCTTATGAATTCATGCGATCAATTGAAAATTTGGATTGACCTTTACGTTTATTGGCGCACGGAAAAAAATTTCTTGAATTGTACCGGTTTCGATAGGAGTAATTACATTGAAGAATAGAAAATTACTTACTTTTCAAGGAATTCAGAAGCACAAAGTACATCAGTTATAAATGTTTAATAAATGTTTAATAAATTGTAAATAATAAAAATGTATTGATAATCTTTGTATTTACAATAATATTTCAATGATGAGATTGGCAAAAATACACTATTAATTTTGGTCATATTTTATACATAGTTAATTTATTTTAATTCATAATATATATTTGGTTGAAATAAAATGGATTTTGTTTATTTATGTCAATAAACAGGGAGTTATCACTGGTGATTCTTCATATTAAAGTAATTAGTACTATTTTTAATCATCAAAATTATATGAATGATACTGATAATTAAATTTTATTCGCTCGTAAGTTTTCATATATAAATAAATTACATTTTTAACTTAAGGAAGTTGTCTTGGAAATTGATTTTTGTTTTTCGGTGTAGATGCCAAAAGCATTCCCGTCTTCTAAATCATCTTAAAAGAAATACAGGGGTAAAACGATATCATTTAAAAATTTAGATAAGTATTTTCGTGACCATGAATTAGTTTGCAGAATATTAATCACTATTTTTTAATTTTCTTTTAAATTATTAATATAATTTCTAATTTCGTGGAACATATCAGGTGTTTAAAAAAATCTTTTAGTGTTATTTTTCAATAGAATATGAACTGCATATTTAATGCTTTCTACTAACCGAATTTAATTACCAATTTTAATTACCAGGTAAATAATTTTACAAATAAAATGATTTATGAATGTTACAACCTTAACAAATAACTATGATGATTAAAATCATTATATTAAATCTTTTGAAAAAAGCAAATGCAAAAATTATTATGTTCCACTACAAAACTTTATTTGAAACTTTATTTAATAAATCAAAATAATATTACTTTATTAATTACATTATGTATCTTGCATCTTAAATTTTTGCTTATTTAATCTCAATTTTTATAATTTTCGCGATCTTTAATTAAAAAAATTTATGTTTGTAAACTGTGGGTAAGAAGCTTTCATTTAAGGTGGATCCGCTAGCTATAGTCTGTTGTTCATAAAAATTAAAAGTTAAAAGAATTCTTCAATATTTTGAAAATAATTAATTTACACCAAGAAAAAAATCCTCGTAAATTTTCAGCTAGCCTTAACAACTGATTTTATTATTTACGCTCACTTAAAGTTTATCTTTTTACTACTATAAGATACAAAACATGCAAACTTTGAGTGAGCACATATAAAAAAATTAATCGTTAATGCTGCTTGAAAATTTACGGGGATTTTTTTCTTGGTATAAATTAATTATTTTTAAAATATTGTAGAATTTTTTTAACTTTTAATTTTTATGAACAACAAACTAATATAGCTAGCGGATGATCCACCTTAAAAAAATTGGATGCTTGTTATTGTCTTTCTCACAAAACTTAGATTCGATAAGCATGCGATAGTTCATTTCAAGTATAATTGGATTCATTATCCCTTCAATTTCGTTTTGTGTTGGTGTTATGTATAGTGTATGATATATGTCACACTGTTTTATTCTAATTACGTCTTTTTCAATTTCTTCAATAAATATTGGTTCTAATATTTTTATTCATTTTTTCTTATTCTTTCAAATGTTCACTGTGACTCAACTGGATTTTCTATTAATGAACGTTGGAATAGTATATTATTAATTTGGGGTGGAAAGGCTGGATTTACGTAACGAGAGGTTGAAGGTCTGAGCCGAAGGCGAGGACTGTAACGAGTTTCGTAAAACAGCCTTTACACCAGAGGTAAATAATGATTTTTTTCGTATGAGAACCTAAAATGAGAAAAGAAGTTGCGATTTTGAGGTTAGAATGCGAAAAATAGTATATTATTCACCTAGGGAGTAAAAACGAAAAATGTCTTAAATCGTATGTTAAATGTCACCCGAGCCGAAGGCGAGGGTGACAAACATACGATTTAAGGGATTTTTCATTTACTCCCGTGGAGAATATACGATTTTTTTACACAGGCAGCGTACAGTGAGTACCTTACTTTTCGCTGGGAGGGAGTAAAGTACCCACTGTACGCGCCCTGTGTAAAAAAATATTTTTTGCCATTCTAACCCCAAAATCGCAACTTTGTTGCTCTTTCTTGGCTCTCATAGCAAAAAATACGATTTGCAACTGGTATGAAAAGGCTTTTTTACGAAACTTGTTACGACCCTCGCCTTTGGCTCGGGCCGTAAACTTCTCGTTTCGTAAATAAAGCCTTTTCATACCCGTTACAAAATGTACTATTTTTCACATTTAGAGCGTAAAATGAAATTTTTTATGTCTATTCTTAGAGGTTAAAATAGCTCTTTTTTACCAAAGGCCAAAAAAGTAGTTTTCAATTACAGGCGTAATTCATTTTTTTCCTGTTTTCAATAAGAACAGGAATATTTCGTGTCTTGAAGCTATACTGAATTGATAAATTGATGTATAAATAGAATGATGGATACAGAAGTCAATGAATTAATAGATGGATTCATGGGGCAATGAAATGACGGCTAAATGGTTTGATAGACGAATTGATAAATATGGCGATGGGTCGATGGGCGAATAAATAATTATATCGATGAGTTAATAAATGAGTATGTTGATGGGTTGCTGAATTGATGAGTTAATGGGGCGATGGGCAGATGGATGAATTTGCCCATGGGTTGATGGGACCATGGGTCGATAAGTGAATAGGTTGATGGATTCAGAGATCGATTGATTGATCGTTTGATGGACAGATTGTTCGATGGGTTGATGGTTACATGAATCGATGGGATGATGGGCCAATGGATCGATGGGTACACAAGTTATCAGATTTGATCTGTCGGTAAGCTGATGAATTAGTGGGTAATTTATTTAAGTTTATTTTTTTTTAATGATTTTTAAACTATTTTATTTAAATTCTTCCTGTGGGGACATTGACCTGAACCTCATTCTGCTTCTGGCTCAAGCTGCCTTTTACCCAGACAAATTCAACAGTCTTATTTTCAATTTTTTTTATATCATATATTAATGTCGTTATACTTTTGTTTCATTAGTGAATATATATTTAGTGAGGCTGAATTGTACGCTCTTCGTGTATGAAAAAGAATTATGTTAACCACGGAAGTAAAGGTATTTTTGCCCTCGTCTTTATTGTTACCTTCGCTTCGCTCAAGAGCCAAACTCGACTTGGACAAAAATCACATATTTTACTCCCTTGGCTAACAATGTACTATTTACCCATTCCAATTCTAAAATTGCAAAATTTTTCGGCTCTTATGGGAAAATTACAGTTCACAAATGTTGCATGAAGACTTATAAACGAAATTCGCTACAGCCATCGACTTTCAATCAGTCTTTAATTTTCTGGTTTTGTAAATAAAGTTTTTCAAATGCTTTAATAATTGGACTATTTTCTAACAAAGTGAGAAAAATTCTATTATCGATATAATATTATATATATATTTATGATATTTGTGATTTTAAGGTTTGAGTTAAAATTTATTTTTCCAGACTCGTAATAAAGTTTTGAACTGCTGCGCAAATAGTACATTATTTACCTAGGGTGGAAAAATTACATTTACCAAACGAGAGGTTTGCAGCCTGAGCCGAAGATGAGAATATTGTAAAACAACCTTTACAATTTAAGTGAATAATGTAATTTTTTTATAAAATCCAAAAAAAAGATGTTGCATTTTTGAGGATAAAATGAAAAAAAATAATTTTACGAAACTCGTTACAGCACTAACTTTTGTATAGGGTCCTAAACTTCGTTTAGTAAATAAAGCCTTTTCACACACGTTGATAAACAAACTATTTTCCAACAAGGTGAGTGAAATTTAATTTTTGATGCCAGTTATACGTGAGAAAAATACCAAATTTCCTCATTAGTAAGCAAATTATAACATTCCCTCACCAGTGAACAAAACACTACGTTCTTACACTAATAGGCCAATTCTTGTTTCACTTACGCGTGAGGAAACGCGGTATTTTTCTGAAGGCTTAGAGCCAATAATTGTTTATATTGCCGAGCTTATCAGTTTTTAACTTATTATAATTTTTAGCAACAGTTACGGTCGGTAATAGGGATATATGATCAATAATTAAATAAAAACTGGCAGCTAGTTTTTCCTATTTTCCAGCCGAAATCTAGATAAATATATCTTTTTTTAGTTTAACTGATGTTACCTATTTTCCAGCTTGAATATAGTTAAATGTATCTAATTTTTACCTTATATGCCACTAGTTTTTGTTAGTTTTTAGGAATAGTAACGGTAATCAATAGTTGATAATAGAAATAAGGCTGACAGCTTTCAGCTAAAATTTAAAGTTATATATTTTTTAACTTAAATTCAGCTGAATTATCTACTTTTTAGCTTCAATTTGACTAAATTTTAAGATTTTTAAAATTATACTTAGCTAGTTTTAAGCTGATTTTTTAGGACAGTAATGATTAGTAATTATCATAAGAGGATAAATAAAATTTGTGCACAATTATTATACTATAAATTTGGGTGTGCAAAATATGTTTGCGTTCATATAAAAAATATTTTATAAAATATAGTGTGCGCAATAAAAAAACATTCGGTTAGCAATTAAATTATATTGTGTTCAATAATTTTACACGCAATCTTTAACAGTTATTTTTTAAATAATAAATTATAAATAGTGCACGATAATATTTTTTAAGGATTGTGAATAATCAACTGTGTAAAATTAATAATTTTATTTTCAATAAATATTTGACCTTGTGTATAATAAATTTGTGCATAATTTTTTTAAAACAGTGTGTAAAATCCCATGTGCTCAGTTTAATGCATTCATTATTTTTACGTGCATGAAAAAATTGCAATATGTTTAACTTAATTTTATTATATTATAATTAAAAATAATGTGCAAAACTTAAAATATCTCTTAATTCCTTGTGAATAAAATATTAGTATATTTTTTTGTGTTCAATTATTATTGTGTTAAATAATAGGGTGCACAACTCGTACATTGCCGCACTTATTAAAATATTAAAAAAGTATAAAAATTACAAATTATGCACATGATTAGTATGTACGATAAAATATTATTTCAAAATAAAGTTATTATTTTATGCACTAATTATTATGTACAAAACGTATAACTATATTATAGTGCACATTTACCTTTTTAAAAATTATTCAGAAGGCACAGTGTACACATTCATTGAACACAATATTATTTATTTCTAAATTTTTTTCAATCATGCATATTTTTTCGTGCACAAAAGAAACTATTTATATTGGGTACGGTACACATCAAATTTTTTTTGGGCAACGAAGATATGCTGCAAAATTCTAATCATAGATGGCGTTAACTAGTAGTTTTTGGAGTTTCAGGAAGGTTTCTGTTTTCTATATCAATTAAAAAGCTGTTTTTCTAATATATTTGAACTTATTAAAAACGAATATCTAGGAGCTCAATTAAAAATTGTGATTTACAAATGATAAAATATGAAATTTATAATATAAAAGTTAAAAACATAATAATATTCGCTGAGTTATTATAACAGGTTGGAATTTTACAAATTTAACCTACATAAATGCAGCTCGTGACTTTTTCAGTAACGAGCAAAATATAACTTTTATGATTACTTCAAATATTTTTTTTTAACATTTTTTTATTTTTATAAGTTTTGCGTACTTTGCTATTATGCATGGTATAATTAAATTTACCATGATCCATTGCAAGAGCTCTTAATTATCAGTTTTTTCACATAGAAAATTTTGGAATAGTCACATCATATTTTTTTGTTCTACTTACAAACATCCACTTTTTTATAGCTATATCTTGTAAAATATTTACGATATTAAATGAAATGCATATTTGTGAAGATTCAAGGAAATAAAAATTAACCGTTCTTTATGCATCTTATTTTTTATTAAAAAAATATTTTATGTTGTTATATGAAATAGTATATTACACATCAAGGGAGGTAAAGAACTAGCAAGTCCATAGCACATTTTTGCCATCCCCACCTCCGGCTTGGGTCGCAATTCACACGTGCTATGGACTCGCGAGTTCTTTACCTCCCTACATGTATAATATAATATAATGTCACATAAAACGGAATGAAAATTTATATTGAAACCTATTTACTTGAAAAAAGAAAAATTACTTTTCAAAATATCAATTAGTTCGAAAATTAGTAAAAAGTAAAAAAAAAATAGAAATAAAGTAAGGTAAAGACCCCAAAACGCGATCACTCTTCGAGAAAATGAGGTTGAATTGAATAAAAATAACAGAAAAAAAATGATAATGATTTAATTCTTTTTTATTATTGTAAAGTAAGGTCTTAGCTTTAAAATGAATACGAAAATAAATTGTTTGTATGGATAAATTTAATGTGAAAGGATTTTTAAGAACCATTTTCTTAGATATACCAAAAGTTAATCACTAAAATATGTATGGATTTATTTACGTTTAAAATTGTATTTATAAATAAATTCGATGATTTTATATTAAAAAATACATAATTAAAATATAGTCATTTTTGCATTGTTATTTCTTTTCATACTTTAATTAACTTATTTATTTTTGATCTTGTATTGGGTACTGATCCCGTTTCGTTGTCTTTACCTTATAAAGCATGCTTGAAGAATCAATATATTGTTTTCAAAATTGATTTTTTCAAAATTTGTATTATTTTGCAACTTTTGAATTAATTAATATTTTTAATACATTTCTTATTAAATGAAAGTTTTTGATGAGCCAGTCAGAGGCACAGTCGCTAGGAGCGTTGACTTCATATTCTCGGGGGACCAAAATCGAATCCCGCCCTCGGCTGTTTTAAGCAAGCACCTCTATTAAATATGCTTTGTTTTCTTAAACACACTCACGAGCTCCACCGTTTAAGAATGAAATAGCACAGTTCCTCTAGGCAACTAGCTAACGTCCTAGTTGACCGAGGTTCGGTTTCCTGGGAAAATTGTGGAAAGTAATTTTCGCAATTTTCTTCGGGAAATAGAACCCGAAGAATGCAACAAAAAAATATAAAAACACAAAAAATTAATAAAGTCCTTCTGGATGACACCTGGTAATGGCGCAAGAAAAAAGAAATAAAGAAAGGTTTTGATCTCAACTTTCACTTAAAAGAAGAGCACTCCACCTCCAGGAAACGGATTCGGCTGAAACTGCAGGATATGATTTTTTGATAAAAAAAAATGAACCCGTGTTTTTTCTTTTCGTCGAATAGGCCCCCTAGACAAGGATATAGACATTTTTTCAAAAATATGGTAAATAAAAGCCTTTATAAGAACTTAAATAACCAAAGAACTAAGACTCTTACAAAAAAATGCATTAAAAATAAAATAAATCACGGATTGAATGCTTTAATTTAAGCTTTGTTGCATTAAAAAAGCTTTTCTTGTTCGAAAGTTACACGCGATTAAAATATGTTAATGAAATAACGTGAAAAATTGATCATATTTTATATGCTAAAAATATTAAGTAAATACGTGGTAATATTTAATTAAGAATAACTTTCGAACAAGAAAAGCTTTTTTAATGCAACAAAGCATTCAATTCGTGCTTCATTTTATCTTCTATGCATTTTTTTGTAAAAGTCTTAGTTCTTTGGTTATTTAACTTCTTATAAAGGCTCTTATTCACCATATTTAAAAAAAATGTCTATATCCTTGTCTAGTGGGCCTATTCGACGAAAAGAAAAAACACGGGTTCATTTTTTTTCATCAAAAAATCATATCCTGCAGTTTCAGCCGAATCCGTTTCCCGGAGGTGGGGTGCTCTCCTTGTTAGTTACCATAAGAACTTTCTTGGATAATATATTATGAATGTTTTCGCTCTTGGAGTTATTCAATTTTCTGAAGAAAACATTAAAATTCAAACAAAATTGCGTAATACTTTTAAAATATTTAGCATTTCAACGAATCGACGCGACTTTCGTCATAATTTAGTGTAAGGAAAAATAATAAGGAAAAGAGTTTGAGTTATAATACTACGACAATCTCCTTTGCTTTTCATCTATATTCATTTACAGATTATTTCATTTATGCGTGCGTTTAAAAAAAAAGCTAGTTCTGTCAAAGTAGACTGATTTTTACAAGATTTAATTTTTAGGATTGTTTTGATTTTAATGCAGCTTATTGTGCCCTTCACGTATTTCTACAATGCTTGTAACGAATAATAAAGCAAGAATCAGACCATAAGTACAATCTCGATCCAATGTTAGAAGTTCGTTGCAAAATATTCTTGTGACTTATATAGTAACTAAGTGCCCAATATTATGCTTGCGTTTACAGTAGTAGAAGCGTGTTAAATAAAAGTGAGTATATATTTGGCAAAGAAGAGAGATTCGACGAGTCGACCAAGTTCAAGAAGCGATATAAAAACCAGCAACTCGTTTTATAAGCAAAACACTGAGAATTAACTAATTAGGCAGGAAAAATTATTTTATTTGTATGATTGACAAGTATTATTGAAGTTATGTATGCCAAAATCAATTGAATTTAGTAATACGTCAACACAAAATACAAAAATTAATAAATATGAACCTGAAGACACAGTACCTGTACGGGAAACATAACAAAATCCATCAAACGTTTTATAAAAATTTGGATTTCATAGAGGTTACATTTGAACAATGTAGGGAATGTAAAATACCGACATTACAGTTTTCCAAATTTTAGATTCTTAATCCAAAAATTTTTTTAATATCTCTATATAACAACCTTCCATTTTTATGAATAAAAAGCCTAATATAGAGATATTTCTAAAAATTTTCGAATAAAGATTAAAAATGTTGAAAACTGCAATATCGATAAATGTATAAATCATATTCCCTATTACATCCTCTTAAAGTATATAAAGTGTGTTGAAGTCCTAGAATAGAATGACAATGTCCTATTAAGCGATTTAATCTAATTATATTATTACAGCGATTATAATTGTTTGTAATAATAAACCATGATAATGAAAAAAAAGTTAATTTCTTAGATTCAAGTTCCTTTTAAAAAAATTAATCATGCCCGATTATTAATTAATATTAAAAGAATCATTTTTTCCAAGGGATGTTCTTACCATCAAATTTACCACACATTCCAATAACTAATAATAATTTTAGCAAAACTGGTGAGACATTATCTACTATTAATAATTTAATTCTCTCAATTGTTTTTTTTTTGCAAAAAAAGTTAATATATGAGGATATTGTTCTGTATATGATTAACTTTTTTCATATGATGACATCAAATAGATCTAACTCAGAATCTGTTTAGCACATTACATCAGGCTAGCTCATCTGACACACCATACCGAAATCTTTGACTACCGATGGATGATCAGTCACTTTCTGTGACCAACAATCAACCAATACCCAATGAAGTCCGATTTTTTTTGAGAATCGCGATATTGTTAGCACATATACTAATTTTTCTTTTCAAAAAAAGTCAGAGGTGCCTGGACAGGATTCGAACCCACGCCCTCCGCGTTGAAGACAAGAGCTCTATTCGCTACGCCACCGCGCTCTCCTCAACTCTCTCTTTTAAATTTATGTAAGCTTATTAATTTATCTTGTAAATAAACTTTTTTCTAAATACATTGTCAGCAATAATGTATAAGTTAATCAAAAACAACTATTTTTATACGAATAATTCCTGATAGTACACAATATTTTGAAAATTGAGTAATTTTTAGTGTAGAGAATGGCTTTGTGTAGTTATAATATTTTCATACGTATTTACATTATAATGTAAAAGATGATTTGAACATGTGACAAAAGTAAGTATTATCGTTCATGATTCTTATATATCAAAATATTATATACTTTCATAATTTAATAAAAGCTATTAACATTAACAACTAAAGATATGGTACATTACTAACTAAAAATTAGAGATAAAATTGTTTTTGTAAAATTTTGTTAGGCATTCAATTAAACAATGAATTATGTTTTGGTTTATTATGTTTCTTCAATATAATTTATAATTTTAGAAATTGGTGAAAATACAAGGATTTATACGGAGAAGATGATATTAAAATGGCAGTTTGAAATGCTAAATGAATGCAGCGAACTCAAAACTACCTGGGTTAACCATCTAAGACTTTAGCATCGTAAAATATGCTCAATTTTATGAGAATGCTTATATAATTTGAAAAATCTCAATTAATTTGTTTGACATAAATACATGTGCCTTATAGTTCTGTTCAATCTGGAGTGTCTCTACGGAGATATAAATGTTAAAATTGAAATTAACAATTTGAAGGAAAAGCAGTGAACTTCAAACTGTTTAGGTTTGTCATCTAAGACTCGTATTTTCTAACGTTGGAGTATTTAAAACCATTATAAAAGTATCTAGCAGAACTATGATGCCAGACAAACGGTACAGTATCAGTATCACAGTTTAAAATACATAACTATTAATCAGTAAGAAAAAATAGCTTTGTTAACAACTAGGACTAAAGACTTTGTAAAAGGTAGCACGAGTATAAATGTCCAAAAATATTATTTTAATGTTTTCTGCACTCAAATAATAATGTCTATCAGTTGGCACGAACACTAAAAAATATCATAATCTAACTGATCCCATAACTTTTAGTTAATTATTTGCTAATGTTTTCCTCAATAATAGATAGTTTTACTCAGCCGTTTAATGCTAAAACCTGGCTATGCCAGCGAAATTCTATCTTTTAACTTTATCTCAATAAAAATATTTAATCCATTAAAACGGTATATTTTATTGCCAATTTCTTATTTAAAGATAACACATACATATCTACGTAGCAAACAAATCCGAAATACATAAGAATGGTATAAAGTGTATTGAGGCAATTTTTCAACCATGAATATTAATATAATTATTTTAAGTATTACATTCGTATGTATTACATCTGTATAAGCCATAAGAGCATAAAAATCATTTAACATCCCTCTCACGATCAAAGGATCACATATATACGGAGCAAGAAATATTAACATGCATAAAAATGATAT
Source organism: Anastatus disparis (assembly GCA_017163975.1). NCBI lineage: Eukaryota > Metazoa > Arthropoda > Insecta > Hymenoptera > Eupelmidae > Anastatus > Anastatus disparis. The sequence continues at coordinate 908,785 of JAFFSR010000081.1, forward strand.
TAAATTATGCTTCTTGATTGCAAATATTAATATTTTAATCTACTAAATAATTCACAAAAGCATCAAAAACAAGTTTTCTAATCCTATTTAAGGAGTCTCATGTGCTAGCTATAGTTTGCTATAGTTTGTTGTTCATAAAAATCAAAAGTTTAAATAATTCTTCAATATTTTGAAAAACATTCATTTATACCTGAAAAAAAATCTCTGCAAATTTTTAGTTAGCCTTATCGACTGATTTTATTATTTATGCTCACTTAAAGTTTATCTTTTTACTACTATGAGATACAAAACACGCGGACTTCGAGTGAGCACATATAAAAAAATTAGTTGATAAGACTACTTGGAAATTTGCAGAAATTTTTTTCTAGGTATAAATTAATTTTTATCAAAATTTTGAAGAGTTCTTTAAACTTTTAATTTTTATGAACAACAAATTATAGCTGACATATGAGACTCCTTAAGAGGATATCGTAGTTCTGCTTCTCGTAATAATATTTTTATTCAAAGTTCATGAGTAAACAGTGCGTCAAATCAAATTCTTTCACTTCAGTAAGAAAATTCGTAAGATCAATCCTTAGCGCGGACAAGTCAAGAAATTTATCAAAATAATATACATAAAAAGTTATAAATAAACTTTCGATATATACTATTTTGAGGTTAGGTTCATCGAGCTTGATATCTAATTTTCATTCAAAGTTCATGAAAAAATATGAAGCTAAATTGAATTTTTAATTTAACAAAAATTATTGTATTAATATAGTTTTAGCGCGGACAAGTCATTATATTTGTCCAAATAGTGAATTTAAAAAGATATCAGTAAGATAAAAAAAGCAAAACTCGATTCCAACAACTACGACATCCCGTTAAGGTCAAATGTAAAAATATTAAGTTATAATCAAATTCTGAAATGCAAAGGATGACAACTGCGTTATGATATTATATGACTGTTATATCCTTTTAACTGAGCAGCAAATCAACTGACGCGTTAAAACTATAAAAAAGACGCCTTTATTGCTTTTTGGGTGCAGAACACATTTACTCAATATTTATTAGGACATGATGTCAGTAAAAGCTAAGTAAATAACGATACGCATATAAAAAAAGCAACAAAATAACAACAAAATGAGTCATTTGAATCTAGAAAATATTTTGATTTGATAAAAATGTATAGTAGTGGCCCTGATAGCATAAGATGTATGCTAAAGCAGTTATTTTAAAATTGTTATTTTGATTATACAGAAGTGATTCAGCATTATGACTGCCCATTTTTATTTATTATTATAATATTTTTGGACCGTAAAACCAATCAAAAATATTTTTGAACTTGTTAATCGGCAACAGTTATTTTTACTTATAAACTAAAAAATCTATAGTTTTGCAGATTATTAGCAAAAATTATAAAAAATTTCAATTATAATATTCATTACATCACGGCATTTTTATTGACGTAAAAAAATATTATATCTTTAATATTGATTTTAAAAATATTGACAACAATAATAGATGCCAAAACGACTTCATACCTATACACAGATCAGAAATAGTAGATTTTCTTACAAGGAGATAAAATGAAACTTTTTCGGCTGACGCCTCGACCGTCATAAACACGTACGTGCGGGCGTTTCATTTAATCTCCGTGTAAGAAATAATGCTTTTCTCTATCCCTAGGCGAAACCACGTAAATATAATTGTTATATAAATTAACAATTATATTTGCTTTTTTTGTTTTAGCGCGTGTATGTGTTGTTCTTTGCTGCCGCCCAGCATTTGTCACGCGAGTGACAACGAGCGTGACTGGGCTGGCGGCGGCAGCAAAGAAAAACACATGCACAAGCCTAAATCACGAGATAAAGAAAGACACATGAAAAACACGCGCACAAGAATCCTCTTTTATGAACGAGAAAGAGAGAGAGAGAAACACATAAAAACACACGCACAAGCCTCTTTTATTTTTCTATATGAGTTAAAATGAAAAAAAAGAGTTTGTACATTTTTTATAACACGACACTACTTATGATATAAGATTTTAAATTTTAGAATCATATTTTATTAGAATACAATTCGTTTTAATTTATAAGCGCAACGTATATGTCGTCTGTCTTTTTTTTGTTATGAGAGAGACAAAGACAGAATACAATCATAAACACGAGCCTACGGCTTTTAGCAACAGTTTTGGTTAGGTCGAGTCTATGTTTCTCTTCGAGAGATATTTTAACGTGAGGCACGGAAGGCGCCGACAGGAGGCGCGTTAGTCGTTTTAAGTGTAGCTAAAAGTGCTACTTCTTCTAGTGTAAAGGCTCGGCGGAACCGCGTGGTTTCGCCTAAGGGATAGAGAAAATATCATTTTTTAAATAAAGACAAAATTACCAAATTTATGAGACGTACAAACCTTTAATAAAAATTTTGTAAGATTGCTGAAAGAATGCATGCATACAAAATTGATATGCATTCTAAGGTTAAATACTACACCTTTTAACAGATAAAAATACTTATAAACATTATTATCTTTTTTTGAACACATTTTTTCCGCTACGATCATTGAAAAATTTAAATATAAATCTTATTTCAAAATAAAGGCAAAATAATTGATAAAAATGAAAAATGTTTTGGATGAACAGACAAGAAATAAAGATTCAACATTAATTTCTCAATACATATTTTAAGAATTTTTTAAACAATTTTGTATTTTGAATAAGTATTTTCGAAAACAATTTTTTCATCATAAATATATTGTTTTCTTCATTGTTTACCATACAATTTTTCCACTACGAAGAAAATTCGTTATAAAACATATTTTTAACTAAACAATACAGAATAGAATTTATTTATCAAAGAAATTAATTTTTTTAAATGCTCATTTTCCATGCAAAAAACGAATATTTTTTATCATGGGAATTTTTTTCTACAGTACGTGGATTCGGAGATGAAAAAAAAATTCAAATAAAATGATTTTTTTTTAACAAATCCATATATTTTTTCATTGGTTCAATAGAAACGGACTGTATACTTCTTATTTTAGTTAATGGATAAATACGCTTTTATTGAATCTTGTTTTATCAGAAGCGATAGACCCCTTCATAACTTACAAGATTTTTTTTAGCGAGGGAAAAAAAAAAAAAAAACATCACATATTTTACTGTGAAAACAACTTGAGGTTGTCATAAAAGGTTTTTTTGAAACTTACAAATCTGTCTTCGATATTTTCAAAATCGTGAGTTTTTGACAGAGTTATAAGACATTAAAGATTAGATAAATTTTATGTAGGCTATAGCCACAAACTTATGCACGTAACTGTATGTTTGAAATAATTCTTACATTTTTTCAAGAAATAAAAAGAAAGAATTTTATACATAAAATAATTTTTTAATCAACCTCGAATAAATAAATTGGATAAGTTTATATTAAACAAAATAGTAGCGTATGCTATTATCAAAATTTTTATAACTATTATATTATTTATCACAGCAAAGAATTGTTTCAATATTCATTTTATAGCTATTTGCACCAAAAAATAATATTTAGAAAAAAAATAAGAAAACAACTATTATGGGGTTCTATATTATATTGTCAATTATTATCAAACAAACAGATCAATCTTTTATAAACAGCTATTGGTACATTAATCGGCTGTGTTGGCGCTTGGTAAAAAATTGATGATAATTATAAGCATAATTGCTGGTGAACGGATGTTAAAATGAAACATCTGAAAATTATAAAAATACTTAAAAAAAAATTTCTAGATAAGTGTCACGTTCAATGCTTATAATTATAATCAATTTTTTACCAGGGCGAATTAATTATTTAAATTACAATAATGCGCGAAAGAGATGGAGGCTACGATGCGAAAGTTAAGGATACTAGAAGAAAGCTTTATATTAACATTATCTTAGCTTGTTGTTCAAATATAATAAATAATAAAACGCAACATTAGAAATATTTGTATAATTTTATAACTCGAAAAAACCTTCATGAAAAATACTATGTTTTAAGAGGAGGTCGCGTATCTCTGTCCTTTTCTAATCAAAGAAATGACTTTTTCACAAAAACTAATAACTTTAGCAAAAAATGAAGAGAAAGCCGCACCTTGTATCGAAAAAAACAATGTTTTCTTTGATGAGAAAAAATTAATTTTATTGCTTCGTTCTCAAGAAAACCTTGAAAAACCAAATTATCCACCCTAACCTCTATGATTTAAGTTTTTCAAGGTTTTCTTGAAAACAAAGAAATATAATTAATTCTTTCTTATCAAAGAAAATATTGCTTTTTTTGATACAAGATGCGGCTTTCTCTTCATTTTTTGCTAAAGTTATTAGTTTCTGTAAAAAACTCAATTTTCTGATTAGAAAAAGACAGAGATACGCAACCTCCTCTTAAACATACATTTGACAGTTTTTCGCAGAAATATATATGAGAAAATAATTATTTTCCATGGTGCTAACGACTTTATTATTTATCAATAAATCAGCGTGCAAAAATCACAGCAACAGTGGTACGATTTTGTCGCAGTTTAAAAAACATACGAGCCTCATAGCTGTGCAAGAAGGCTATCAGAGTCTTGAATCGCCCGAAGACAGTCACGAGTTTCCACACCCTTAAATTCGCGGAAATTTATTCGAGTATATTAATTCTTTGAACTAAACTAAAATTTAAGAAATTTATTAAAAAATGTACAAGCTTAAATAAACATCGATTTTTCGTGCAAAATTCATTCGTTTGTTTTTCTAAAACCATAAGCATGATACAAGGAGCTGTAACGTTTGGCTTTTCGGGCGGTTGCCGTAGACATTTCGTTGACGTCGGTGGCATCAGACTTTTGCTTTTTACCTGAGGGTTGATGCTGGAAGATGGTCGGTCGGAGGTTCAAATAAGCCAAAGTTCAAAACTTATAAACTAAATTGAAATTACTGAATAAAAAGTTGAATTTAATAATGAAAAGTCAAATGAAAGATATGTGTGAAAATTTGACTGTAATTAATATTAAAAAGAAAAGAAATTTACTATTGTGTTTAAATAATAATTAAATTGGTGGAATAACAAATCTTAAAACTAAAGCGGTAAATGACGGGGCGGATTTACAGGACAGGTTTAGCGGAACTGGTAAATGAGCATGAGTCGTGCATTTTATATTTTTCACAATAAATATTCTTTGCATTTATTAAGTTGATCTTAAAAACTAGTACAAGGTTAATTAATCGAATAGTAATCTCGAAAAATTGGCCGGAAACGGCGGCACGCAAAAATATGAATAATCAAATAATGCTAAAATTAAATTATATCTTTTAGGCGGTCGGTATTAGTTTTTACCAGTAATGAGGTTTAGCAAAATTATGTTTATCAATAATCCCGAACGGTATCGGTTACGAACTAAAAGAAAGATAGACTATTTACAGGTTACGAGATATAATTGATCTCTTTCTGGCGGTCGGTATTTATTTTTACCGGTGATGCGGTTTTTAACAATCTTATAATTAATAAATTCCGAACGGTATCGGTTACAAACTAGCGTAAAAGAAAAATAAACTATTTACAGGCTACGGTATTATCGACAGTTGGCACGGTCGAAATCTACTTTGCCGGCGGTAGATAATACGAGCGTTGTCTCCGTGACATTCGGTACAGGCTAAAGGTACAGACTGGTGTCAGAGGGAGACAGGAAAGGTTACCTCCAAGTCCTAACGTAGACATGGAGGGGGTGTACTAGTCGTGCGTACTCGCATCGACTAGCGGAGGACCTACCTCGACCGGGAAGGTGGTGGTAGTTGTCAGGAATCAGTGTCGGGCAACCCCGCCCTTACACTGACGGAGAGGTTGGAGGCTAACGCAGGGCAATCCCACCCTTACGTAGCTTAAGACAGGAATACGGGTAAAGGTAACTCCCACTGTGTATATATATATATATATATATATATATATATATATAGTCCAGTAGAATTAGCTCGAAAAACCTTAAAATTTGACTTAATCAGTAACAGGTAACTGAAGTGAAAAATGAGTTCATTAGGTCAAAGGATATTAAAATTTAGAAAGACCCTCAAAATTTGGGCTGGCATATTTTTTTAAACAACGTTTTTATGTAAAAAATTGTGAAAAATCGATGTTTTTTGGATCTAGCTCTTTTTGTTTTTTAATAGGGTATATGAAATTTATAATACTTATAAGGGTCTTCAAGACAAATAGTTTAAGCCCTATTACATTAAATTTCGTTAATAATTTATTTAAATAATCGCAAAAATATAGTCAAAAATCGTTAAATGTTCAATAATTTTTTATTCCATAAAAAAAAGAGCTACATGCTTGTAACTTTGTAAAAAGTTGCCTTCTATCATCCTTAAGTTCCCATAATTTTTTCAGCAAAAAGCATTAATTTGTTTATGAGATATCCAATTTGTTCACTAAAAAGAGGTAAAATGTAGGCCTCAAATGGACCCTATTGCGGTCATTTTAGAAAGAAATGACCATTGTCATTTATGCTCTTTGACACTTATATTTAGTGAAAATAAAAAGTTTGATTGACATTTTTATTATTTTCGCTGTTTAAATGGCGATCGAAAAAAAAAAAATTTTTTGTCCTCAGGCCGCAAAATGAATTTTTGTGTCCTGTATACGGAGCACAAAATAGTTTATTCTTGTCCTAGGTCGCAAAAGAAAGATGTTTATATCCAATGTCTTATTTTAATAAAAGTTCGCAGAAAAATGTTCTCGACGTCGCGATTCTTGGAGTTGAACTTAATGAACTGCTCGCTTCCCTTAATATTGTTATCTTTTTCTCACATATACTATACTGGGTATACGTTAACGAATAACTTAGACTCAATATATGTGTATTATGAAAGAAAAGGAAAGAGCGAGAGAAAGACATAGTTACAAGTTTCGCGTGTTAAAACTTTTTTTTCTTTTTTAAATATTTTTGAATTATAATTTTCATAGTTTAGCTTTGTTTTATTTCTGTTTAATTTTAATATTATCTTTTAACAATTGTTAGTTGTTCTTATAATCGATTTTTTTTTAATCTATTTTTTTAAAACTTTTTCTTTCTTTTTTTAAATATTTTTTAGTTATAATATTTATAGTTTAGCTTTATTTTATATTTTATTGTGTTTTAAAAATTATTAGTTATTTATTATTTATAATTGAATTTTTTATTGAATATATAATAAAAAAATTCATATTATACATATAAAATTCTTTTATATTTTAAGAATTATGAATTATTTTTTTTATAGGCGGGGGGCTCCGCCCCAGCTTCCGCTTAGCGGCTTTTGTACAAAAAAAAGTATATGCAGTCACGGCCACAAACGTATCATTCTTGCTCGAGCAGCTGGAGTGGCCTCGCTTTCGCTCGGCCCCTCAGCATGCACTCGCCAAGAATGATACGTTTTGCGGCCTTGACGCATAATATACTATTTTTTCTTAATTGTTTTTTAAATTTATATATGAAAAAATGAAAATATTTAAATGCAACTTTTTTATTCTTTTTGCTTAAATTTTAACGCTTATTTAAAAAAAAAACGTTATTCTGTGATAATTAGGAGCTGAGATAATTTTTTTTTTTTTTTAAATTCGCCATTTGTTTATTTACAAAGATGAAGGATTGAAATTTTAATGACGGATCCTTTAATACTTGAACTTTGATATAAGATCATTTCTGATATTAAAATCAGTTTTTTAAAACCTTAAAAGATTGTTTTTAAGTATGCATAGTTTCAATTCTTTTTGAAGAGGGGAAGAACGCGTCATCTTTCGCAAGTACAGAAAAAATTTTTTCGATTACTTCAAATTTGTCTTGTGAAAAAATTTTCTATATCTCAGTGAAATATTAACCGATTTTGATGTTTCTTTTTTTATTCTGGGGTATCGCGAGATAATATTAACAGTCGTTATACTTGTTTAATGATATAAATAAATTAATTTGTTATAAACAATAACAAAAAATATATGCATATTTTTTTTTCATTTTTTATATACTTGTAATGTTTATTTTTATAATCTAATAAATAAGTTTCATTTCTTTTATGAAAAAATTAGATTATTATCTTTTTTACAGGTTAGTAATTAATACAAACATTGCTCTTATCATAAAAATCCTGACATTATTAAAAAAAAGCTTCTGACCTTGAATATTCACCGAATTTAACGTTTCTTTTTTTGATCTGGGGTTGTGCGAGATAATGTTAAGTACCGTCATATTTGTTTTATTTAGCAAAACAAATTAACTTATTATAAACAATATATATAAAAAAAATAATTTATTTCATATTTTACGTTAATGGAACGTTCGTATTAATAATTTTATGAAACATAATATCTTTTTATCTAAAAAATTTAATTATTTTCTTTTTTAAACAATATTATTAATAAAAACATATCTCTTATCATAAAAGCCTTCATATTATTTTTAATAATGTCAGGATTTTTATGATAAGAGCAATGTTTGTATTAATTACTAACCTGTAAAAAAGATAATAATCTAATTTTTTCATAAAAGAAATGAAACTTATTTATTAGATTATAAAAATAAACATTACAAGTATATAAAAAATGAAAAAAAAATATGCATATATTTTTTGTTATTGTTTATAGCAAATTAATTTATTTATATCATTAAACAAGTATAACGACTGTTAATATTATCTCGCGCTACCCCAGAATAAAAAAAGAAACATCAAAATCGGTTAATATTTCACTGAGATATAGAAAATTTTTTCACAAGACAAATTTGAAGTAATCGAAAAAATTTTTTCTGTACTTGCGAAAGATGACGCGTTCTTCCCCTCTTCAAAAAGAATTGAAACTATGCATACTTAAAAACAATCTTTTAAGGTTTTAAAAAACTGATTTTAATATCAGAAATGATCTTATATCAAAGTTCAAGTATTAAAGGATCCGTCATTAAAATTTCAATCCTTCATCTTTGTAAATAAACAAATGGCGAATTTAAAAAAAAAAAAAAAATTATCTCAGCTCCTAATTATCACAGAATAACGTTTTTTTTTTAAATAAGCGTTAAAATTTAAGCAAAAAGAATAAAAAAGTTGCATTTAAATATTTTCATTTTTTCATATATAAATTTAAAAAACAATTAAGAAAAAATAGTATATTATGCGTCAAGGCCGCAAAACGTATCATTCTTGGCGAGTGCATGCTGAGGGGCCGAGTGCATGCTGAGGGGCCGAGCGAAAGCGAGGCCACTCCAGCTGCTCGAGCAAGAATGATACGTTTGTGGCCGTGACTGCATATACTTTTTTTTGTACAAAAGCCGCTAAGCGGAAGCTGGGGCGGAGCCCCCCGCCTATAAAAAAAATAATTCATAATTCTTAAAATATAAAAAATTTTATATGTATAATATGAATTTTTTTATTATATATTCAATAAAAAATTCAATTATAAATAATAAATAACTAATAATTTTTAAAACACAATAAAATATAAAATAAAGCTAAACTATAAATATTATAACTAAAAAATATTTAAAAAAAGAAAGAAAAAGTTTTAAAAAAATAGATTAAAAAAAAATCGATTATAAGAACAACTAACAATTGTTAAAAGATAATATTAAAATTAAACAGAAATAAAACAAAGCTAAACTATGAAAATTATAATTCAAAAATATTTAAAAAAGAAAAAAAAGTTTTAACACGCGAAACTTGTAACTATGTCTTTCTCTCGCTCTTTCCTTTTCTTTCATAATACACATATATTGAGTCTAAGTTATTCGTTAACGTATACCCAGTATAGTATATGTGAGAAAAAGATAACAATATTAAGGGAAGCGAGCAGTTCATTAAGTTCAACTCCAAGAATCGCGACGTCGAGAACATTTTTCTGCGAACTTTTATTAAAATAAGACATTGGATATAAACATCTTTCTTTTGCGACCTAGGACAAGAATAAACTATTTTGTGCTCCGTATACAGGACACAAAAATTCATTTTGCGGCCTGAGGACAAAAAATTTTTTTTTTTTCGATCGCCATTTAAACAGCGAAAATAATAAAAATGTCAATCAAACTTTTTATTTTCACTAAATATAAGTGTCAAAGAGCATAAATGACAATGGTCATTTCTTTCTAAAATGACCGCAATAGGGTCCATTTGAGGCCTACATTTTACCTCTTTTTAGTGAACAAATTGGATATCTCATAAACAAATTAATGCTTTTTGCTGAAAAAATTATGGGAACTTAAGGATGATAGAAGGCAACTTTTACAAAGTTACAAGCATGTAGCTCTTTTTTTTATGGAATAAAAAATTATTGAACATTTAACGATTTTTGACTATATTTTTGCGATTATTTAAATAAATTATTAACGAAATTTAATGTAATAGGGCTTAAACTATTTGTCTTGAAGACCCTTATAAGTATTATAAATTTCATATACCCTATTAAAAAACATCGATTTTTCACAATATTTTTACATAAAAACGTTGTTTAAAAAAAATATGCCAGCCCAAATTTTGAGGGTCTTTCTAAATTTTAATATCCTTTGACCTAATGAACTCATTTTTCACTTCAGTTACCTGTTACTGATTAAGTCAAATTTTAAGGTTTTTCGAGCTAATTCTACTGGACTATATATATATATATATATATATATATATATATATATATATGTATACACAGTGGAGTTACCTTTACCCGTATTCCTGTCTTAAGCTACGTAAGGGTGGGATTGCCCTGCGTTAGCCTCCAACCTCTCCGTCAGTGTAAGGGCGGGGTTGCCCGACACTGATTCCTGACAACTACCACCACCTTCCCGGTCGAGGTAGGTCCTCCGCTAGTCGATGCGAGTACGCACGACTAGTACACCCCCTCCATGTCTACGTTAGGACTTGGAGGTAACCTTTCCTGTCTCCCTCTGACACCAGTCTGTACCTTTAGCCTGTACCGAATGTCACGGAGACAACGCTCGTATTATCTACCGCCGGCAAAGTAGATTTCGACCGTGCCAACTGTCGATAATACCGTAGCCTGTAAATAGTTTATTTTTCTTTTACGCTAGTTTGTAACCGATACCGTTCGGAATTTATTAATTATAAGATTGTTAAAAACCGCATCACCGGTAAAAATAAATACCGACCGCCAGAAAGAGATCAATTATATCTCGTAACCTGTAAATAGTCTATCTTTCTTTTTAGTTCGTAACCGATACCGTTCGGGATTATTGATAAACATAATTTTGCTAAACCTCATTACTGGTAAAAACTAATACCGACCGCCTAAAAGATATAATTTAATTTTAGCATTATTTGATTATTCATATTTTTGCGTGCCGCCGTTTCCGGCCAATTTTTCGAGATTACTATTCGATTAATTAACCTTGTACTAGTTTTTAAGATCAACTTAATAAATGCAAAGAATATTTATTGTGAAAAATATAAAATGCACGACTCATGCTCATTTACCAGTTCCGCTAAACCTGTCCTGTAAATCCGCCCCGTCATTTACCGCTTTAGTTTTAAGATTTGTTATTCCACCAATTTAATTATTATTTAAACACAATAGTAAATTTCTTTTCTTTTTAATATTAATTACAGTCAAATTTTCACACATATCTTTCATTTGACTTTTCATTATTAAATTCAACTTTTTATTCAGTAATTTCAATTTAGTTTATAAGTTTTGAACTTTGGCTTATTTGAACCTCCGACCGACCATCTTCCAGCATCAACCCTCAGGTAAAAGCAAAAGTCTGATGCCACCGACGTCAACGAAATGTCTACGGCAACCGCCCGAAAAGCCAAACGTTACAGCTCCTTGTATCATGCTTATGGTTTTAGAAAAACAAACGAATGAATTTTGCACGAAAAATCGATGTTTATTTAAGCTTGTACATTTTTTAATAAATTTCTTAAATTTTAGTTTAGTTCAAAGAATTAATATACTCGAATAAATTTCCGCGAATTTAAGGGTGTGGAAACTCGTGACTGTCTTCGGGCGATTCAAGACTCTGATAGCCTTCTTGCACAGCTATGAGGCTCGTATGTTTTTTAAACTGCGACAAAATCGTACCACTGTTGCTGTGATTTTTGCACGCTGATTTATTGATAAATAATAAAGTCGTTAGCACCATGGAAAATAATTATTTTCTCATATATATTTCTGCGAAAAACTGTCAAATGTATGTTTAAGAGGAGGTTGCGTATCTCTGTCTTTTTCTAATCAGAAAATTGAGTTTTTTACAGAAACTAATAACTTTAGCAAAAAATGAAGAGAAAGCCGCATCTTGTATCAAAAAAAGCAATATTTTCTTTGATAAGAAAGAATTAATTATATTTCTTTGTTTTCAAGAAAACCTTGAAAAACTTAAATCATAGAGGTTAGGGTGGATAATTTGGTTTTTCAAGGTTTTCTTGAGAACGAAGCAATAAAATTAATTTTTTCTCATCAAAGAAAACATTGTTTTTTTCGATACAAGGTGCGGCTTTCTCTTCATTTTTGCTAAAGTTATTAGTTTTTGTGAAAAAGTCATTTCTTTGATTAGAAAAGGACAGAGATACGCGACCTCCTCTTAAAACATAGTATTTTTCATGAAGGTTTTTTCGAGTTATAAAATTATACAAATATTTCTAATGTTGCGTTTTATTATTTATTATATTTGAACAACAAGCTAAGATAATGTTAATATAAAGCTTTCTTCTAGTATCCTTAACTTTCGCATCGTAGCCTCCATCTCTTTCGCGCATTATTGTAATTTAAATAATTAATTCGCCCTGGTAAAAAATTGATTATAATTATAAGCATTGAACGTGACACTTATCTAGAAATTTTTTTTTAAGTATTTTTATAATTTTCAGATGTTTCATTTTAACATCCGTTCACCAGCAATTATGCTTATAATTATCATCAATTTTTTACCAAGCGCCAACACAGCCGATTAATGTACCAATAGCTGTTTATAAAAGATTGATCTGTTTGTTTGATAATAATTGACAATATAATATAGAACCCCATAATAGTTGTTTTCTTATTTTTTTTCTAAATATTATTTTTTGGTGCAAATAGCTATAAAATGAATATTGAAACAATTCTTTGCTGTGATAAATAATATAATAGTTATAAAAATTTTGATAATAGCATACGCTACTATTTTGTTTAATATAAACTTATCCAATTTATTTATTCGAGGTTGATTAAAAAATTATTTTATGTATAAAATTCTTTCTTTTTATTTCTTGAAAAAATGTAAGAATTATTTCAAACATACAGTTACGTGCATAAGTTTGTGGCTATAGCCTACATAAAATTTATCTAATCTTTAATGTCTTATAACTCTGTCAAAAACTCACGATTTTGAAAATATCGAAGACAGATTTGTAAGTTTCAAAAAAACCTTTTATGACAACCTCAAGTTGTTTTCACAGTAAAATATGTGATGTTTTTTTTTTATTTTTTCCCTTCGCTAAAAAAATCTTGTAAGTTATGAAGGGGTCTATCGCTTCTGATAAAACAAGATTCAATAAAAGCGTATTTATCCATTAACTAAAATAAGAAGTATACAGTCCGTTTCTATTGAACCAATGAAAAAATATATGGATTTGTTAAAAAAAAAATCATTTTATTTGAATTTTTTTTTTCATCTCCGAATCCACGTACTGTAGAAAAAAATTCCCATGATAAAAAATATTCGTTTTTTGCATGGAAAATGAGCATTTAAAAAAAATTAATTTCTTTGATAAATAAATTCTATTCTGTATTGTTTAGTTAAAAATATGTTTTATAACGAATTTTCTTCGTAGTGGAAAAATTGTATGGTAAACAATGAAGAAAACAATATATTTATGATGAAAAAATTGTTTTCGAAAATACTTATTCAAAATACAAAATTGTTTAAAAAATTCTTAAAATATGTATTGAGAAATTAATGTTGAATCTTTATTTCTTGTCTGTTCATCCAAAACATTTTTCATTTTTATCAATTATTTTGCCTTTATTTTGAAATAAGATTTATATTTAAATTTTTCAATGATCGTAGCGGAAAAAATGTGTTCAAAAAAGATAATAATGTTTATAAGTATTTTTATCTGTTAAAAGGTGTAGTATTTAACCTTAGAATGCATATCAATTTTGTATGCATGCATTCTTTCAGCAATCTTACAAAATTTTTATTAAAGGTTTGTACGTCTCATAAATTTGGTAATTTTGTCTTTATTTAAAAAATGATATTTTCTCTATCCCTTAGGCGAAACCACGCGGTTCCGCCGAGCCTTTACACTAGAAGAAGTAGCACTTTTAGCTACACTTAAAACGACTAACGCGCCTCCTGTCGGCGCCTTCCGTGCCTCACGTTAAAATATCTCTCGAAGAGAAACATAGACTCGACCTAACCAAAACTGTTGCTAAAAGCCGTAGGCTCGTGTTTATGATTGTATTCTGTCTTTGTCTCTCTCATAACAAAAAAAAGACAGACGACATATACGTTGCGCTTATAAATTAAAACGAATTGTATTCTAATAAAATATGATTCTAAAATTTAAAATCTTATATCATAAGTAGTGTCGTGTTATAAAAAATGTACAAACTCTTTTTTTCATTTTAACTCATATAGAAAAATAAAAGAGGCTTGTGCGTGTGTTTTTATGTGTTTCTCTCTCTCTCTTTCTCGTTCATAAAAGAGGATTCTTGTGCGCGTGTTTTTCATGTGTCTTTCTTTATCTCGTGATTTAGGCTTGTGCATGTGTTTTTCTTTGCTGCCGCCGCCAGCCCAGTCACGCTCGTTGTCACTCGCGTGACAAATGCTGGGCGGCAGCAAAGAACAACACATACACGCGCTAAAACAAAAAAAGCAAATATAATTGTTAATTTATATAACAATTATATTTACGTGGTTTCGCCTAGGGATAGAGAAAAGCATTATTTCTTACACGGAGATTAAATGAAACGCCCGCACGTACGTGTTTATGACGGTCGAGGCGTCAGCCGAAAAAGTTTCATTTTATCTCCTTGTAAGAAAATCTACTATTTCTGATCTGTGTATAGGTATGAAGTCGTTTTGGCATCTATTATTGTTGTCAATATTTTTAAAATCAATATTAAAGATATAATATTTTTTTACGTCAATAAAAATGCCGTGATGTAATGAATATTATAATTGAAATTTTTTATAATTTTTGCTAATAATCTGCAAAACTATAGATTTTTTAGTTTATAAGTAAAAATAACTGTTGCCGATTAACAAGTTCAAAAATATTTTTGATTGGTTTTACGGTCCAAAAATATTATAATAATAAATAAAAATGGGCAGTCATAATGCTGAATCACTTCTGTATAATCAAAATAACAATTTTAAAATAACTGCTTTAGCATACATCTTATGCTATCAGGGCCACTACTATACATTTTTATCAAATCAAAATATTTTCTAGATTCAAATGACTCATTTTGTTGTTATTTTGTTGCTTTTTTTATATGCGTATCGTTATTTACTTAGCTTTTACTGACATCATGTCCTAATAAATATTGAGTAAATGTGTTCTGCACCCAAAAAGCAATAAAGGCGTCTTTTTTTATAGTTTTAACGCGTCAGTTGATTTGCTGCTCAGTTAAAAGGATATAACAGTCATATAATATCATAACGCAGTTGTCATCCTTTGCATTTCAGAATTTGATTATAACTTAATATTTTTACATTTGACCTTAACGGGATGTCGTAGTTGTTGGAATCGAGTTTTGCTTTTTTTATCTTACTGATATCTTTTTAAATTCACTATTTGGACAAATATAATGACTTGTCCGCGCTAAAACTATATTAATACAATAATTTTTGTTAAATTAAAAATTCAATTTAGCTTCATATTTTTTCATGAACTTTGAATGAAAATTAGATATCAAGCTCGATGAACCTAACCTCAAAATAGTATATATCGAAAGTTTATTTATAACTTTTTATGTATATTATTTTGATAAATTTCTTGACTTGTCCGCGCTAAGGATTGATCTTACGAATTTTCTTACTGAAGTGAAAGAATTTGATTTGACGCACTGTTTACTCATGAACTTTGAATAAAAATATTATTACGAGAAGCAGAACTACGATATCCTCTTAAGGAGTCTCATATGTCAGCTATAATTTGTTGTTCATAAAAATTAAAAGTTTAAAGAACTCTTCAAAATTTTGATAAAATTAATTTATACCTAGAAAAAATTTCTGCAAATTTCCAAGTAGTCTTATCAACTAATTTTTTTATATGTGCTCACTCGAAGTCCGCGTGTTTTGTATCTCATAGTAGTAAAAAGATAAACTTTAAGTGAGCATAAATAATAAAATCAGTCGATAAGGCTAACTAAAAATTTGCAGAGATTTTTTTTCAGGTATAAATGAATGTTTTTCAAAATATTGAAGAATTATTTAAACTTTTGATTTTTATGAACAACAAACTATAGCAAACTATAGCTAGCACATGAGACTCCTTAAATAGGATTAGAAAACTTGTTTTTGATGCTTTTGTGAATTATTTAGTAGATTAAAATATTAATATTTGCAATCAAGAAGCATAATTTAATATCATTTTTATGCATGTTAATATTTCTTGCTCCGTATATATGTGATCCTTTGATCGTGAGAGGGATGTTAAATGATTTTTATGCTCTTATGGCTTATACAGATGTAATACATACGAATGTAATACTTAAAATAATTATATTAATATTCATGGTTGAAAAATTGCCTCAATACACTTTATACCATTCTTATGTATTTCGGATTTGTTTGCTACGTAGATATGTATGTGTTATCTTTAAATAAGAAATTGGCAATAAAATATACCGTTTTAATGGATTAAATATTTTTATTGAGATAAAGTTAAAAGATAGAATTTCGCTGGCATAGCCAGGTTTTAGCATTAAACGGCTGAGTAAAAACTATCTATTATTGAGGAAAACATTAGCAAATAATTAACTAAAAGTTATGGGATCAGTTAGATTATGATATTTTTTAGTGTTCGTGCCAACTGATAGACATTATTATTTGAGTGCAGAAAACATTAAAATAATATTTTTGGACATTTATACTCGTGCTACCTTTTACAAAGTCTTTAGTCCTAGTTGTTAACAAAGCTATTTTTTCTTACTGATTAATAGTTATGTATTTTAAACTGTGATACTGATACTGTACCGTTTGTCTGGCATCATAGTTCTGCTAGATACTTTTATAATGGTTTTAAATACTCCAACGTTAGAAAATACGAGTCTTAGATGACAAACCTAAACAGTTTGAAGTTCACTGCTTTTCCTTCAAATTGTTAATTTCAATTTTAACATTTATATCTCCGTAGAGACACTCCAGATTGAACAGAACTATAAGGCACATGTATTTATGTCAAACAAATTAATTGAGATTTTTCAAATTATATAAGCATTCTCATAAAATTGAGCATATTTTACGATGCTAAAGTCTTAGATGGTTAACCCAGGTAGTTTTGAGTTCGCTGCATTCATTTAGCATTTCAAACTGCCATTTTAATATCATCTTCTCCGTATAAATCCTTGTATTTTCACCAATTTCTAAAATTATAAATTATATTGAAGAAATATAATAAACCAAAACATAATTCATTGTTTAATTGAATGCCTAACAAAATTTTACAAAAACAATTTTATCTCTAATTTTTAGTTAGTAATGTACCATATCTTTAGTTGTTAATGTTAATAGCTTTTTATTAAATTATGAAAGTATATAATATTTTGATATATAAGAATCATGAACGATAATACTTACTTTTGTCACATGTTCAAATCATCTTTTACATTATAATGTAAATACGTATGAAAATATTATAACTACACAAAGCCATTCTCTACACTAAAAATTACTCAATTTTCAAAATATTGTGTACTATCAGGAATTATTCGTATAAAAATAGTTGTTTTTGATTAACTTATACATTATTGCTGACAATGTATTTAGAAAAAAGTTTATTTACAAGATAAATTAATAAGCTTACATAAATTTAAAAGAGAGAGTTGAGGAGAGCGCGGTGGCGTAGCGAATAGAGCTCTTGTCTTCAACGCGGAGGGCGTGGGTTCGAATCCTGTCCAGGCACCTCTGACTTTTTTTGAAAAGAAAAATTAGTATATGTGCTAACAATATCGCGATTCTCAAAAAAATCGGACTTCATTGGGTATTGGTTGATTGTTGGTCACAGAAAGTGACTGATCATCCATCGGTAGTCAAAGATTTCGGTATGGTGTGTCAGATGAGCTAGCCTGATGTAATGTGCTAAACAGATTCTGAGTTAGATCTATTTGATGTCATCATATGAAAAAAAGTTAATCATATACAGAACAATATCCTCATATATTAACTTTTTTTGCAAAAAAAAAACAATTGAGAGAATTAAATTATTAATAGTAGATAATGTCTCACCAGTTTTGCTAAAATTATTATTAGTTATTGGAATGTGTGGTAAATTTGATGGTAAGAACATCCCTTGGAAAAAATGATTCTTTTAATATTAATTAATAATCGGGCATGATTAATTTTTTTAAAAGGAACTTGAATCTAAGAAATTAACTTTTTTTTCATTATCATGGTTTATTATTACAAACAATTATAATCGCTGTAATAATATAATTAGATTAAATCGCTTAATAGGACATTGTCATTCTATTCTAGGACTTCAACACACTTTATATACTTTAAGAGGATGTAATAGGGAATATGATTTATACATTTATCGATATTGCAGTTTTCAACATTTTTAATCTTTATTCGAAAATTTTTAGAAATATCTCTATATTAGGCTTTTTATTCATAAAAATGGAAGGTTGTTATATAGAGATATTAAAAAAATTTTTGGATTAAGAATCTAAAATTTGGAAAACTGTAATGTCGGTATTTTACATTCCCTACATTGTTCAAATGTAACCTCTATGAAATCCAAATTTTTATAAAACGTTTGATGGATTTTGTTATGTTTCCCGTACAGGTACTGTGTCTTCAGGTTCATATTTATTAATTTTTGTATTTTGTGTTGACGTATTACTAAATTCAATTGATTTTGGCATACATAACTTCAATAATACTTGTCAATCATACAAATAAAATAATTTTTCCTGCCTAATTAGTTAATTCTCAGTGTTTTGCTTATAAAACGAGTTGCTGGTTTTTATATCGCTTCTTGAACTTGGTCGACTCGTCGAATCTCTCTTCTTTGCCAAATATATACTCACTTTTATTTAACACGCTTCTACTACTGTAAACGCAAGCATAATATTGGGCACTTAGTTACTATATAAGTCACAAGAATATTTTGCAACGAACTTCTAACATTGGATCGAGATTGTACTTATGGTCTGATTCTTGCTTTATTATTCGTTACAAGCATTGTAGAAATACGTGAAGGGCACAATAAGCTGCATTAAAATCAAAACAATCCTAAAAATTAAATCTTGTAAAAATCAGTCTACTTTGACAGAACTAGCTTTTTTTTTAAACGCACGCATAAATGAAATAATCTGTAAATGAATATAGATGAAAAGCAAAGGAGATTGTCGTAGTATTATAACTCAAACTCTTTTCCTTATTATTTTTCCTTACACTAAATTATGACGAAAGTCGCGTCGATTCGTTGAAATGCTAAATATTTTAAAAGTATTACGCAATTTTGTTTGAATTTTAATGTTTTCTTCAGAAAATTGAATAACTCCAAGAGCGAAAACATTCATAATATATTATCCAAGAAAGTTCTTATGGTAACTAACAAGGAGAGCACCCCACCTCCGGGAAACGGATTCGGCTGAAACTGCAGGATATGATTTTTTGATGAAAAAAAATGAACCCGTGTTTTTCTTTTCGTCGAATAGGCCCACTAGACAAGGATATAGACATTTTTTTTAAATATGGTGAATAAGAGCCTTTATAAGAAGTTAAATAACCAAAGAACTAAGACTTTTACAAAAAAATGCATAGAAGATAAAATGAAGCACGAATTGAATGCTTTGTTGCATTAAAAAAGCTTTTCTTGTTCGAAAGTTATTCTTAATTAAATATTACCACGTATTTACTTAATATTTTTAGCATATAAAATATGATCAATTTTTCACGTTATTTCATTAACATATTTTAATCGCGTGTAACTTTCGAACAAGAAAAGCTTTTTTAATGCAACAAAGCTTAAATTAAAGTATTCAATCCGTGATTTATTTTATTTTTAATGCATTTTTTTGTAAGAGTCTTAGTTCTTTGGTTATTTAAGTTCTTATAAAGGCTTTTATTTACCATATTTTTGAAAAATGTCTATATCCTTGTCTAGGGGGCCTATTCGACGAAAAGAAAAAACACGGGTTCATTTTTTTTTATCAAAAAATCATATCCTGCAGTTTCAGCCGAATCCGTTTCCTGGAGGTGGAGTGCTCTTCTTTTAAGTGAAAGTTGAGATCAAAACCTTTCTTTATTTCTTTTTCTTGCGCCATTACCAGGTGTCATCCAGAAGGACTTTATTAATTTTTTGTGTTTTTATATTTTTTTGTTGCATTCTTCGGGTTCTATTTCCCGAAGAAAATTGCGAAAATTACTTTCCACAATTTTCCCAGGAAACCGAACCTCGGTCAACTAGGACGTTAGCTAGTTGCCTAGAGGAACTGTGCTATTTCATTCTTAAACGGTGGAGCTCGTGAGTGTGTTTAAGAAAACAAAGCATATTTAATAGAGGTGCTTGCTTAAAACAGCCGAGGGCGGGATTCGATTTTGGTCCCCCGAGAATATGAAGTCAACGCTCCTAGCGACTGTGCCTCTGACTGGCTCATCAAAAACTTTCATTTAATAAGAAATGTATTAAAAATATTAATTAATTCAAAAGTTGCAAAATAATACAAATTTTGAAAAAATCAATTTTGAAAACAATATATTGATTCTTCAAGCATGCTTTATAAGGTAAAGACAACGAAACGGGATCAGTACCCAATACAAGATCAAAAATAAATAAGTTAATTAAAGTATGAAAAGAAATAACAATGCAAAAATGACTATATTTTAATTATGTATTTTTTAATATAAAATCATCGAATTTATTTATAAATACAATTTTAAACGTAAATAAATCCATACATATTTTAGTGATTAACTTTTGGTATATCTAAGAAAATGGTTCTTAAAAATCCTTTCACATTAAATTTATCCATACAAACAATTTATTTTCGTATTCATTTTAAAGCTAAGACCTTACTTTACAATAATAAAAAAGAATTAAATCATTATCATTTTTTTTCTGTTATTTTTATTCAATTCAACCTCATTTTCTCGAAGAGTGATCGCGTTTTGGGGTCTTTATCTTACTTTATTTCTATTTTTTTTTACTTTTTACTAATTTTCGAACTAATTGATATTTTGAAAAGTAATTTTTCTTTTTCAAGTAAATAGGTTTCAATATAAATTTTCATTCCGTTTTATGTGACATTATATTATATTATACACATAGGGAGGTAAAGAACTCATGAGTCCATAGCACGTGTGAATTGCGACCCAAGCCGGAGGTGGGGATGGCAAAAATGTGCTATGGACTTGCTAGTTCTTTACCTCCCTTGATGTGTAATATACTATTTCATATAACAACATAAAATATTTTTTTAATAAAAAATAAGATGCATAAAGAACGGTTAATTTTTATTTCCTTGAATCTTCACAAATATGCATTTCATTTAATATCGTAAATATTTTACAAGATATAGCTATAAAAAAGTGGATGTTTGTAAGTAGAACAAAAAAATATGATGTGACTATTCCAAAATTTTCTATGTGAAAAAACTGATAATTAAGAGCTCTTGCAATGGATCATGGTAAATTTAATTATACCATGCATAATAGCAAAGTACGCAAAACTTATAAAAATAAAAAAATGTTAAAAAAAAATATTTGAAGTAATCATAAAAGTTATATTTTGCTCGTTACTGAAAAAGTCACGAGCTGCATTTATGTAGGTTAAATTTGTAAAATTCCAACCTGTTATAATAACTCAGCGAATATTATTATGTTTTTAACTTTTATATTATAAATTTCATATTTTATCATTTGTAAATCACAATTTTTAATTGAGCTCCTAGATATTCGTTTTTAATAAGTTCAAATATATTAGAAAAACAGCTTTTTAATTGATATAGAAAACAGAAACCTTCCTGAAACTCCAAAAACTACTAGTTAACGCCATCTATGATTAGAATTTTGCAGCATATCTTCGTTGCCCAAAAAAAATTTGATGTGTACCCAATATAAATAGTTTCTTTTGTGCACGAAAAAATATGCATGATTGAAAAAAATTTAGAAATAAATAATATTGTGTTCAATGAATGTGTACACTGTGCCTTCTGAATAATTTTTAAAAAGGTAAATGTGCACTATAATATAGTTATACGTTTTGTACATAATAATTAGTGCATAAAATAATAACTTTATTTTGAAATAATATTTTATCGTACATACTAATCATGTGCATAATTTGTAATTTTTATACTTTTTTAATATTTTAATAAGTGCAGGATTGCCAGTGCAGAATCGAATACATTAATTTTTGGAAATTTTAATTAAGTGCATAAAAGCATTGTGCATTAAAATTAACTTTATTTTATTTAACTTCGATTTAAAATAATGTGCACTATGAAAAATCTCTTGTGTAAAAATTATTACTTGTAATTATTTGTGTAGGAAAATAAAGTGCAAAATAATTATGTACATTAATATTTTAATAAGTGCAGGATTACCAGTGCAGAATCAAATACATTAATTTTTGGAAATTTTAATTAAATGCATAAAAGCATTGTGCATTAAAATTGACTTTATTTTATTTAACTTTGATTTAAAATAATGTGCACTATGAAAAATCTATTGTGTAAAAATTATTACTTGTAATTATTTGTGTAGAAAAATAAAGTGCAAAATAATTATGTGCATGAGTCGCAGCATACCCATTGTTTGAACATACAAATTATTTACTTTTTCTTAATTAATGGATCTTTGTTATTTGCTAGAATACAAATGAAGTACATAATGTCACTGATTCTATCAATCAGTTCCACGTTAACGTGTTTTAAAATTTTGTATGTTTTAATTCTTTGTATGGCTCTTTCAACATGTATCCGTACCGACGCTATGGAATATCCTTGAAGAACCTCTTCTCGAGTAAACTGGGGTTCCAGTGCAAATGGTGGCATTACAAGAGTGCATTGCCTTTGCAAGAGCTCACTTCTTATCTGTGGAAATCCTTTATCAGCCATCACTTCATCTCCTGCTTCTAATAAATTGAAAAATCCAGAATCATTTGTTATGAAACTATCTGTAGCTCGACCGCCATAAGCTGGTGAAACGAATGCGATTAAGCCTGATGGACTTATTGCTATTAAAAATTTTATTGTAAAACCACCTTTGTAATTTGAATACATTAGTATTCGTTGTTCCACTTTTGGTGGTGTATCACAATACAACTCCGTACAATCTATGATTGCTCTGCAGTTTGGGTAGTTCTTAAAAGCAATAAGCATAGTTTCTTTTACAGCTTGCTTTGATGGCCAATACAACCAATGTTTTGTTTTCGTAATCAAAGTATCCAAAATGCTAAAGAATATGCTTGAAACTGTTTGGTGTGTTATTTCAAATATATAACCTAATGCTGAGAAGCTTTTTCCAAGTTTTAATTTCATTAAAAAAGAAGTAATCTGTTATGCCTTGATAATTTCTTATAATAATGTGGTTGACCTTCTTCACCTGGTTTAATGAATTCTAACAAAATGTTGAAAAATGAATGTGACACTCCGCTAATTGATTTCATGGCTTCTTCAGAACTTATTGATTCATAACCATTAAAATTAAATCGTAATTCCAAGTCAGGACCACAACTTTTATCAACTTTTATTTTTAATTTTTCTTCAATTTCATTCAAAGATTTTCTTATATTTTCTTCTGTAACAATTACTTTTCTATTGGTAGACGGTTCAATATTTCTTTTAATTATTGTTTGTATTGCCACTTCATTATTATGTGATGAACAAAATAAAATTGTTATATTCTCTTCATCGTTAGATTTAAAAACAGGATCTGTTTGAATGCCACATTCTTTATGTAGAGCAACTTCAATATCTAATGTATCTAAATTTCAAATTTAAACTACAGTTAGATATCATTATATTCAAAATAGAAAAGATATATTATTACAAAAACTCACCATTATTTATTTGATTAATTGCATCTTCATAAGCTGAATTATCATCAAAAGATTCTTCAAGTTTTCTCTCGTTTCGAGCTTTTAACCTTTCACCTCTTGCTTTATTAATTTGCTTTTTTCCATATATTTCTGGAAAGATAATTGGATTATATGCAGTTTTTCTTGGGTCATTTGATTTCTCTCCTCCTTCAAAGTGAGCACTACAGATCCTACTACGTTCGTTTGGCTCCCAAAGCTTATTTTTATTACTAAAAATATTTTAGACAAACAAAATCATATTAATATACATAAACAATTAAAAGTTAACAACATTGCATGTTACAGTAACTAAATTTACAATACTATTAGCTCTTAAATAAATAATAATATACTTACGTTACAGTTGCACGTCGAACAGCGAGAATCCACCGCTTTTTTCGTTCTACTTCATAAGATCGACCAGGAAACCTATAAAACTTGAGTTCAGGATTCTTATTTTCTGTATTTGAACACCCAACTACACAACAACCACGAGATTTATCTTTTTTTTTTACTGAAACTTCAGTAACGTTATGCGTTGCAGAATGCATTTTGAGGTTTTGTTTATTCGGAGTTCTGCTAGTCCGTCCCTTTAAGTAAAAAAGTATTCACGAGACGGCGCTTTCGGCGGTACTTACCTAGCGTATACGAAAACCGTATCGTAAAAGAAAAAATTTTCGCTGAGTTTGTAATTTTACAAGTTCGATACACTTTGTAATATTTTGATGATTATTGTCTGCTTTTTTTGCAGTTTGTTTATTTTACTATTTTTTACTATACTATTATCTTTAATTATAAATTATTAATATTGATAATGTATCAAATTTGAATTGAATTTAGTAATATAGATTGGATTATTGTTAATTAATTAAAGAAATCGTAATAAATTTAATAATGTTATTTTAACTCTATAATGTGTATTGTTATGAAACTTAAATAGTCTACTAGTATACTGTTAATATTAATAATTATTAGTTTAATAACAAAAATTTAGAGTATTTTCTTAACTTAATATTGCTTAATAGCAATTTTTGTTGACCGTGAATTTTAGTATATTTTAAATGTGTCACTTTTGTTGATTTAGTTATTTTCACTTATGTAGTAGTACTTTTGAATTTTTTTTTATTTATGTATTGATACATAGATTATATTTATGTATTTAATATATTTGTACTTGTATTTTACTTTAAAGTATGAATACCCTGTTAAAAAAGTCCAGGTGGATTTCCACGTGGATTTTCAGTCTGATTTACTTGGATTTTCAGGATGATTTACTTGGATTTTCAGGGTGAAAATCAGGGTGGAATTCCAGGTAGATTTTCAGGGTGAAAATCAGGTTGGAATTTTAAGGGGATTTTCAGTCTGAATTACTTGGATTTTCATAGTGAAAATCCACTCTGATTTTGAGTCTGAAAATCCACTCTGATTTTCATAGTGAAAATCCACTCTGATTTTCATAGTGAAAATCCACTCTGATTTTCATAGTGAAAATCCACTTTGATTTTCAGTCTGAAAATCCACCCTGATTTTCATAGTGAAAATCCACTCTGATTTTCAGTCTGAAAATCCACCCTGATTGTGGATATATTTAAGCATTCAAAAAAATATTTTTATCAAATTAAATTTATTTATGTTTTTCATTGCAACCACAAAAATATCTCTGCTCACTTAATAGAATAGAACGTGAGAAAGTAGGCCGAATGATCGTCGTTTTAGACAAAATTAAACTGTTAGTTTATAAGCTCTAAAGTCTTTTATTCTTTTCATGCGCGTTGGCTTGCCATAAGAAAGTCAATACATAAAAAGCGTGGTAGCCCCCTAGTGGTTAGTTATTGAATATGAATATACACATGTATATAATAGTACTGATGATTAACCGTTAGGGGGATGCTCCGCTTTCTACCTATTGACTTTCTTATGGCAAGCGAACGCGCACGAAAAGAATAAAAGACTTTAGAGCTTATAAACTAACAGTTTAATTTTGTCTAAAACGACGATCATTCGCCCTACTTTCTCACGTTCTATTCTATTAAGTGAACAGAGATATTTTTGTGGTTGCAATGAAAAACATAAATAAATTTAATTTTATAAAAATATTTTTTTGATTGCTTAAAAATATCCACAATCAGGGTAGATTTTCAGACTGAAAATCAGAGTGGATTTTCAGACTGAAAATCAGAGTGGATTTTCACTATGAAAATCAGAGTGCATTTTTAGACTCAAAATCAGAGTGGTATTTCACTATGAAAATCCAAGTAATTCAGACTGAAAATCCCCTTAAAATTCCAACCTGATTTTCACCCTGAAAATCTACCTGGAATTCCACCCTGATTTTCACCCTGAAAATCCAAGTAAATCACCCTGAAAATCCAAGTAAATCAGACTGAAAATCCACGTGAAATTCCACGTGGATTTTCCACGTGGAAATCCACCTGGACTTTTTTAACAGGGTAGCACTTTGTTTATATTTTGTTTCAATGATTATTGTTTGCACTTTTATTTCGATATATATTTCAATTAAATTTTTCTTTTTTATTTGTTTCATATATTATTTTCATTTATTTATCGATGCACTTTGTATTTAATTTTTTAATATTTATTTATCCAGTAATTTATTTATTTCAGATAGCACTTTCTTTATTTGCGTTTAATATTTTATTTATTTATTTATTTATGCACTTTTATTTGATTTATCAATATTATTTATGCGCTTATATTTTATTATATTATTTATTTTATTCACTTGATATGACATGTGCTTTGAATATATTTATTTATTAATTCGATATATTCATCTCTTTATTTGATTGAACTTGTATATTGTATTTTATTTTTATTTTATTTAGATTATTTATATGCACTTTGTATATTTTATTCCATTTATTTAATTTCACTTTATTTTATGTTTGCACATGATATTTTATTTCATTTATGTATATTCACTTCATATATTTTATTTTATTCATGTATTTTCACTCTATATCATTCATTTTATATATTTGCACTTTATATTTTATTTCATTTATATATTTTGTAACGGTAATTTACTACGCGTTACAAAAGAAATTAGATTTTTATTAATTCCAATTTACTTTTTATAAAGACTAAATAGTTTTATTAAAACACGGAGCTGCCAGAATTTATACTAACTATGACAAACTTGTAACAGACTCCGGTAAAGCTAGTTAGTATATTAGATTGATATGCGACGGAGTATTTTTCCGTCAGCTCGTTGCTGCGCGTCTCTCTCTCTCTCTCTTACCTGATCGAGAGACGCGATGCCGCTAGCACAGTTCTCCTTCGTGAAGCAGGTTCCAAAATACGTTATATTGAAATATATGATATTACGTAATTAAATAATTTATAACTGCTCACAAGGACCGCGGAGGCGTCGGAGTAAGCAACGGGAAATATATATTTTATGTTATATATAGTCAGGCAATATAATTAATATGAAGCACGATTTAATAGAAAAACGGAATCAATTTATTATAAGAAAAATATAAATACAAAGATAAAACGTAAACTAAATGAGAATGAAATTGAATAATATATAAAAAGTAATGTACGCGTCTATTGAGAGAGTGAGCAAAGGGAAGGCGCGTCGCGAACTAAATGATCCTCGCTTATGACGCTGATCGGTTATATAACCGATGATACAATATACCTGAACAAGTATCTCTCGAGGAAGAGATACTTGGATATCGCACAGTATAATTATACATACAATAACGCACTGGCCAGCTTACACTATTTACCTACGTGCACGTAGACACCGCTCGCCCGTTATCGAAGCTTCTCCCCTGGACGTAACCAATACGTAAATGCTCTGGAGTAGATCGGTGGAACACGTCTCTTCCCGATCCTTGAATTCCGCTGAGCTCTGCCAACGTGGTTGCCTGGACGTAGATCGGTGGAATCCTATGCACGTCGATCAACGTATTTGTTGGCACTTAATGCCTGACCGCTAAGACGCGCGAAAAGCGGTTAAGCAAAACTCTACAGAAAGAATTTCTGAGAGTTGCAACTAGCCAATATAATATAATACGCAAGTCGGTATAAACTCACGACTTTTAATTAAGACAATGTCTCGCTCTATCAATTGCGAACTTAGTCTACCGTATTATATGTCCACGTGGCGAAATTCTCTAAATGAGCACAGCGCGGCTTAGGTTTCGTGCTAACGCAACGGTAGCCGGAAACTCTCTGAAGCGCCTCGCGGCCAGCTTGCTTCTCGCTCGCGTGCTGGTCGTCAAGATACGCACTTCTTTACTCGTCTTAGACGAGATATATGACCGAGCGTTTATTCTATTTTAATACCTAAGCGCGCAAGATTCAAACATGGTAAAATACCGTGACACCCCTCCGCCAGACGCAGCATAACCTGGTTCTGCTGCTCTGCCTATCGCGCGGTAGGTATGCAATCATTGTCTTAAGCAATTTTAATATTTACGATTTTCTACCACTAAATAATTTTCGTTGAACACGCGTTTTTCCCGGTGAACAAACTACTATGTTTTCGCTACGCTTCAAATTGGTAGAGCCTTTAAGCCTACCTCGCTTACGCCTGATCGGTTCGGACTCAGCTCGACGCATATGCTTTGCAGTTCGCGTTATGATAACGACTGTTCTATGCGGATGACTTCGCTTCCTATTCGGTTTCTCGATATGGGGAGAATTACCGCTCGCAGGCGGTCGCACGCAATCTGAGCCCGATCCTCCGTTGGCACACGGAGTTGCATAGATCGCAAGAGACGGGTCGCTCACCGTCTCATTCGCACGCATTGATTCCAACGGTGGTTGAGATTGCAGATCATCTTCTTGCCTTGCGATATAGGCTCTCAGCTGCTCTCTATAAATCGGACTGTACGAGTTACTATTCCTCTCTAACAACCTCTGTGTATTTAATCCAGATTTAGCTGTAACGACATATGTACTAACCAATTTTGGTGCAAGCTTACTTGCTATGTCTTGAACAGCTGGAGAGAGTATTTTATTCCTCTTGCCTATTAAATAATCTACATTATGAGTTGCTTTTGCTCTGCCTGGAACCAAACTTTTTACACAAGCCTGATCAGTTGCTGAAATATCAGCTAAACCAACTGTTTCTAATTTTCCAATGTACAGTTGTTTAAGAGCAGCAACTTCTAGATTGACCTTTACGTTAGTACCTTTAAAAGAAAGCTTATTTTCGCAAGGATCGAAAATAGCTCTAAATGCTCGTACAAAGTTGCCTCCTAGATAGCATTCTTCGTTTAAGCTAGGCATGATCGCACAGCGAATCGTTTTGGTAATTCCGCCTACAGTGAAAGGGAGGTCAACATAACCTACTAGTAAGCATGATTTACCATCTGCTACTTTAACCAATCTGTCTGTAGCAGGTATTAAAGGTACATTACAGGCTACTGCTAGCTGTAACCCTAGCGAGTTCATGACCGTGCATGATGCACCTGGGTCATACAAAGCCCTTATTCGGTAATCTCCGATCACTACCGGGAGCCACCATCGAGCTTCATCATCGATTACTGGCTGATTTAGCTCTACCTGTTCACTTGTCTTAACTTGACAAGTGTGAGACTCAACTTGTACTTCTACTGAGTCTACAGGTAAATTTTTAGCTAACACCTTTCTAGTAGAAGGTTCTGAGGTCTCATCAGCCTCACTGGGAACGGTAGGTACCTCATCTACTCGTTCCCTGGTCCTTTTCCCGCACACAGTGGGCAGGACCAGATAGTATATCCAGGTAATCCACACTGATAACATTCACGGTTAGGATTTCGATTTCTCGTACCTTTTTGATTTTCCTCGTCAGCTTTATCCTTGTTTGGGTTTTCAGTCTGGTTTCCTTTCTGGTTTTGACTGTGTTGTTCGGAGTTACCTTGCTCTCGATTAGGTTTACGAGGCGGTCTCTTAAAATTCTGCCGATTTCTCTGCTGATTTTTACGTGATGTATTTGGCGAAGCTTGTCCAGACTGAATCATATTCGAAACTGCTGGTTGCCTGCTCATCCTTTCAGAAATTTTATTTAACTGAGAGACTATTTGCATCAACGTTTTAGCTATGTTAAACTGTTCGGATGCCGGTGTTTTTTCTTCTATTGCGGCAACCTGGTGTTTACTCTCTTTTTGCTTGGACGTAGGACGGTAAGCTACGTCAGGCAATAAAGAATGTTCTGGCAGTGGAGGAGGCCTATATGTTCTCTCTGCATCTATCGTTAATTCAGCTTCAACTGCTTTTTCTAGTAGTGACTCTACGTCAACAATCTCATCCCTTCTTACCATACGCTGAATCTCAGGTAAGAGGTTGCGATGTAGCAAATCGAGCTGTTGTCCTGCATCTGGTAATGGGACTTGCTTTAATATGATCGCCTGTAGACAGGTTATATAATCACGCACAGGTTCATCTTTACCTTGCGTACGCCTGTTCGCTTCAGACCGCAGTCTTTGTTGGAAACGTCTACTGTGTCCGTACCAACGCAGAGCAGCTTCTTTAAATTCTGCCCACGTGTTCCATGAATGCTTATTGTTTCTGTACCACGTGGCTGCTACGTCTGATAACAGTTCTGAAAGAGAGGATAGCAGATCATTCTCACTCATTTTTGCTAATGTTCTGCATTCTTCTACCCTGGTCAGGAACAGGTCTATGCTCTGTCCTTTTTCGCCTGAAAATGTTACGTTCCATCGGCGAACTATGTGACCAATATCTAACGTTCTATTAGCGTTGTTAGGCCGATCATTTTGCAAATTCGTGCTCATTTGCGGCATTGGGCTTGACGTAATAGGATTCCCCCTCCCCCCGACTGTACTTACTCTTGTAAGTTCACTCGGAGGTAAGCCTGCTTGTACGTCAGCCAGAGTGCCATTTCCAGTATTATTATATACCCTAAATGTATCCTGGAAATTTACTCTCGTGTTTGTTGGCGGTCTCTGGTCGTTACCCCTTTCTAGCTGGTGGCTTTGCTGCTCATCTATCCGTGTACTAGATGATCTTGGATTTGGAGTTTCCTCTCTTCTTTGTGTTATGGCAGCTACTGACTCTGCCAATGTTTTTATTTGCTTATTCATATTATGAAGGTACTGCATCAGTTCAGTTGGTATTACGAACGGCGTTCCATCCGTTGTTTGCATCACTGTTGTTTCCTGTTCGGTAACTTGATTTGGAGGGTTGGTGGATGTTTGTGCCTGTCCACCAGAACGTGGTTTGTTCGTTCCCTCTCTCAATGTCTCCTGTAGGTTTAACTTTATCTGAGGATCTTTATCGAGCACACTGAGAACATGTTCTTCATCGTTTTGCACGTTAGAGTCAAAAATAGTTGACCCTGACTTCTCAAATATTGTTTTTTCTATAAATTCCTTTCTTACTCTTAGACGGTGTTGACGTATTGTCAATTCATCATCACTAGAATTCGTTTGCTGAAATTCTTCAGCCGAATAATTTCCAATTAGCCAATTTATTAATCGATTGGTTTTTTGATGATGAAAGCCGTCTGTTCTTAGTCCTAACTCCTGTAGAGCTATTCCTAAGTCCTCCTCAGATATATATCCTACCCATTTTTCGGCTGCATCAGCACTTGCTTTTAACGGTACATTAGCCATCTTGAATTTATTTTTCTTCTTTCTTGACTATATCTGTGTTTAAATCTGATCGCACGCAAGTACGCTACTAAGCTTGCAGTGTGTGTGTATATTCGCTATATATTTAATAAATAATATTTCAGTTCGTATATGTGTGGTTAGAAACTAAGCCGCACACATACGATGTGAGAAAAAAATAAAATATATGTATATATAATTAAGAAGAAAAAAATATATATTTTTATGTTTTGGTTTTTGGATTTATTTATTTAACGCAATAACTGATAATATTTTAGTGATTGACCGACATAAAATAAAATTTTCAACACTGTTATTTTAATTTTTATTACAACCAGAATGTTAGAAATTGTCATTAAAATCTTCAAAATACGCGGCTAAATCCAAAAGCCTGTGCGCTTTTAAACTTTAGTTAAAAGCGCACACCTAACTGTGTGAGGACAATTTTTTTATTATACACGTGTATTTAATGTGTAGTGTAAAAAGGTGAAAATTTATTAAAATGAAATCTTTGAGAAATTTCTAAATTTTCTCAACCACACACACTGCGCCGATCAATTGCCTCGCTATAAGCTGGCAATCTTTTGTGAGAGAGAATCTTAATATCACGAGAGAAAAAAAATACTTTATTATTTGTAAATAATGTTATGTAGTTAAATTCTATTAAACCACACAAAAAAAAATTTTCCAGATCCTTTAATGTATATACAAAAAATTTATTTTAATTTTTAATCAATTAAATTTAATATTAAATTACAAAAAAAAATTTTACTCTTATTGAGATTAAATTATTTTTACATTAAAGGATTATTTATAATTTATTTAGTTTCAGCTTCCTCGCCAGCTGAAACCAATATTCTCTCTCACTTTATAAGTCAACGAAATATAACTAATGACCTGATCGATAAGAGGGGTATATATTATAACGCACGTCTCTATTTTAAATAAATTCTAAATGCCTGTTTACTTTTTCTCTTAAAGCAAACGGCAGCATACAGAGTTATATTTCTTAATCTCTGTATCTATGCTATGCTATGTCAATAGCGCCTGCGCGTTACCTATGGAGAAAGAGACAAAAGAAAAATTTTGCTGGGACACGTGGGGACGCAAATTTGTAACAGCTAACCGACAAAAAAAATTTTAATAGATACCTAGCAAATTTTCCAGAAATGTCCACTATTTTATTTTTCCAAAAAAAGCAATTTAATATTAATTTTATTTTACGAAACGTGAAAAAAATTTAACGTCAATTCTAAATTTATTTATCTTTGACTAAGAATAATTTGATTTCTAAAAGCAAAAAATTTCTTGACACGTGCTAACTTAAATATCAAACTTTAACTATAGCAAAACGCCATCTTTGATATAAAGTCTTTTATGAACAACGCGAAGTCTGTTTTCGTCGACGCCAGCTACACGCTCGACGCCATTTGCAAATTTCGATTTATTAGACGACGCGTAAAAGCCTGTTCCCGTTGACGCATCTATTCGTTGGGCGCCATTTTGTAACGGTAATTTACTACGCGTTACAAAAGAAATTAGATTTTTATTAATTCCAATTTACTTTTTATAAAGACTAAATAGTTTTATTAAAACACGGAGCTGCCAGAATTTATACTAACTATGACAAACTTGTAACAGACTCCGGTAAAGCTAGTTAGTATATTAGATTGATATGCGACGGAGTATTTTTCCGTCAGCTCGTTGCTGCGCGTCTCTCTCTCTCTCTCTTACCTGATCGAGAGACGCGATGCCGCTAGCACAGTTCTCCTTCGTGAAGCAGGTTCCAAAATACGTTATATTGAAATATATGATATTACGTAATTAAATAATTTATAACTGCTCACAAGGACCGCGGAGGCGTCGGAGTAAGCAACGGGAAATATATATTTTATGTTATATATAGTCAGGCAATATAATTAATATGAAGCACGATTTAATAGAAAAACGGAATCAATTTATTATAAGAAAAATATAAATACAAAGATAAAACGTAAACTAAATGAGAATGAAATTGAATAATATATAAAAAGTAATGTACGCGTCTATTGAGAGAGTGAGCAAAGGGAGGGCGCGTCGCGAACTAAATGATCCTCGCTTATGACGCTGATCGGTTATATAACCGATGATACAATATACCTGAACAAGTATCTCTCGAGGAAGAGATACTTGGATATCGCACAGTATAATTATACTTACAATAACGCACTGGCCAGCTTACACTATTTACCTACGTGCACGTAGACACCGCTCGCCCGTTATCGAAGCTTCTCCCCTGGACGTAACCAATACGTAAATGCTCTGGAGTAGATCGGTGGAACACGTCTCTTCCCGATCCTTGAATTCCGCTGAGCTCTGCCAACGTGGTTGCCTGGACGTAGATCGGTGGAATCCTATGCACGTCGATCAACGTATTTGTTGGCACTTAATGGCTGAATGCTAAGACGCGCGAAAAGCGGTCAAGCAAAACTCTACAGAAAGAATTTCTGAGAGTTGCAACTAGCCAATATAATATAATACGCAAGTCGGTATAAACTCACGACTTTTAATTAAGACAATGTCTCGCTCTATCAATTGCGAACTTAGTCTACCGTATTATATGTCCACGTGGCGAAATTCTCTAAATGAGCACAGCGCGGCTTAGGTTTCGTGCTAACGCAACGGTAGCCGGAAACTCTCTGAAGCGCCTCGCGGCCAGCTTGCTTCTCGCTCGCGTGCCGGTCGTCAAGATACGCACTTCTTTACTCGTCTTAGACGAGATATATGACCGAGCGTTTATTCTATTTTAATACCTAAGCGCGCAAGATTCAAACATGGTAAAATACCGTGACAATTTTCACTTTATGTATTTTATTTTATTTATGTATTTTCACTTTATATGATTTATTTTATTACACTTTATTATGCTTTTGAATTTATTTAATTGACTGCCCTTTTATTAAATATATATATATATATATATATATATATATATATATATATATATATATATATATATGTTATTTCTCACTTCTGATTAAATATTATATTTTTATATTAATAATCTTCAAGTATATTTAATACGATCCTTCAATTAAAAATTTGTACCGGAACCAAAATGTTACGGTCAAACTAATTTGTACGAGAACCAAAATGTTAACTCCTGGCTTTACGCCAGGACGGAATTAATGATTGATTATGTTGTTGTTATGAGGAAAATATATTTTATTAAATAAAAGAATAAAGTTTGATTTTAAAATATTTAATTTGAAAGTTAAGTCTAGTGATAGAGAAGCTCTACCAATTTTAATCGATATGAATCGTTCTCACGATTAAATATATTTGAATTGAAAAAAATATAGATCAAAATATAATTGTAAGAATCTTACCTTGATTCGGCTAAGTAAATACAGGCAGACAGTAAATAAGTACACTTGATTCAATATTTTAATTACAGAGATTTTATTTATTACTTTTATAATAAACTGAATATAGTGCGATTTAATATATTGCGCGAATAATTGTATAATTTTATAGTGCGAGAAGTATAGTTGTAATAATTGTATCTTTTGAAGTGCTTGTAGAAGTTCTTTGATAAAGTGCTTTGAAAAAGTGTCTGCTTTAAAGTGCGCGTTTATCCTGATTTGATCTGTCTTTTTATATTGATGATTCCTGCCTTGTTTAAGAATTTAAATTGGTGTCAACCGAATGGAGCAATGCTTATTCTGCATTTTGACTCTTATTGAATGATATGGTTAACGTGGTTAATTTGGTTCATGTAGTCTTCGTAATCGTACTTATTTTGTTAATTCTGAAAATCGCATTGCACTTGGTTTCTTAACAAATGACTTACTTTTACAATATGCTTGCTAAGGTAAATTAGCTGATTGATCAATAACTGCATATTTTTTGAATGATAAATTTTGAAATAAAAGATACGTCGTGACGTAACAACAATACATTAATTGATTTATATATAATATCAAGAGGCGCGGTAGCGCCTCGACGGCGAGTTAAGGTACGAATACGAAAACGTTGAGGCGCTCCTCTTATACTTTGAATTAAAACTGAATCTTATTAAAATAAAACCCAATATTTGAAAAATAAAAATTGATATTTAAAGATTTTTATATTATCTTTCATTTAAAAAAAGTTTTATTATGATCCATTTAATCAATCGCGAGAAAACGTAATCTAAAATTTTAAAGTACGATATTCGCGTTATAAAAATTCTTCTTCGTCATCAGTCCTTCAATTTTTGTTTCCAGCCAGTGACGTCATACTTTAATATTGTAGGAGAGCCATGAGCATATTTTCTATGTTTTTCGGCTATAGTATAGTAGTTAGTATGGTGTATGCGGTTTGTATTCGAGTTAGTATATCATGCTATAATATTAGTTATATACGTAACTTGGGAGTACGAAGGATGAATACAGGTGAGACTAAAGTGTTTGTCGCTTGAGTAGCAGTTGGTCGAGGGCGCGCTTCGCGCGCCCGAGACTGACTGCTGCTCAAGCGACAAGCACTTTAGTCAAGCCTGGATTCAGAATTCTTCGTACTCCCAAGTTACGTAGATAAGTTTATGTCGTTGGTAGGCCGTATGAGGAACTATAAAAATGATTTTTTAAAATTAATGATATATGTTTTAT
Organism: Anastatus disparis; assembly: GCA_017163975.1. Taxonomy (NCBI): domain Eukaryota; kingdom Metazoa; phylum Arthropoda; class Insecta; order Hymenoptera; family Eupelmidae; genus Anastatus; species Anastatus disparis. The sequence goes on from JAFFSR010000081.1 coordinate 945,169, forward strand.
TAAAAAAACGTAAATAAGGTCATTATTTACTTATTTATTTTACTTATAAACTGTTTAACTTTGAAAATTTGTTTAAACAAAACATTCTGTAAAGTTAAGATTTTATATGAATTTGTATGAGCATTGACATATCTAACGACATTCTTTTGTTTTCACTAACCTACGAATCGATGTCACTCGCGTCATATACGGCCATGCTGTGCGATATCTTGATCTGTCAATACTCTCTTAGGGAGTATAGAGCTGTTAATACTCCCTTAGGGAGTATTGACAGAGAGAATATCGTCGAGATATTAGCATGAGCGTATGCAATGCCTATACAAATTTAGCGTGGTCTATAGGTATTCCACCGAATACGGCCTACGACGACATAATATATATATATATATATATATATATATATATCGACGGCGAGTTAGGGTACGAATACGGAAATTATTTATACTTATAATTAAAATAATATTTTCGTATAAACGTATTCTATAGTTCTAACATAGTATGATTTTTTTATTATCAACTGAACACTTTCTTGTGAATGATGTTTCGTCGACCTAGAGGTCCTCCAACTCACCTAAACATCATCTATAGGAAGTGACAAAAATTTATATATTTCCAATAATAATACTAGATGTGTTTCCTCGTGAATGATGTTTCGTGATCCTGGAGGCCATCCTGGCCACCTGGACATCATCTCCAGGAAGTAACAAAAAATTTTAAATTATAATACTAAATTCACTTTCTAGAAAATGATGTTTCGTCGACCTGGAGGTCGCCCAGGTCACCTGGACATCATCTATAGGAAGTGACAAAAATTTATATATTTCCAATGATAATACTAGATGTGTTTCCTCGTAAATGATGTTTCGTGATCCTGGAGGCCATCCTTGCTACCTGGACATCATCTCCAGGAAGTGACGAAAAATTTTTAATTATAATACTAGATTGACTTTCTCGAGAATGATGTTTCGTCGACCTGAAGGTCGTCCAGGTCACCTGGACATCATCTATAGGAAATGACAAAAATTTATATATTTCTAATGATAATACTAGATGTGTTTCCTCGTGGATGATGTTTCGTGATCCTGGAGGCCATCCTGGCCACCTGGACATCATCTCCAGGAAGTGACAAAAAATTTTTTAATTTTAATTATAATACTAGATGCACTTTCTGAATGATGTTTCGTCAACCTGGAGGTTGTCCAAGCCACCTGGACATCATCTTCAGGAAGTGACAAAAATTTACGTTAATTTGTAATTAATGTATTCTAGCGTCTACTGAAAAATCGTGTTACGATTAATTATACATAAAAAAATTAATTGAACATAAATGTTTAATTTGATTAAACATTTCATCAAAATTTGTTCACATTCTATTTTTTTTGTTTTGAATATTTAATTGTCTATAATTTCTTTATAAATTTTAAAAAGATTTTTTGTTTTATTTTGTATCTAGTTTTATAGAGTTATACGAAAGTTATATACAATCATTTTCAGATACAAACTATATCCAGTAAGCTATATATAAACTTGACACAATAGTTTCACGTGGGTATGTCTTTTTAGTAATAAAAATGTGAAAAGATATGAGTAAAAGTTCAATTTTCTAAACTCAACATTTTTATACTGAGTAATCGTTTTAATTACTTTGATTAATGTCTAAATATAAAAATAGTTTCATTTTACTGCATTCAACAATAATATATTGAAACATATTCATGGAAGGCACTTCGATCATTTTTGGTCTGAAAAATGTAAATTTTGAGAATTTTATATTATCCTTTTTTTTCACCAACTGTGTAGTTCTTTGTAACTAAAAGAGATGGAGCTCTAAAATTTTGTAGGTGCTTTTAAAGAATATTAATTTAACAAATTAAATATTTAAGAATTATTTAAATCTTATTATTTTTATTAAATTTGCTTACGAACTACAATATATTTTGTTTTCATCATATTAATATGAATAATACTAAATTATGTGCTATTTAATATAAAAATTTTTTTAAATGAATATATTAATCTTAATCTAAATACTTTATATTATTTGGGTGTTTTCCAAAACACTAAATTTAAAATCTTCGTTATATTTATTCCTCATCCTGTCTTTTTATTTTAAAGTACTTTGAAATTCCGTCACGCTTTTAGAATAATATATATTTTTTTAGTACTTTTTCAAACTATTAAATAAATATACAATTTCGGCTAAAGAAAGTTTAGAAATCAATCAAGTAATCGTCGAATATTACTGTATTCAATTCATTCTTTTTAATAAAAAGGAATGAAATTGACATTGATTAATAAGCTCTTATGTTTCAACTTTTTTAAATAATATAAAATTCATAAAAATGCCATTAAACTATTTTTTTATTTTATAATTTTATCAAATTTCTTGAAATTTTTTGAATATTATAACTGTTATTTTTTGTTTTTAATCATTGTTCAAATTGATAAATACTATTTAATCTTTATTATTACTTTTAAAAAAGTATATTTTAGGCGAGTTCAGGTATTGAATAGTATAGTATTCTTTAGAACATTTTTTCTAAATATTTTATTTTACCCAATACATAATATTTTTTTTATTTCAGTTTTCGAAAGTACTGAAATATCATCATCAAGTTTATACTTTTTATTTGATTACTCTTTAGTTTTTGCTTGAGAAAGTTTTGAAATCAATCAAGCAATCGTCGAGTACTTCCGTATTTAATTCATTCTTTTTAATATGAAGTTCATAATATGAATAATATGAAATTCATAACATATTTACAGTTTTGGCTAAAGAAAGTTTCGAAATCAATCAAGCAATCGTCGAGTACTTCTGTATTCAATTCATTTTTTTTTAATTATATAGAATTCATGAAATGCTCAATTTATATTCTTTTTGATAGATGAATGTTTGGAAAAATTTTTCCAAAAAATTTCTGAAAAAAAGTGATTACTGAGATAAAGATAGCGATGATAATACACCTCAAAATAAAAAAAATAAAGATATACCAGATCAACATTTTGTTTCATTTATGAGTGAATATTAAGGAACATTAAGGAACTATAGTTGATCTTATATCTATTTTTTACTTTATTCTTTATGAGAGACATATTTAATTAAAAATTTCTAAAAACTTGGCAGAAGGGCCATTAGCTTCTAACAACTTATATTTGGGAATTTGCTGCCATCAGCTTAAAAATTATTCATGCGTTTTTAAAATTATGCATCGTTATGCATTCTCTATTTCGTTGCACTATCATTTTATTTTCAAGAGCTTTACAATATATTAAATTATACTAAATATCTACAAAATAACTTGCCAGGCCCGTAGATTAATATTTTGTTGGTTAAATGCTCAATGTTAATGTGTACTGGTTTATAATTTAATTGCTACACTGAAAGACTTTAAGAGTCACACTCACTCCCTGTCGGCGTAAATCCAACTCTTAGTAGAGGAGTAGAGGAGTGAGAGTCATGATAACGCTGCCTTGGAGAGTAGGAGATACTCCCCAACTTTTAAAGCATAATTTACTTGCAATCTGCGATATAAACACAATTATTTAAGGTTAGAACTGTTTATGAGAGATAACACTGCAAGCAGAATCTTTATTCAAGACTATTAATTACATTGTACTACATAAAAATGTACATAATTGGAAAATCCTAACCTTATTTTTAACCCTACTGAAAAATATATATGAGATCTCATATGAGATCTCACATGCGATCTCATATGAGATCTCATATGAGATCTCATTTATATTTTACATTTTCAACCCTACTAAAAAATATATATGAGATCTCATATTAGATCTCACATGCGATCTCAAATAAGATCTCACATGCGATCTCATATGCAATCTCATATCAAATCTCATATGAGATCTCATATGAGATCTCACATGCGATCTCATATGAGTTCTCGCATGAGATCTCATATTACAATCTCATATGAGATCTCATATGAGATCTCGTATGAGATCTCATATATACTTTATATTTTCAACCCCGACTGAAAAATCTATATGAGATCTCATATAGATATTTCAGTAGGGGTTGAAAATATAAAGTATATACGAGAACTCATACGAGATCTCATATGAGATCTCATATGAGATTGTAATGTGTGATCTCATGCGAGAACTCATATGAGATCGCATGTGAGATCTCATATGAGATCTCATATATATTTTCTATTTTCAACCCTACTAAGAAATATATACCCATATGGAAATAATTTATGTGAAAAACTGTGAATAATAGTAAATAATTGTAAATAACTGTTAAAAAATGTGGGAATTGAGACATAAATAATAGTTATTTACAGTTATTTACTATTATTTATTATTAATTACTATTATTTACAGTTATTAACTGTTATTAACTATTATTAACTGTTATTTACAGTTATTTACAATTATTTACAATTATTTACAGTTTTTTATAATTATTTACAATTATTTATAATTATTTACAGTTATTTACATTTTCAAAAATTTTTGAATTAGTGAATAATTTAATGTTATTAATAATTATTTACAATTATTTATAGTTATTTACGGTTATTTACAGTTTTTTACAGTTATTTACAGTTATTTATAATTATTTACAATTATTTACAATTTTCCATAGTTTTTTACAATTATTTACAGTTATTCACATTTTTAAAAATTTTCGCCTATATATAAAATTATTGAATAAATTCGTGAAGATTTTCGAAAATGTAAATAACTGCAAATAATTGTAAAAAACTATAAATAATCGTAAATAACTGTAAATAATTGTGAAAAAAGTGAATAAATGTAAATAACTGTAAATAAATATAAATAACTGCAAATAAGTGTAAATAACAGTTAATAAGTGTAAATAACAGATAATAACTGTGAATAAGTGTAAATAACAGTAAATAATTCTAAATAATTGTAAATAACTGTTATTTATGTCTCAATTCCCACATTTTTTAACATTTTTCTACAGTTATTTACAGTTATTTACATTTATTTACATTTATTTACAGTTATTAACAGTTATTTACAATTATATCCAAAAATTTTTTCCATATGGGTATGAGATCTCATATGAGATCTCACATGCGATCTCATATGAGTTCTCGCATGAGATCTCATATGAGATCTCGTATGAGATCTCATATATACTTTATATTTTCAACCCCGACTGAAAAATCTATATGAGATCTCATATAGATATTTCAGTAGGGGTTGAAAATATAAAGTATATACGAGAACTCATACGAGATCTCATATGAGATCTCATATAAGATTGTAATGTGTGATCTCATGCGTGAACTCATATGAGATCGCATGTGAGATCTGATATGAGATCGCATATGAGATCGCATGTGAGATCTCATTTGAGATCGCATGTGAGATCTCATATGAGATCTCATATATATTTTTTAGTAGGGTTGAAAATGTAAAATATAAATGAGATCTCATATGAGTTCTCGTGCCAAAATCTCATATGAGATCTCATATATATTTTTCAGTAGGGAAGAAGCTTATATTTAAAGAATAAACGTATGAACAAGCAATATAATACTTTTTAATAAGTTCCTTTTTTAATTATTTCTCAATATAGTTTTGTAAATGCATTAAATACACATTTTGCTTGTAAACTTACATTTTTTATAATTTTATAACCTAAAATACTTGTGTTTACATTGCGAATTGCAAGTAAATTATGCTTTAAAAGTTGGGGAGTATCTCCTACTCTCCAAGGCAGCGTTATCATGACTCTCACCCCTCTACTCCCCTACTATGAGTTGGATTTACGCCGACAGGGAGTGAGTGTGACTCGCAAAGTCTTTCAGTTTAGCTAATTCACGTGTGTTAAATAACAGTTTAAAATATGAATTTAAATACACATACATTCAAAGATAAAGAACAAAAATACATCCTATTACAATTAATAAAAATCTATTTTGTGCTTAAAAATTATTTTTTTTATATGTGATGTTATGTGATGCGGAGAATTCCATATTCTTAGTTTTCTTTCACTTATTTTTACTATATAAACTTTAAAATTATCAACTACACCATAAACTATTAATCTACGGGCCTGGCAAGTTATTTTGTAGATATTTAGTAAAATTTAATGTGTTTTAAAGCTCTTGAAAATAAAATGATAGTGCAATGAAATAGAGAATGCATAATTTTAAAAACGTATGAATAATTTTTAAGCTGATGGCAGCAAATTCTCAAATATAAGTTGTTAGAAGCTAATGGCCCTTCTGCCAAGTTTTTAGAAATTTTTAATTAAATATGTCTCTCATAAAGAATAAAGTAAAAAATAGATATAAGATCAACTATAGTTCCTTAATGTTCCTTAATATTCACTCATAAATGAAATAAAATGTTGATCTGGTATATCTTTATTTTTTTTATTTTGAGGTGTATTATCTTCGCTATCTTCATCTCAGTAATCACTTTTTTCAGAAATTATTTGGAAAAATTTTTCCAAACATTCATCTATCAAAAAGAATATAAATTGAGCATTTCATGAATTCTATATAATTAAAAAAAAATGAATTGAATACAGAAGTACTCGACGATTGCTTAATTGATTTCGAATCTTTCTTTAGCCAAAACTGTAAATATTTTATGAATTTCATATTATTCATATTATGAACTTCGTATTAAAAAGAATGAATTAAATACGGAAGTACTCGACGATTGTATTGACATACAGTATACGTATAAATCAAAATTATAATTTAATTTCTAGCTTGAAGATAGTTAAGAGGGTGAGAATGCGACGAGGTTTTCAAATAAGAGATTCGCTAATATTAAGTTATTTTTTTTAATGCTAGCTTATATCTAGCTATAAAGTCTTTTGAAATTCTACCAGGGTATTAAAAAATAAATGATAGTGATGTTTACAATACTATAGTTCAATTTTGTCTTCATAAACATATATCAATATATAATATAAATTATAACATAATTAAATACCTCAGTCTTATTTATTTATTGTAATTTATTGTAAATTTTATGAACTAAATTATAAATAAATTAAACTATAGTATTATAAAATAAACATCACTATTATTTATTTATAAATATTTGTTATTACTACCTATTAACCCTTTCAGAACGGAATTATTATTTCATCATGAAAAGTTCTGATAACCATTTAGCGATGATAAGTGTTCATTTATTAAGCAATTTTTGCGATAAAATTTTTTTTTTTTTCTTTTCAAGTTTTCTCAGTTTTTATCAAAGATATAATAACTTAGGCCCTCAGTTTGAGATCGGAAATAGTCCACTTCAATCTAATACATATATTTTTTTAACAAAATTTGAAGCCACTTTTGCACAATTTCAAAAAAACCAAAAAATGTCAATGTACATTGTAATGTACATTGGTTCTGAAAGGGTTAAGAATAATATATTTTAAAAAAAATTTTCACTAAAAAAACGAGCATAATTGTGAAAAATAAGGTTTTAAAATTATTAAAAAAATACACAATCTAAAAAAAAAATAAATATAAATAGGAATAAAAAATATTAAAACAATATAAAAAAAATTTTTTCAAAAGTGACCCTAGCTGAGAGTTGAACATGTGTACTCAAAAGGAAAAGCGCGAACGTTACGCACTAGACCAACGCTACTTCAAAACATCTTTGGCATAAAATCGTACATGTTCATCTGCCCCCCCCCCCAACTGTTTAAAATAGTTAAATTTTAAGTTAAAAATGAATTATTAATAATTACAGAGTTTAACAGATTATATTTACAATGTCTCTTCCCTCATAAAAAAAGAAAAGAAAAGAAAAAAAAATTCACGCAACGAAAATACATTAACAAAATTTGCGACATGATTTTGGATATAGACCAGCCGTGTTTACTCGCGTTGCCACCCAAAAGAGGTGGCGACTCGAGTAAAGAGGAAATACGGCGCGAGCAAACAAAAGATATGAGAATGGGCAGTCACCGAAGTATACCACGCAAGTCATCAGTAAATGCCGTTCATCCCTAGCGGAAAAAAATAAATGCAGACAACAGTTAATAACTGAAAGTATCAGAAAAATACTGAAGAAAATAGGTAAAAACTGAAGAAAACGGAAATTAACTGTTGAAAAATATCGGAATTGAGACAAAGACAACAGTTATCTTCTGATTTCTTCAGATTTCTTCAGTTTTTATCAGTTTTCTACAGTTCTATACAATTATCTGCAATTATCAAAAATTATATTCATTTTTAAACATTTTTTTTCAAATATAAAAGCCATTGAAAAAGTGAAGAAATCCGAAGAAAATTGCAGAAAACAGTTATATTCCGAACACAACTGCTGAAAAGTGAAAAAATCTGGAGAAAACTGCAGAAAACGGTTATATTTTAAACTCACTTCAACGTTTTAAAACGAAGAAAAATTAAGGAAATTAGACAAAAATTGTTTCTTTCCGCGTACAAAGTAAACAAAACATAACATAACTAGAGAAAACTGATAATATTGGCAGGTAACTGAAGGAAACAGTTATTAACTGTTTAAATGAAAGAAAAGTGAAGAAAGTTGAAAAAATATTTTTTTCGCGCATGTAAAAAGTGAAGAAATCGGAACATAACTGGAGAAAACTGATAATATTGGCAGTTAACTAAAAAAAACAATTATTAACAGTTGTCCTTGTCTCAATTCCGATATTTTTCTGCTGTCTGTTTTTTTTTCTCGCATGTAAAAAGTGAAGAAATCGGAACATAACTGGAGAAAACTGATAATATTGGCAGTTAACTAAAAAAAACAATTATTAACAGTTGTCCTTGTCTCAATTCCGATATTTTTCTGCTGTCTATTTTCTTCAGTTTTCTTCATTTTTTTTCTGCTAGGGATACTTTATTTACTCTCCTTTCCATCTTTTTTAGCATAAAATAATCCAATTCTGATAGAGCTTTTCATGCCTATCATATTTGTATCAATATTCTATATACTCGCGTAGATGGCAGTTCGCATGCTCTATTAGCATGAATTTTTTCGTCGTGTACATATTATATTTATAAATAATGGAAAATAAATATAAATAAATAATTTTTAAATCATTAAAAATGAAATATAATATCAAAATGTTTAGGATTTTTATATAAATAAAAATATATATAATATCAAAATACCTGAAAATTTTAAGTTTGATTAAACTGATTTGAACATTATCGCTGTAAATTATAATTATAATTATAAACATAAGATCTTACGTTAATGAATTTTAAAAGAGAAATAATTCACGTGAGTTTCTAAATGTCGTCTCCAAACGTCTTTTCTAGTAAACGATTTATCACATATATAACAATTATGTCGTTTATGGCTGTGTATAGTCGATAAATATTTATTCAAATTTTGCAAACGATTAAAAATTTTTCACATAAAATACATTGTAATTTAATTTCTCTTGAATAAAATAATTTATGTCTTGAAAATTTTTTGTTATTATTAAATACTTGGCCACATATGTCACATATTTTAGTTTTTGAGTGTTTTATTTCAATGTGATTTTTCAAATATTCAATAGTTGAAAAATACATATAACAAATAGAACATTCGAAATAATTTTCCACATTTATTCCTGTTAATATGATGCGACGATTCAAAAATCGCGCTAGACTTAATACTTGCGCTCAGCTGCTACGAGGCGCTACGCCTGTAACGGGAATAGCGAGCTCCGTAGCATATATAAGCGAGCCGCCGAGCCAGCATTCAGACTCTCTCCCCTTCCTCTGTATAAGAGTGGGATTATCCTTACCTAGTGGGAGGTATCCTTACCTATATCCCTGTCTCCAGCTATGTAAGGGTGGGATTGCTTGACATAGCCTCCTATCTTTCCGTCAGTGTAAGGGTGAGATTGCCCGACACTGACTCTTGGATTCTACCTCTACCATCGCTGGTCGGGGTAGACTCCTCTGTTGGTCTTCGATCAAAATCTCCCCCCTCTTCTCCACTCATGGTTTAGAGGGTTACCTTCCTAGTTTTCCTGCATTACCTTATCTGGCTCCGTTACCGACCGCGCCAAACTCCGCCGATAAAGTAGGTCGCGAATTTACCTACCGAGTCTATATTGTTATATAATTAACCGTTGTATTTTTTTTCTTTGTTTTATTTGTTACAGCCGATAAGTACGAGCTAGCGCCACCTAGCAGTCAAGAAGACAGTTAAAAATTCTTTCTTTTCTTCTTCAACGTACGAAACGTCATTACATACAATTACAATTTTCTTTTGTTATTCAGTATTATTATTTAATCGGCGTTGTAATTATTTTGCTATTCTTTTTTTTTATTTTTATTAATAAATATAAAAGCAAAAGATAGTTTAAGTCCAAACCTAAATTATCGTGTTTAAACTTAATCACCAGTCCGCAGTACCCATCCTGTTTCCTTTCACGAACATTATCACTTAGTACGTAAGGATAGGTTAGCTTCGTATCATTTATTTATGATTAATTCTTTTAATTAATATTATTTCATTTTGATTATTCATATTTCATTTTTTTCAAATATTTAAAGATTGATTTCTTTATTTTTCTTATTAGTATTTTTATTAACTTCTTAATTTAATAAGGTTAGGTTAGTTTAGTATGTAAGTTTGAACTTTGTCATCCGAGAATCAACCATCTGCAGCGCCTTCTAAAAGTCTGGCGCCTACGACATCAAGATCTAATCGAGGCAAAAAGGCCAAACGTTACATGGCGCAACCAAACAGGGACCGAAATTTTTTTTGTAATTCTTTTCCATCCGAGTAAATTTAAATTCTAATTTAACTTTCCGATTCTGCAACTTAAGTTGCGTGGCGCTCGGAAACCTCGCCCGTAATTTCGATAAAAACCTAGACGGGAAAAATCTTGTTATGTAAACTGGTGAATAAGTCATACTCTTCTTGACCGGCTTAGATAGTAGGGTATAAAATTTTTTTTTTCTCTTTCGTCATATATACTAGAATACCGAAATGAAGAAACACTGGGTTTATAAATTGACCCCCGTCGAACTCGCAGAACACTTACACGACGCTCGTCTAGCGACGACCGGAACACTCATAGAACAACGCGCTTTATTTTTAGGCTACGTATCACGTCACCCAAATTTGTACGCAAACGCACCCTATGACCCCATCGATTATAACGAAGAAACAGATAAAAACGCCGATCTTTTGTTAAACGCCGAATTATTAGGTGCAATTAATGCAAGTAGACAAACCGACACCAAGTCGATAATTGTGAACGCGCCGTTATCTTTACCAAACACCAGGAGTTTAACTAGCAGTGCACCAATCATCGTTCAACTTTCTAACGACACCGCACGCACAATCGATTAAATGAGAAAATGGAACGTACATTTTGACAGTAGGGACGTGTACACTTTCTTAGAAACAGTTGAAGATCTAGAAATCGCATATGAAATTTCGGACGCGAAATTCCTCCAAGGATTTCCCGAGTTCTTACGTGGAGATGTACAATTATGGTATAGAAACTGCACTCCCGAAATTAACTCTTTTCAGCAATTAATCACACGTCTACGTGACTATTATTTGTCTCCCGGTGAATTACGCCATCTTGATCGGCTAATCATAAACCGGAAGCAAGGCGAAAACTACGACATACGTAAATACGTGACTTCTCTCGCCACCTTAATGCGACGACGCGGCGACATAATGGCACAGCAACAACAAGAAAACATTACCAGCAACATGCGACCCGTTTTGCGCCTCCACATACGTAGGTCGGATTTTTCTTCCATCGAAAATTAATCCAACGCCTCGAAGAAATTAAAGAAGTTAAACTCCAGATGAGGGACACTCGGTCACCCGCTAAACCAACGCATCCAAACACGGCAGCATTTGCCACACAGAAATATTCGCGCTCGCAGAATGGCTGGAGGTGCGAGGGAAAAGGACACCATCGTTTCGATTGCACTAACCCCGGAAAGATTTTCTGTTCATTTTATGGTAAAAACGGTACCATGACTAAAAGTTGTCACTGTAAAGGGGCAGAAAGACTCCGAGTAAATCGACCGAAACTAGTAACCCGACCAATTCTAACAACTCGTAACCCTCACGAGGCCTACGAAAACCGCTATTTCCTCTATTTCCGAATAGGTAACAAGTCAGTAAAGGCTTTAGTGGATCCGGGGTCAATCACTTCTTTCGCAAGACCAGAAGTCATCGACCACTGTTTGCTATCCGGCTGGACCCTTAAAAAGGAGCAACTCATAATCGGTCTAGCAAACGGATCTGAAGCAGAATCGACACATACTATCTCTGGGGCTTTCACGTATAAAAACCGCCGTTTCGAACATAATTTCTCGATATTAGAAAATCTATTTTTCGATCTATTACTTGGGATGGACCTACTAATTAAAACAGGGATGCGTGTCTCGATAGAAGATCAAACGATAAAACTAATCCGCGATCCTGCCAGACAGGTTTTTTTTCATTAATACGACGTCTGCCTTAAAACCTTTTTCTCAAAACGAAGAAAACAACGGTCAAATCGATTCGTCGAATCCTGCGTCTATTAAACAGTAACCGCTAACCGCACTTCAGTGCAGCACCGCAGAACCAACGAAGGACGATAGGGATTTTATAGCCCCTGGAGCATTACAGAACCACCTGGACAAGCTCAGTAGGCTAAAAGACGCGCTCTAACTCGTGAGAAACAATATCACACAGCGCGAGACCGCCGACAAAGCCGCAAAGCTATCGGTTTATCTAAGGAAAATAAATTTGCTGATCTTAAGAGCACACGACGACCCGATCACCCGTCATGTGCGTACAAAAGATATTAAAACTAACGAATCAACTCGCTGGTTATCCACGCAATGAGCCCGGGATTGTCAAAATCACCACTCCACCTGAAAGCCGCGTCATCAATTGAGGAGGTCCGACGCGAGCACGCAGAGCTACTGGCCAGAGCTCGAACCGTGCCCACAACATCTTCGCTCATCCCTCGATCGTTGACTACGATGACTGACTAACTGCCCACACGGCCTGCGTTTCCACCGGCAGGACCGGTACCGTCACCTGTGATGTGTAACAGTGAAATACATGGTTTCAGTCGTCCGCCGAAACATTAGCAAGAGCGGTAAAAACACACAACGCGTTTGGTAAGATTATAACTTCCATTTATTTTTATATAAGCATTCTGCACATAAATTGTCTTGCGAAATAGTTTAGGTTAGCTTGTTTCTTACTTGCAAAAGTAAGCTTGAACATAAGATACTTTTTTCTCTCTTTAATTTGATTTTTTTTAAATAGTACTTAATTAATTATACCATTTATGATTAAGGTTACTTGAACTGTTGGTTGAGTTTAGGTTCGTTCGCAAGCTTCACTCTCCCAAGCGAGAGGGGTGTGCGACGATTCAAAAATCGCGCTAGACTTAGTACTTGCACTCACCCGCTTCGAGGCGCTACGCCTGCAACGGGAATAGCGAGCTCCGTAGCATATATAAGCGAGCCACCGAGCCAGCATTCAGACTCTCTCCCCTTCCTCTGTATAAGAGTGGGATTGCTCGATATAGTGGGAGGTATCCTTACCTATATTCCTGTCTCCAGTTATGTAAGGGTGGGATTGACCGACATAGCCTCCTATCTTTCCGTCAGTGTAAGGGTGGGATTGCCCGACACTGACTCCTGGTTCCTACCTCCACCATCGCTGGTAGGGGTAGACTCCTCCGTTAGTCTTCAATCAACATCTCCCCCCTCTTCTCCACTCATGGTTTAGAGGGTCACCTTCCTAGTTTTCCTGCATTACCTTACCTGGCTCCGTTACCGACCGCGCCAAACACCGCCGATAAAGTAGGTCGTGAATTTACCTACCGAGTCTATATTGTTATATAATTAACCGTTGTATTTTTTTTCTTTGTTTTATTTGTTACAGCCGATAAGTACGAGCTAGCGCCACCTAGCAGTCAAGAAGACAGTTAAAAATTCTTTCTTTTCTTCTTCAACGTACGAAACGTCATTACATACAATTACAATTTTCTTTTGTTATTCAGTATTATTATTTAATCGGCGTTGTAATTATTTTGCTATTTTTTTTTTATTTTTATTAATAAATATAAAAGCAAAAATTAATAAATTAAAAGATAGTTTAAGTTCAAACCTAAATTATCGTGTTTAAACTTAATCACCAGTCCGCAGTACCCATCCTGCTTCCTCTCACGAACATTATCACTTAGTACGTAAGGATAGGTTAGCTTCGTATCATTTATTTATGATTAATTCTTTTAATTAATATTATTTCTTATTGATTATTCATATTTCATTCTTTTCAAATTATTTAAAGATTGATTTCTTTTAATTGATTTCTTTATTTTTCTTATTAGTATTTTTATTAACTTCTTAATTTAATAAGGTTAGGTTAGTTTAGTATGTAAGTTTGAACTTTGGCCTCCGAGAATCAACCATCTGTAGCACCCTCTAAAAGTCTGACGCCTACGACATCAAGATCTAATCGAGGCAAAAAGGCCAAACGTTACAATGAATAAATATCATTGCAATTTTTAAATAATAAAAAAGTAGCTATTAAAAATTTAAAATATTGAGTAATTGTAACCAAAACTTTTTGTAATAATAATTAAAGAATATTTGAAAAATTTCCATATTATTCAAAAATCCATAATTATTTAATTATTAATTTTGCGAAATATTTAGTTTTTATTTAAAAAAATTTATTTACAATATTCTAATTATTAAATACTAAAAAAATATTATTTTTTTTATTTTTAAATTCGTTTAACAATTCATTTAATAATTTTAAGAACTAAAATTTTTTTTATAAAAGATTATTATTTCAATAAATAAATTTAACATACAAAGTTTATGTAACTTTAATGATTTAATGTTTGTTATTTTCAAACTATATTCATTATAATTTGTTATAATCGATACTGTAATAAGTTTTAACTTCCTTTAATGATAATTCTAAAACTTTTTTATTTAATTTATTAATATCTTAATTATAAGGAGCTAAAATGACTTTATTAATAGAATAATTTGTGTTAATATCAGAAAAAATTTTTAAACAAATATCTTTTGTTTTTAATTGTTCAGGTATCGTGAAGGGATTTATATTACCTTCGCTAATTTTTAATAAAAAAGAAGCGAAATGTTTATTTTCAAAACGAATATTTTTTATTAGTTTTAGTATATTAAAAAATGGCCATAAAAATGAGTGTTTTATTGTTTCTTCAATTATTAAATTTCTATTCCTGAGTTTAATTACTGGTAGAATTTGACGAAAATCACCACCTAATATAATTAATTTTCCACCAAAAGTAATATTATTACTTTAATAGGGGATTCCGGTCAGAGTGCGAATGAGCGCGAGAGCGAAGCGAGGGCGCTAAATTCGCATGAGGGCCGCGAATCCCCTTGCGCCCGTGGTACACATATTGTTTTTTTATCCAAAGGGTGAAAAATTCGATTTCATAGAAAATCGAATTTTGCGCCCTGAGGGTCAAAAATATAGTTTCAATATTATTTAGATCTAAAGGTAATCTAAGAGTTCTATGACTTGTCATACCTTTTGGTAATAAGGTAGATGCAATACCAGTCCAATTGACAACATTTTTTTACCTATTGATATAAAATAGAATACTAATGTCTTATATAAAAAAGTTTTTCCTGTTCTTCCAGGACCATCAATTAAACGAATTGTATTTTTGTTATTAATTTTAGTTAATTTTTTAAATATTAATTTTTTTGACAAAATTTTTTTATTAGCTTAAAGGAGTTCTATTGGTAATAGAATTAACAAACAGATTTTAATAAAATTTGATTTATTGATACATTATACATATGATCATATCTCCACAACTTTTAATCTTTTGGTGATATGTCATTTTACAGCTGTCACTGGGTAGCGAATGATGCACACTATTCAAACTAGGTTCACACCTTTTGTACAATCTTGTTCCTCTATTTTTTATGTATATAGTGAATGTGCCACCAATGCTCCAGTAGATATTTCTATAAAACGTAAATTTTTACATGGATAAAAGTTCGGAAATTTTATCCATGTAAAAATTTTCGTTTTATAGAAATATCTACTGGGGCATTGGTGGCACATTCACCATATACATAAAAAATAGAGGAACAAGATTGTACAAAAGATGTAAACCTAGTTTGAATAGTGTGCATTATTCGCTACCCAGTAACAGAGGTAAAATGACTTTTCAAAAACATTATAAAAAAATTAAAAGTGGTGGAGATATGCTCATATAAGATAACGTCGTTAAATTTTTGGAAGGCTAGAGTACACAGGAGAAAAGTTATCAAAGATTTTTTTTCGAGATTTTAACGTGCAGTCTTATGGCAAAACGCACTTTTGCCGAATTCAATTAAGAAATACAGTTTATTTAACAAACAGATATTGTTCAAATTTTTTATATAGCATAAAAAATATTTTAAGAAAGTATACAATTTCAAAAAATAAGCATTAGGTATCTGTGAGAGTTGTAATAAATAATTATGTAAAGGCGTTTAATGAATTTCGCTTCTTAGACGCCATAACCAAAGATATGTGGCAATGCTGTGAAAGCAAGATAGGTGCGATGACGCGCGCGCTTTTTAAATTCGAATATTGTAATACATATGGAGTATTAGTGCAAATACTAATTGCAGGTTAAAAATGTTATTTGTGTATAAAAGGTTAAGGTGATAATTAAAATAATTAAATATAAATATTTAAATAAAACAACAGATATATTAAATCATTTAAATATTAATTTATTATAATAACAACAGTCGCTTTTAATAATTTTCTAATCAGTTTTTTACTTAAATAATTTTTAATCACAGTTTTTTACTTAAATAATTTTTAATCACAGTTTTTTACTTAAATAATGTATTATCACATTTTTATGACTCAATAATCGGTTTAGTAAAAAATTGCAACGTACATAAAAGTTACATTTATAATAAATAACTCAATCGAACAAATTAAACATGTATAAAGTAATATAAATAATATTTTTATAGAAAAATAAAATAATATTCAACGTATTTACAAGTTGCATAAAAATAGCTTAAACGAATAATTGTATAAGTAAAAACATAAATAAATAATATCTGAAAAAAAAGAAAAAAAATATCACGTATACAATACTTATTTTTTAGTATAGAGATTTGGCGATTTTTTGGGTGGAGGTTTTTCTTTTTGTGAAATTTTTTCTCCAGACTCGACATAATGATTGTATTAATGTAAGGCCGAACAACAGCACACTACAGCCGAACGAGCACGCACGTAACAGCTGTAGTGTTGCAGTGTTGCCACATGTAATATTCATACCTAATGAGTCAAATGAGAACTACGGATAATCTGCTATGACTTTTGTAAAAAGAATAGAACTCCCTTAAAATGTTTGTTTTTGTGACCTGAGAAACCAAAAATTTTTTCAGATTATTTTAGGCCATAATTTCCGAGATATAAACATCCAAAGTTGGTCAAAAACGCAATTTTGTCAAAAAATTCATTTTTTCCCTTCTAAATAGCGTGAGAATATCGAGTCTGACTAAAAATATTTTAAATATATAATGTTTACAAATATTTACGAACTTTTTAAAAAATTAAACATTTCCACCATCATAGCCCTTTCAGATACTTTTTTGTCAATTTTAAAGTAAAAAATAGCTTGAATACACGACCATCAAATTTTTTCGTCTTCTAAGCATGAAAAATAGATTCCTTATCGAAAATTACGTAAATCAATAAGTTTTTGGAATGGGCAAATAGGTATTATTAGTTTTACAAAGTAATTTCCAAAAAACTCGGTATTTTTATCAAAACCACAACCCTTTCCGTTTTTATCATCTCTCACTGGTATGTTGTAGTTCGCCTTTGTGTCTATGATTTATCAATTCTCGGAGCTTGTTTTAGTTTCAAGAAGATTCATAACTTGGTTGATTCTAATTTGAAAAATTATTTTTACAGATCTAGAGGTTTATTTCATAAAAGTCAGCTTTGTTTTAAAAAATAACTTTAGAACCTTACAAAACACACATCTTGTTACTTTTTTCAAGCATATGTAGTAATTTAAGAAATAATGATATTGGTAATACTACTACTAATAATAATAATGATGATCAAAATGATGTCAAAATACTCTTGTTTGGAATTACTCCGGTACAATATAAAATAAAATAAAATTTTTAAAACTCTCTTTTTATCCGGAAAAAATGTTTATAGTAAGCAACGCTATCTCCCTCTTCTTCACACCATTAACAAAAACTATAATTGTTGAAGAATTCATACTCCGATAAATATTACAATAATAAAATGACTATTACATTTAAATGATATGTTGAAGATCCAGAAAGTATTAACTCTGAGAAAACAGTTTCTGATGATGATGATGATGATGATGATGATGATGATGATGATGATGATGATGATGATGATGATGATGATGATGATGATGATGATGATGATGATGATGATGATAAAAGATCTTACTTCACTAATTTTTGAATGATTTATTTATTAAATCAAGTCTGTCGACATTAAATTTGAAAACTAAATTTCTTATTAATGTATAGATTTCATGGACGTATCATTTTATATCAAGAATCTCGTAAAATTTGAATCGAGTTGCTCTCCATTAAAATTTTTACGATATACAATACAGAAAGTTAGCAATATGTTCATGAATGATTGAAAAAAATAACTCATAAGCAAAATTAACGAATTTAATAAAATATTACTGACGTATCATTTGAATGAATAATTATAAAAGGAAAATAAATTCATATTTTTGAATTTTTAGAATTTTCATATATTTTTCTACTGCAAATATTACATTAAAACATAGCCGGTAGTTGAAGAAATTCTTCTTCTGTAGACTTTAATCTAAATGAGATTTTTTATTTTCCCTCAAAAAATAATTATTTATTTTTAAAAAAAAAGGTATAAATTACAGTTCTTAATTTGCCCTAATAGCTCCCATAATAATTTTCTTAGAATATTGTCAAAAAAATATACAAAATAAAATTATAATAAAAATTGTTCATGTTGTTGAAGACTATTGGTATTCTGAAACAATGACTAGTACTAATTAGGTGAGTATCAGACCTCCGAATCATGGACTTTACTTAAATTCGGGCAGATCATTCTGGATTCAGCAATATAAAGATAGACAGAATTATTTCTTTGTTAATTTTTAATTTTTAAATTTTTTAAGGTTTTCTTAAAAACCAAGTAACATAAATAATTTTTGCTTATCAAAGAAAATATCACTTTTTATGATACAAGATGGGGCTTTCTTTTTTATTTTTTGTTACCCTAGTGGAAATATAAAATGTGTATTACTGTTTGAAATAGTTTAAAATTATTTAAAATTTTTAAAACAATTTGAAACTGTTTAAAACTGTTCAAAATAGTTTATAAGTGTAAAATTTGGGACGTTTTAAATATTTTTGAACAGTTTTTAACAGTTTTGAACAGTTCAGAATAATTTGAAACTAAAGAGAATATTTCCTCGTATATATTAGATATGGTACTTTGAAATTTTAGATTACGTTTTCTCGTGATTGATTAAATAGATCGTAATAAAACTTTTTTTAAATGAAAGATAATATAAAAATCTTTAAATATCAATTTCTATTTTTTAAATATTGGGTTTTATTTTAATAGGGTTCAGTTTTAAAATTTTGAAAACTCTAATTCAAAGTATAAGAGGAGCGCCTCGACGTTTTCGTATTCGTACCTTAACTCGCCGTCGAGGCGCTACCGCGCCTCTTAATATAAATTTTATTATATAGAAGAAAATTTTCACAAACACAAAATTATCAAACATTGTTTGGAATCATTTCGAACTTTTTAAAATTGTTCAAAAGTTCTCAAAAGTGTTCAAAAGTGTTTAAATCTGTTCTAAACTATTTAAAACTGTTCAAAACGGTTCAAGTTAATAAAAAACAGTTCATAATTATTTATGATTGTTTTTTTAAATGTTTTGAATTTTCAAAAGAATTAATAACTTTTAAACATAAAAAGTTCAAAATTATTAAAGACCGTTTAAAATCATTTCGAACTTTTGAAAACTGTTCAAAACTGTTTAAAACTGTTTTAAATGTCACAAATTTCACACTTATAAACTGTTTTAAACAGGTTTAAATACTAATAAACATTTTATATTTCCGCTAGGATATAATTATTAACTTTTTTAGAAAAATTAATCATTTAATTAGAAGAGGACAAAGATGTACCACATGCTCTTAACCGTAGCATAAACGGAGAAAATTCTTTATGATAAATGTTTGTACTTTTGAATAACCACAAGGAACTCACTTGATTTCTCACTAATACTTCTACTTTTGTATAAAATAATACTCTATTTAAAGTAATTTATAACACAAATTAAAAGTGAAAAGTATCAAATTTTCTTAGCAAATTTTGCTACTTCGCAAAATAAATTTGTTCAGTATACTGTTGTTCCTAATATTTGAAATTTTTTACAGATTGACTGGAAATATATTAAAATTTAGATTAAACGTCTCATTAAAAATTTATTATTTTGATTGCTATATTTATATGTATATCTATTATACCTAGAAGATATAACGAACAAAACAACATACAAAAAATAGAAAGTTCTATTTACTCTAAAGTTAGTATTTTTTGAAAATAAAATAGACTTGGAAGTGACATACCTCTAGTTTTCATAATATTTAAAATCTTAATTAACTAACTCTAAAGTCTTTTTTAGACAAAAACATAAGCTCCACTGAGTTGATAAATCCGAGACAAAAAGGCGAACTACAACAGACCAATGAGAGACGATAAAAACGGAAAGGGTTATGGTTTTGATAAAAATACCGAGTTTTTTGGAAATTACTTTGTAAAACTAATAATACCTATTTGCCCATTCCAAAAACTTGATGATTTATGTAATTTTCGACAAGAAATCCATTTTTCATGCTTAGAAGACGAAAAAATTTGATGCTCGTGTATTTAAGCTATTTTTTACTTTAAAATTGACAAAAAAGTACCTTGAAAGGGCTTTGATGGTGGAAATGTTTAATATTTTAAAAAGTTCGTAAAATTTTGTAAACATTATGTATTTAAAATATTTTTTTTTCAGACGCGCCATTCTCGCGTTATTTAGAGTGGAAAAAACGCATTTTTTGACAAAATTGCGTTTTTGACCAACTTTGGATGTTTATATCTCGGAAATTATAGCCTAAAGTAATCTGAAAAATTTTTCGGTTTCTCAGGTCACAAAAACAAACATTTTAAGCGAATAAAAATTATTTTTTTAATTTTGTCTGTTCCGCTTGACGTGGAATCGCCCATATATATATATGTATATATATTATTATATATATGTATATATATATGTGTGTTTTATATATATATATATATATATATATATATATATATATATATATATATATATATATTTACTTTAAAGTTCTTATTGCACGGCGTTGTATTGTTGAAGCGCGTGAATAGAGTCAACGGATAAGTGGGCCTGTGTTTCAATTGTCACACTAAAGATTTGCGATCGCTTGTGTAATTTCTGCAGAACGCAAGCGTGAGTGTTAACGAATTGTGGAATGACACACAAACCAATTGTGAGTGTAGGTTTTGTTTGCAATTTGATTTAGAATGAGTGTCATGATTAGTGCAGAATTTCATCTTATTAATTTAATAATCATTTGTTAATTATGCCTATTAGTAACGCGATCTTTATATTGAAGTAGGATTAGGTTCTGTCCGAAAATGAGATTGATATTTTTAGTTTGCGTGCTAGTAACGACTTACTGCAATTGGATTACGCACAACCTTAACTCTGTGCACATGTGTCATTTATATGCATGTTGCACAAGCTATTAGGTTTGCTTTCTCAGACTGATCTCTGCTCCAAAAAATAGTATTATTTTATATTTCATCTTTATTATATTAGTCAATTTTAACATTAAAAGGTAGTTTCATGTTGAAGTAATTTTATTTAGGCGGAATTATCAGGCAGTTTTTATGGCCCGTAATTAGTCATGTTATCGACAATTACAATAGACTGTATTATACATACCAGTACATCAGTTGGAACGCTAAGATCCACATGTACTTTTGGTAGTTATTTTTGCTATAATTTTTTTTTTTTGTAGAAAAATTTTAGCATAGTTCAACTGAACGTTATGCATAGTTTCTCAAGCCTTCTTGGTCATTTTTATTGGTGAGTTTTCACCTAGTTAATCGGCCGATTACATCAGTCACATTGTGACGTAAACTCAAGCCACTTTAGGGATCGTGGTACACCCTGTTGAAAATAATGACGTCTTTTCAGTACTTCTTTGAAAGACGTCTTTGAAGACCTCTTTGGTCGTGTCTTAGATTGGAACAAAATAAGACGTCATTTTTTTAATGTTCAGGAAACATAGTAACCAAATTACGTCTTTTTTATAAGTAAAATAATTTCAAAGACGTATTTTTCCAATAAATACTCATAGTAAAAGACGTAAATGTTAAAAAAAAATTCTTTTTTTAAAACGAATGACGTCTTCCCTGTTAAAAATAATGACGTCTTTCTAAGACGTCTTTGAAGACTTTTTGGTCGTGTTTTAGATTGGAACAAAAAAAGACGTCATTTTTCCAATGTTTAGAAAAGTTATTTAATAAATGACGTCTTTTTATTATTTCAAAGACGTATTTTTTTTATAAAAATGACGTCTTTTCTTACAAGTTTTTATTTCAAAAAGTATGTCTTTTTATTATTTTGAAGACGTATTTTTATTTAAAAAAATAAGTCTTTGAAATTATAAAAAGACGTTATTTATTAAATAGCTTTTCTAAACATTGGGAAAATGACGTTTTTTTTGTTCCACTGTAAGACTCGACCAAAGACGTCTTTCAAAGACGTTATTTTCTCCAAATTTAGGAAAAAAAACGTCATTTTTCATGAATTATGTCATTGAAAAATGACTTTACATGATAATTATTTTCGATTTAAAGGAAAAAAGAAAAACGAGGTAAACCCTGTAGTTTCAACTCTTCGAAAAACGAAGAGCATTTGCGATTAAGCTGAGATCATTCTGGCCTTATATATCTGCATCTTCGGAATTTGCATCAATGATCAGAAAACTTAAAAAAACGCCACCTAGTGACTTACAGTCGAATTGATGGTTAATTGCGTCAATTTAATTTTAACTCACCAGCTGGCGATTTTCAAGTTTTGCGATCCCTTATACATATTTCAAAGATGCAGATATATAAGTCCAGAAGGCTCTCAGTTCAATCGCAAATGCTCTTCGTTTTTCGAAGAGTTGAAATTACGAGGTTTACCTCGTTTTTGTTTTTTTCTTTAAGAGCAGGCCGGATTCGCTGTCCTTGTCTAATTGGCATTTTTGTTATTTACTCGAGTATTAATCAGTGTATCTGCAAATTGAAGGTTAAGCGCAATAGATATTATTATTATGAATATCTATGCACAAGAAAAAAAAATCTACCGATTTGTTTTTGAGAAAAGTAAGGAACGCCGAAGTAAAAGATTATGTTTATAATATTTTCGCGAGATTTTTTTTTTCTTGTGCATAGTTATTCATAATAATAATATCTATTGCGATCAACCTTTATTTTGAAGATACACCGATTAATACTTGAGTAAATAACAAACAACTCAATTGTTACTCGGTCGGTATCAGGTTCTACTCCGGCCTGCCGTTAAATGGAAAATGATTATCATGTAAAGTCATTTTTCAATGACATAATTCATGAAAAATGACGTTATTTTATCCTAAATTTGGAGAAAATGACGTCTTTGAAGACGTCTTTGGTCGTGTCTTAAATTGGAACAAAAAAGACGTCATTTTCCCAATGTTTAGAAAAGCTATCTAACAAATAACGTCAATTTATAATTTTAAAGACTTATTTTTTTAAATAAAAATACGTCTTTAAAATAATATAAAGACGTATTTTTTAAAATAAAAACTCGTAAGAAAAGATGTCATTTTATTAAAAAAAATACGTCTTTGAAATAATAAAAAGACGTCATTTGTTAAATAACTTTTCTAAACATTGGAAAAATGACGTCTTTTTTTGTTCCAATCTAAGACACGACCAAAGAGGTCTTTAAAGACATACTGGAAAGAAGTCATTATTTTTAACAGGGCAGGGCAGTCAACAACTGCATACCTCTACTCGGCATTTGAGAGTACCCTAGTGGAAATATGAAATGTGCATTACTGTTTGAAACAGTTTAAAACTGTTCAAAATTGTTTAAAAATGTATAAAACTGTTCAAAATAATTTATAAGTCTGAAATTTGGGTCATTCAAAACAGTTGTAAACAGTTTTAAACGATACAGAATAATTTGAAACTAAAGTGATCATTTTTTCGTATATATTATATAAATTTCAATATATATAAAAATATAAGAAAATTCTCACAAACACAAAACTATTAAACACTGTTTGAAATCATTTCAAACTTTTCAAAACTTTTTAAAACTGTTTAAAAATGTTTAAAACTGTTTATAACTGTTTTAAATGTCCCAAATTTCACACTTATAAACTGTTTTAAACAGTTTTGAACAGTTTTAAACATTCTTAAACATTTTATATTTCCGACAGGGGAATCAAGAGGTTTTAGGACATACATGTCCCAGATACTCGTGACCAATAAACCTTTTAGGAATAGACTTGATTTGTGTAACCTCATTTTCTGTTTTTGGCATGTGGAGCTCATGTCCATTTGGCATTTTAATATTGGATATATTAACAGACAAATGTGCTACCTATCCAACTTAGCATTTTGAGCACATATTTTTTTCGTTCGATATCTAAATTATTATTTATCTCGATATGAGACAGAGAGATATTCTAATTTTACCTGGTTCACTTGTCGCCATGTTGGTGAAAATGAACCACTATTCATTTATTTATGAAATCACAGCAAATTTCTTAATTTTATCTGTAAGCTTTAGATAAAGGGTCAATTGTCAATTTGTAATGAATATTCTTTAAACGCCAATAATAAAATTTTAAAATAATCGTATTTAGAGCAAATTTGTATAACGCGTTTAATTCACGATTTAGAATGCCAAAAGCAAATGAAATACTCTTAGTAAAATTTAACTTATCGCATTAGTAACATCAAGCGAGTTTGTAAACTTTTTAAGATAGACTCTTAGCTTATTTTTTAACTATAAGTAATTTCTAATTTTCACATGTGTATTTCATGTAGTATTTCGCCAAGATGGCGACCGGTGGCAAGCAGCCGACGGATAAGGCAAGTATAAAATATTATAAATGTCATCCTGGAACTGGATTTTCAACTGTTGTGTGTCGATTGTGTGAAAATGTATATCACAAAAGCGATTTCGAAAGATTAAATAACACTAAGTTTATCAGTGAAACATTAGTAATCTGCCCAGAGCATGCACATGTTAACTTAACCTCAAAAGTTAGTGATTCAGCATTAAATGAAGAGTCCAGAACTGTAATAGCACAAATAAAATCTATCATGAAAGAAGAAATTAGAAAGAAGATTTTAGATGAAGTGACTATTCTTAGTGAAAAAGAAAATGCAACAAGTCCAAATACAGAATTAGAATTGACAAATTTAAGAAAAGAAAATATACTATTGAGACAACTGAATAAAGAAATACAAGATAAAAATAAAATATTAAAAGAATCTAACCAAAAACTAAAACATAATGATATAACTTAAAGTGACAAGAAAAGTTATGCTGATGTAGTAACAAATATACAACCAAAGAAAAAGAAAGTTCCAAATCTAATAATAAAAAATAAATCTAAAGACAAAAAAAGGATGTTAAAATGTCTGTTACGCATTACTTAAATAAAGAGAAAAAAATGTTCAAGTACAGAGAATAATAATTAAGAACAATGAAGAGTTAATCATCTCTTGCGCAAATGAACAAAGTACATGTGACGCTGAAAAATATTTAAAAAACAAGTTGTCAGATTATTGTACAGTAGAAAGAGAAGTTATAAAAAAGCAAGAATGAGAATTTTAGGGATTGACAATTGTATGAATAAGAAAAAACTTGAAGAGGACATAAATTCTAGAAATTTTAAACATTTATCTACAAAATGCAATGTAATAAATATTTTTGAAAATAGAAAAACAAAACTACAAAGTGTTATAATAGAAATGACGGCTGAAATATACAAACATATTAGAGAATAAAAACAGAATTTTTGTAGGTTATCAAAATAATAGAGTTTTTGATGATCTTCTTCAACCATGCTACAGTTTCGGCAGGTTTGGCCATAGTGGTGGTAAATGTACTAATAAAAAAGCATGTTTAAGGTGTACAGGAAACCACAATTCTATTGAATGTAAAAAAGATACAGAAAAATGTTGCCTGAATTGTATATTTAACAACAATAAATACAAAATGCATATGATGTTAAACATGAAGTAAATGACTGCAGTTATGTCAGGTGCTTAAAAATAAAATTAAAAAACACATTACAAATACAGACATTCCGGTGGAACCAGTAGTAAGCAGATTTGTTGGAAAAATAGATATCGTGCCAAATGTACAACGAAGGATAAGAACATGCTCTTCTTTATCATCATTATCACCTCGGAGTGACGATTCAACATAATATTTATAAATGGAGGAGAATTTAATATTCTTAGAAGGTACACAAAATACGATAATACAAAAAGAATCAGTATGTAATGATATAAAGAAACTTAATAGTAGTATTAATAAAAGCAAAGATTGTATTTTATATATGAATATAAGAAGATGAATATAGATGGATGCCATTACGGCGGTTAAGAGTAAAGTAGCACATTGATTAATGGAAAAATTTTTTACATAAAAAAGTTGATTTATAGAGATTTAATTGATAAAAAGATATAAGAGTTAAAAATATAAGGAGAAGAGAAAAGATAGAAGAAAAAGTGAAAAGAAATAATTTAAAGAAGGAGAGAAAAGAGAAAGTTTATAAAGAGCATAATTATAGGTTAGGGCGCTACATGATGCTATAAGAGGGAGGAAGAGAAAGTAATGAAAACATTTTGGATAGCTAAAACAAAATTTATTGAAACAAAGAAAAAGAGGAGCGATTTTGCAGTAAAAAGGGAAAGATCGAGATCAGCAAGCACTGACTCGAGAAGAAGCGAAAGAATGATCAAAGATAGTGACTGTTACTCAAGTAGTCAGGAAGACAGCGAAAGCAGTAATAGTAAAGAGAGTGAGAAAAGGAAAAGGAGTCAAAGTAGCCCTGAAGAGAGAAAAAAGACAAAAAAAAGAAGTATGAATGAGGATAAACAGAATAAAAAGTTAGAAGTAAATAGGATAGAAAGTATAGAAAAGAACGTAGAACAGATGAAAAAGATGATAGAGGAAGCTGAAGTGAAGTGGGAAGGAGTAAATAAGAATATGAATGAGATGATGGGGATGATAAAGCTGATGAGTAAAAACAATAATATGTGGAAGGAACAACTACAAGAGCAAAAAGAAGAAAGAAAACAACAAGAGGAAAGATGGAAAAAAAATGAGAAAAGATTGGAAAAAAAACGCTGCCAAGTGCTTTGGCGGAATGCTTTCTCATAGAGCTCTTTGAGTTTCATTATTTTTTTTATATTTATTTAAATGTGATTTTAATATAAAAAAATTGTCTAACATTAATATTTATTAATAAATTTGTACTTTAAAAGAACGATGACAACGAAATTCATTCTTCTTCTTCAAATATTTTTTCCATTTATTAAAAAACAATTTAATTTATAATATTTAATAATGATTATATTTAAATACTTTATTGAATGTAATAATACAAGTCAACATCTAAATCAGTAGTACTATTATAAATTTTCAAGAGTAACTCGGAAATCAAAAGAAGTGATCAAAAAGCTACGCTAATAAAATTATTTTTTTAAACTTGGTTTATAAAGACAGTAGCAAATAACTTGTATACAAATTTTAGAGCAATTCTATCGAGTACTTTACGTAAAATGGAAAAAAACTGAAATATAAAAATTTTTTAAGAAAATTTTTAAAATTTTCTAAAATGAAAACTACGCTAAAAAGATCGGTTTATAAAATTTATCCTTCTTTTGGCAGATGCAAATTATTCCCATGGAAATCTTAAAGCAAATTCATCAATTAACTTACGTAAAATACAAAAAAAAAATTAAAAATTGAAAATTTTTTCAAATTCTTAAAATGGCTCTATAAAAAAAAATACACTATGAATACAAATTTTCAATAGCTTCCCGCCTAGTTATACAAAAACATAGATGGTATACAAAATTTGAAGCAAATCCATCGAGTAATTTTCGAGATCTAACTGGTTAAATAAATAACATTTTCTTTTCAAAATTTCTTTTTCAAAATTTTAAAAATGCTCTAAAATTAAAACTACGCTATGAAAATCAATTTTTGAAAATTTCCCTTCTTTTAGCAGTCGCAAATAATTTCCCTGCAATTTTTAGAACAAATCTATCGAGTACTTTACGTAGAATAAAAAAAAATTAGAAAAGAAGAATCGAAATTTTTTTTTAAATCTTTAAAATTCTCTAAAATTGTAACCACGCTAAGAAAATTAGTTTTCAAAAGCTTATTTTTTCAGACAATAGCGAATTAATTGTATTTGAAAATTTGAAGTAAATCCATCGAGTAGTTTTTAAGATTTTATTGGCTTAATAAATAGAAACATTTTTTTTTTAATTTCAAAATGCTCTAAAATTAAAACTAAGCTAAGAAAATCAGTTTTTTAAAATTTATTTTATCCAGGCAATCACAAATAAATTCCATGCAAATTTTGAAGCAAATTCATCGAGTAGTAAACAAAAAAAAACCAAAAAACCAAAAATCGAATTTTTTTTTTTTTTTTTTTAAACTTTAAAATGAAAACTACGCTAGAAGAACCAATTATCAATAGCTTCCCAGCAAGTTAGTCACAAAACTAAATTCCATGCAAAATTAGAAGCAAATCCATCGAGTAGTTTTCGAGATACAGTTTACTAACTGAATTCATACATCCACACACACACACACACACACATACATACAGACATTTTCTGGAAACCACTTTTTTCGACTCACCGAGTTTAAATATGTACAAATTAATGAAAAAATAGAAAAAAATTTTTTTATCGATACAATGCTTTCTCTATGAGAAAGCAATAGAGAAAGAACAAAAAAGGATAGAAGAAGAACTAAAGAGTGAGTTGATTAAGGTGAAAGAAAAAATAGAAAATGAAAAGGAAGAAAAAAATGAAGAAAATGAGAGTAAGATGGAGGAAAATAAAAAGATAAACAGAAGAGAAAGAGAAAGTAAAGAAGAGGAGCTAGTATGGCTTCTGGAAAGGGAAGAAAGAAATAGAAAGAGGAACAACATAATAATAAAAGGGAATATAGAAAACGAATGCAAAGAGAAAGATGATCTTGAAAAATGATTTAAAGAAAAAATGCAGATAGAGATAAAAATAATCAAAGTATGGAATCTAAAAGGAAATATGATGGGAAAAATAGTGCAATGTGAAGATAGGATGACAAAAGACAAAATAATGGAAAATAAAAGTAAGTTAAAAGGAACAAAAATTTATATAGATAACGACCTAACAAAGAAAGAAAGAGAAAACAAAAGAGTAATAGGCAAAAAAGCAGAAGAATTAAAGGAAGAAGGAGTGAAAATAAAAAGATACTATAATAGAATTGAAAAAGAGGACAAAGTATGGATTTGGAACGAAAGACTAAGAAAGTGGTTTCGAAAAGACAAAGACAATAAAAAAGAAGAGATAGAAGATAAATGAGAATAGTGAAAAGAAGAAAGTATAAGAATGGTATCATGGAATGTGGCAGGATTGATGAAAAAAAGAAATGAATTTTGGAGGTACATAAGAGATTTTGACCTAATAGCTCTACAGGAAACTTGGATAGAAGAAAAGAATGAGGAATTTATAAAAGAAAAATTAAAAGATTACTGCATAAAAAATATATGGGCAAAAAGAGAGCACAAGAAAGGAAGAGCAAAAGGAGGAATGACAGTAGCAATAAAAAAGGATCTAGTTGATGAAATAATATGGAATGGATCGAATGCAATTGGAAAAGATAATGGTATAGTAAGTATGAAGATAAAATATAAAGGAGAAAGAATGGCACTAGCATCAGTATACTTAAGAGAAGATAGAAGGCTGAGTTTAAAAGATTTAGAGAAAATAGTAGAGGACAATATAGATGAAAGATTGATTATATGTGGTGATTGGAACGCAAGAGTAGGATCAGAAAAAAGGATAAAAGATAGAATGGACGAGGAAGAAACGAGAAAATTAAAAGATGAAACAATAAACAAAGAAGGAGAAGAAATGTTGGAGTGATTAGCAGAGACAGGACTAGAAATAAGAAATGGGAGAACAAAAGAAGATAAAGAAGGAGATTGGACTTACGTACGGGGTGCAGGTATGTCAGTAATAGATTATATAATAACCAATTGGAAAGCGAAAGAAATTGTAGAAAGTATGAAAATAATAAAAAGGATAGATTCGGACCATATGCCTATAGAATCCAATATAAAATGAGAAAAAAGAGTAAAAGAAAAAGAAAAATATAAAGAAAAATATAAAGAAAAAGAAGTAATAATGTGGGGTGAGAAAGAAGTGGAAATATATAGAAAAAATCTTGCAAAAGAAAGAAAGATAAACGAATGGAAAGATTTAAAAGAGAAAATTAGAGAAGCAATGTGTAAGAAAGTGATTAAGAGTCCGCTGTATCTCTGTCCTTTTCTAATTAAAAAATTGACTTTTTTCCCAAAATTAGCAACAAGAGGCAAAAATAAAGAGATGGTTTCGATGTGTTTAATAAAATGTAATATTTTCTTTGATTAGTATGAATTAATTTTATTGCTTCGTTTTTAAGAAAAGTTGGAATAACTTAAAAAATTAGAAATTAGTGTCAAATGATGGGATTTTCAAGTTATTCCAACTTTTCTTGAAAATAAAGCAATGGAATTCAATTATTCTTATCAGAGAAAATATTGCTTTCTATTACACGAATCGAAACCATCTCTTTATTTCTGCCTGAAGCTATTAGTTTTTATAAAAAATAAATTTTAAATAGATTCGTTAAAACAGGTAACTGTGTCGGTATACAGCTGACTTTTAAGATAAAAGAAAAGGAAGATGTGGAAGATTGGTGGGATGATGAATGCGAAAAGAAGAGGTGTGAAGTAAAAAATAAATTAATAAGTATAAGCAGAGGTGAAGAAGATAAAGAAAAATATTGGAAAAAAAGAAGAGAATATAAAAATCTAATAAAGCAAAAGAAATATAAAAGAGGATTAGAAATATTGGATGAAATTAAAGGAGATAAAACAGGAAAAGCGTTTTGGAAAGAAGTGAATAAAAAGAGGGAAAGAAAGAATAATGTAAGAGAAAGAATAGAAGAAAAAGAATGGATAAAAAATTTTAGGAACGAAATTGAAAAGGAAAATGATAAATCTAAAGAAAGGAAAGAGAAAACAAAATGAAATAATAGAATATTCAGAGATCACAGAAGATGAGATAAGCGAAATAATAAGAAACCTGAAGAACAGAAAGGCGTCAGGAGGAGATAAAATACCAAACGAAGCATGAAAAAAAGGAGAAAATTTAATAAGAAAAGATCTAAAGATGATAATGAATAAAGTTTGGGAAAGTAAAGATCTGCCAGAAGAATGGAAAGTAGGGATAATAAACCCAATATTTAAAAAAGGTAATGCAAAAGAGGCAAAAAGTTACAGAGGAATAACTCTAATGGATACGAGTTATAAAATATTTGCAGGAGTTATAAGAAAAAGGATAGAGGCAGAGATTAAAGAGAAGAAGTTACTAAGTAACACGCAGTTCGGATTTAGAAAGAATAGAGGAACAATAGATGCGATATACTGCTTAAAAACAATAATAAGGAAAGAAATAAAAAAAAAGGAAAGGTAGTTGTATTTTTTGCAGATATGAAAGCTGCCTTTGATAGTCTAAATAGAGAAGATCTGTGGAAAACAATGAGAAGATTAAAGACAAAAGAGGAAATAAGAGAAAATATAGAAAAGATATATAGAGAAACGAGGGCAAAGGTAAGAATTGAAGGAGAGACATACACAAAAGAATTTAAAATAGAGAAGGGTGTAAGACAGGGATGTCCGCTGAGTGCAACAATATTTAATTTAGGATTTGCAGATCTAGAAAGTAGTATGAAAGAAGGACAGATAGGAGGAATAGAAATAGGTAAAGAGAAGGTATACACCATTTCATACGCAGATGATGTTGCGCTAATGGCTAAAAGTGCAAGAGAAATGAGCAACCTAATGAAAAGGTTTGCTAAATACATAGAAAAGAAAGGACTAGAATTAAATGTAGAGAAATTTAAAATTATGGAATTCAGAAAAGCTGTCGGAAGAAGAAAAGAAGAAAGATATTTGTGGAAAGGGAAAGAGATAGAAATAGTAAAATCATTTGTGTACCTAGGATACAAGCTGCAAGGAAATAACAAAGATGAGAACCATATAAAAGAGCAAAAGATAAAGGCAAATAAAAAAATGGGAAAAGTCTGGAGCATAGCTGAAAGACTTTTCAAAAATAATTAGAAAAAAAGAATGGAGTTGTTTGACTCTCTTATAAAAAGTATATTTATGTATGGTGTGGAAATATGGGGATAGAAAAGAAGAGATGAATAGAAAAGATTCAGAAAAAATATATAAAATGGACATTGGGCCTAGAAAGGAATACACCAGACTATGCTATAATGATAGAAACGAAAAGAAGCAGTATAAAAAAGATAGCAATAGGAAGAGTAATAAAATATGATGAAAAAATTAGTAAATATAATGATGAAGATTTAATTATGATTTGTTGGAAGGAAAATAAGAAAGAATATATAAAAGAGGAGGAAAGCAAAAACAAAGAAAGGAGAAGAGAAAAGAAGGTAGAGAAGGAGGACAAAAGTGACAATTATATAAGAAAAGCATTGGAAAAAAGAGGTCTATCGGTAAAGGAATATTATAAAAAAATAGAAGAAGGGGAAAAATTGCATGAATTAATAGAAGAGAAGAGTAAAGAAACTGAATGGAATGAAAATTGGAACAAACTAGAAAAGCCCAAATATACAAAAGAAGTAAGAATAATAGAAATGGATGGATGGATATGCAAAATTATTTGATTAATGAAGATGGTACAAAAAGGAATAATATAAAGGAAATAGCTAGATACAAACTGGGTAATGAATGCAGAGAAAATAAATTCTGGATGTGTGAAGAAGAAAGAAAATGCAGATTATGTCATAAAGAGAGTGAAACACTAAAACATATCTTTGAAGTATGCAATTCTACAAAAGTAGAAGGATTAAGTTGGATAGATGTAATGAAAGGAAATATAAACATGGTAGCAAGATTAGCAAAAATAGATTGGTTAAGAAAAGAAGAAGAAAAGAAAGTATTAGATGAGAAATGAGGTGAAATAAAAGAGAAAAGAAGAAGAGTAAATAAGTTACAAAGAGTATTATGAGATGAAAAAGAAAAAAAGAAAGAAAAAGAAACAGAAGAAAAAGTATAAGACAGTGAGAAAATAATAAAGAAGAAGAAAGAAAAAATAAAAATAAAAGGAGAAAGAAATAGGAAAGAATGAGAATTTAAGAGAGTAAAACAAGACGAAAAAGAAGGAAACGCCATCTACTGAGAAAAAACGGAAGGAAGGAAAAGAATGTAGAGAAATCGAAAAGATAAAAAGGAAATGATTAGTAGGTAAAATATGAAGATAAAGAACATAAAAGAATAAGAAAAAGAAAATAAGTAAAAAACAAGAAGAATTTTAGAGCCGAAAGATAAAGTAAAGATAAAAGCTATACAAGAAAGATAAAGGAAGGATAGCCGATATAAAAAGAAAAGATTTATAGGTTAAGTAGAAAAGAAAAGAAGAAAAGAAAGAAAATGAATAGTGAAAAAAATGAAAAAGTAACACCGAAAGAAAGTGAAGTTGAAAAAAAAGGATTTATTGGGAAAGATAAAGATGAAGATAAAAAAGAAGAAAGAATATATGAGTTGGAAGAAAAAGTGAAAGAACAGGAAAAAGAACTTCAACTACAAAAAGCCGTAATAGATAACATGATTGCAAAAATTGAAAGGCTGAGTATGAAGATGAAAAGAATAGAAATGAACGTGGAGGATTTGGAGCCAGAGAAAGTCCATGGACAGAAGGAAAGTCTAAAAGAAATAGTAAATCAACTATGCGATAAGGAGTTAAAATCAAGTAAAGAATTATCTGAAATTAAAGTAAAGGTAGAAGAAATAAAAGAAAGATGTAAAGATACAAAGAAGACAGAAGAAAGTAGAGAAGAGGAGAAAGAAAAACAAGAGAAAGATGAAATGATGGAAAGGCCACCAAATATGGAAGAAATATGCAGAAAGTATGGAAGAGAGAGAGTACTACTGCTAAAGCTAGAAGATGGGAAAAAGGTTAATGATATAAAGGAAATCCTTGAAACAGCGATAGGTAAAACGCAATGGAAAGCCTTCCAAAAGAGTGATAGAGATGATCTTTTTTGGTTGGTTTTTAAAATAAAAGAAGATAGAGAATACTTATTAAAAAAGTTTAGAGAATGGAGGACAAAGAGAGGGTTTAAAGTCGATGAGCCACTTACAAGAAACGAAAGAATAAGCAGAAAAGAAAGAGAAGAAAAAGAATATAAAAAAGACCATAACAAAGAACAAGATTAAGAAAAGAAATGAGAAAAGAAGAAGAAAGAAAAGAAAAGAAAGATTAAGAAAGATAGTGAAAAGAAAAACAAAAAAAGAAGTGTAAAAGTGATAGAAATGAAAATAAAAAGTGAATTTATAAGTTTAATTTTTGAAAATAAAAAGTGATCTTTAAGTTTGATTTAGATTTAATTTTGAAAATAAAATGTGATTTTTAAGTTTGATTTAAGTTTAATTTTGAAAATAAAGAAGTGAATTTTTAAGTTTAATTTAGAATAAAGACAATAAAGAAAGAACTGTGATTGATTTAATATTTTGTAAAACTGTAAAGATTTAATTTAATGTAATTATATAATAAGGAATCAGAAATTTAACAACTTTGTAATATGAATATGAATAATACAAAAAACAATAGACACGAACACAACACAAACAACGCAATACACAAAAACAAATGTAAAAAATTTTTTTAATTAACTAGAATAAAAGAAAGTTTAATAATATAAGAAGATGAATATAAGAAGTCTCAATGCTAATTTTAATAAATTACAGATATTTTTAAAAAGCCTTGATTTTAAACCAAAAATAATAATATGTTCTGAAACATGGGAATTAAAATGTTATCAATATTTTAATTTAACAGGCTATAAAATATATTAAAATGAAAGTTACCTAAATAGATCAGATGGTGAAATATATAGATGAACATATGAATGAAGTAACAGATATAATTGCAAATAAAAAGTTTAGGATTATCAATACTTGTCTTGAATTGAATAACAACAGTTTTCTTGAAATTTCTGCATTATACATATTTCATGATCTAACAAAAACTGAATTTGTACTACATATAAAAGACTATTTACAATTTAAAAAAAAGAGTAAAAATCATCTTATAGTTGGTGATTTTAACATAAATTTAACAAATATTGATGTTACAAATCAAGAATATTTAAACAACTTTATGAAACATGGATACAGGCCAGGTTTTCATGGATTCAGGGAGTAACTAGGCAATCAGATAACATAAATAATGGATTGTGTATAGATAATATTTTCATAAAAGTAGAAACATTTAAACCAAAAGCATATAAACTAATACATAGTATTACAGATCATTACCCTCTGTTCTTATCAATAGGGAAAATAAGGAAAGTCAATGGAAATGATAATATTATAAAATGCGATTATGAGAAATTGGTAGACTAGCAAGAGAATAAAATTGGGATATAATTACTACAATACAAGATCCAAATGAAGCCACTGATATATTAATTAGGAAAATACAAACATCCATAGAAAAATCTAAAATATATAAGAATAAAAAAAGAAATAGAGATAAAAATAATCCGAAAAATAATTGGATTATGAGTGCAATAATAATATCGTGTAATAAAAAAGAAGAACTATGTAAGTTATGGAAATTTGATCCTAATAATAAAAAGAATTAAATGAACTACAAAAAATATACAAAAATGTTAAATAAAGTTATAAATAATGCAAAAATTATATATGAGAAGAAAGATATAGAAAAAAATATCAGCAATCCAAGGAAGCTATGGAATTCAGTAAATTAAAAATTAGGTAAAACTAGGAATACATATGAAACTATCAAAGAGAAATATGATGAGGATAACAAGAAACAAACGCATCCTACAATAATTGCGAACACCATGAATAAGTATTACAGTAAGGTTGGACAAGAGTTGTGTAAATCAATAAGAAAACGAATTACTGATTCTAGAAAAATACCCCAGATAAACCCTAAATCGATTTACATTGTACTTACTAGTACAAATGAAATTAAAAAGGTTATAGAAAATATGAAACCTAAAAAAGGTGGTGTTGACAACATACACGCTAAAATTTATAAAAAATATAGCCAATTACACCTCTAAACGTTTGGTACATATTTTTAATTTAAGCATTGAAAAATCAATATGGCCGAATGTCCTTAAGTGTGCGGAAATAATACCAGTATATAAATCAGGTAAAAAAAATTGTGCAAAAAATTATAGACCTATTTATCTCTAATTTCAAATATAGGAAAAATATTTGAAAAAACAATCTCCCACATAGCATGAAATATTTCAAAAAAAGATTACATGAAATATTTCAGTAAAATATTAAATTAGTGTTGAACAAATATTTCTTCGAAATATTACAGTTTAAGAATATAAAATAATTCATTGAAATATTTCTGTAATATTGCTGCAACATTTCATGTTTTATTCCAAAAAAATTTCTGAATCCAACACTGAAATATTTGAGAAATATTACTGAATTATTTCTTGAAATGTTTCACATTAATATTTTACCAATCTTTCAAGAAACATTGCATGAAATATTCCTGTAATATTGAAGGAATATTTCATGTTTTATTCCAAACTATTTTTGAATCCAACACTGAAATACTTGAGAAAGGTTACTAGATTATTTCTTGAAATGTTTCAGATCAATATTTCGCCAATCTTTCAAGAAACATTGTATGAAATATTCCTGTAATATTGAAGGAATATTTCATGTTTTATTCCAAACTATTTTTAGATCTAACACCGAAATATTCGAGAAATATTACTAAATTATTTCTTGAAATGTTTCCAATCAATATTTCGCAAATCTTTCAAGAAACATTTCATGAAATATTTCTGTAATATTGAAGGAACATTTCATGTTTTATTTCGAAAAATTTTTTAATCTAACACTAAAATATTCAAAAAATATTGTTACATTATTTCTTGAAATGTTTCAAATCAATATTTCACAAATCTTTCAAGAAACATTTCATGAAACATTCCTGTAATATTAAAGGAACATTTCATGTTTTATTTCAAAAAATTTTTGAATCTGACACTGAAATATTCAAGAAATATTGTTACATTATTTCTTGAAATGTTTCAAATCAATATTTCGCAAATCTTTCAAGAAACATTTCATGAAATATTTCTGTTATATTTAAAAAACATTTCATGAAGTATTTAAAAAAATGTATGAACATAACACTGAAATATCAAAGAAATATTGCTGCACTATTTCTTAAAATATTTCAAATCAATAATGCGCAAATTTTTCAAGAAATATTTCATGAAATATTTCTGTTATATTTAAAAAACATTTCATGAAGTATTTAAAAAAATGTATGAACATAACACTGAAATATCGAAGAAATATTGCTGCACTATTTCTTAAAATATTTCAAATCAATAATGCGCAAATTTTTCAAGAAATATTTCATGAAATATTTCTGTCAAATTCCAGAAATATTTCATGGAGTATTCCGAAAAATTTATGAATATAACAGTGAAATATTGGAGAAATATTGTTTAAATATTTGTAGTTCTCTCGCGTTTGTAGCAATTCTTCCATCTTGCCAGCAGGTGGCTACTTGATTATATTTTCATGTGATCGTAAATGTGGTTGGCAAACTCTCGCAAGTGGTGGGACGCTCTCTCGTTTAGTATATAAGACCAAAAATTCTTGATACAAATAAATAAGCGCTTAAATTATAAATAACAAATAAATGTATAAGTATCTCATATGGTTTGAGATGCAACTCTTACAAAATCAAAAATAATATCTGATAGAATTTTTCATCAATATTACAAATCAGTATTTCATGAAAGATTCCAAAAATATTTCCGAAAGGGTTAATAATCCTCTATGAATACTTTAGTTAAACTGATGGGCAATCTTTCAACAATATAACATATCAATATTACATGAAAGATTTCTGAAATATTTCCGAAACATTTTTTGAGAGATTCATAATTTTTTATGAATCCTTCAATAACATATTTTAGCAATCTTTCAACAATGTTACAAAGCAATATTTCATGAAAGATTTTAGAAATATTTCAGAAACATTTCTTGAAAGATTCATAATCTTTTATGAATTTTTTAATAAAATATTTCTGCAATCTTTCAACAATGTTACAAAGCAATATTTCATGAAAGATTTTAGAAATATTTCAGAAACCTTTCTTGAAAGATTCATAATCTTTTATGAATCCTTTAATAAAATATTTCTGCAATCTTTCAACAATCTTACAAATCAACATTTCATGAAAGATTTCAGAAATATTTTAGAAACATTTCTTGAAAGATTCATAATCTCACATGAATCTTGCGGTCAAATATTGCTACAATCTTTCAACAATATTACAAATTAATATTTTACAAAATAATGAAAGAATGTTACAGAAACATTACATGAAATATTTCAAATCAATCTTCTAGAAGGACATATCAATATTTCAGAAATATTTCTTATCAATATTTCTGTTTTATTCCGAATCTTTCAATGAAATATTTCAGAAATATTTCAGAAATATTTCATGCTATGTGGGCTATAATAGGATATTACAGTTTATTAATAAAAGCAGGATAATAATAAAAAATCAATATGGATTTGTTAAGAACAAAGGTACCAAAGATGCGCTGCAATATCTAACAGATATAATATATAAAAAACTAGACAAAGATCAACAGATTGCTGTCGCTTTTCTTGATTTGGCAAAAGCGTTTGATACAGTCAATCACAGTTTGCTTTTGGATAAATTAAATAACTATAGAATAAGATGTTCTGTAAATGCACTTCTAGCTGACTATTTAAACAATAGACAACAAAGTGTACGAATATAAAATGATATCAGTGAAAATGAAACAGTGACAACTGTAGTACCCCCGTCAAAAACGTTTAGCTAAAAAAATTAGTTAAAAATATAGCTGAAAATACAGCTGAAAATATAGCTATATTCATCTGGATTTTTTAGGTGAAAATCCAGTTATTTTTTAGGTAAAAATCCAGTTAATATTTTGAGTCTCTTGTAACAGCGGAAAATATAACTGTATTTTCAGCTGTATTTTGAGCTGTATTTTTAGCTTAAATTATTTTATAATTTCACGGGATAATAACTCGTTAGTTATTTTTCTGTAAAAGAAAGTTCCAAAAATGAGGTAAACCTCGTAATGTCAGCTCTCCGAAGATCGAAGAGCTTCTACATTTTGGCACAAAGTATCTTGCTCTTTTATACCTATGGCCTCAAAATTTGTTAATGGAAACGTAAAATTTAGAGATCCGCCACCTAGCGACGTGAAGTGAACTTACCTGTCTTTAATTATTGATTAATGCTGCGTCGCAAGGTGGCGTTTCTCTAAATTTTTCGATTCCATTGACAAATTTTGAGGACACAGGTATAAAAGAGCAAGATACTTTGTGTCAAAACGTAGAAGCTCTTCGATCTTCGGAGAACTGACACTAAGAGGTTTACCTCATTTTTGGAACTTTCTTTTACAGGAAAATAACTAACGAGTTATTATTCCGTGAAATTATAAAATAATTTAAGCTAAAAATATAACTGAAAATTTAGTTATATTATCAGCTATTATCCTCGTCGAATACGATTAGCTCAAAAAATTAGCTAAAAATACAGTTAAAAATACAGCTAAAAATACAGTTATATTTTCCGCTGTTACAAGAGACTCAAAATACTAACCGGATTTTTACCTAAAAAATAACTGGATTTTTACCTAAAAAATCGAGATGAATATAGCTATATTCCAGCTAAATATAGCTATATTTTCAGCTGTATTTTCAGCTATATTTTTAACTAATTTTTTTAGCTAAACGTTTTTGACGGGGACCTCAAGGAACAATCCTGGGTCCTCTACTTTTTGTATTTTATGTCAATGATATGCTGCAACAGGTGGAGGATGATGTGGTATTATCATATGCGGATGATACTGTGATTATAGCTACAGGGAATAACTGAACTGAAGTAAAAGAAGAATGAATATATATATATATATATTTGAATAAGATTTCTGAATGGCTCACTTTTAATGAGTTATCTTTAAACATCGAGAAAACGGTGTATATGCCTATAGGCATTTATACAACCAGTATACCAACGAACTTAAAAATCCAAATGCATGGAACAATAATAAAAAAGGTAGAAAATTACAAGTATCTGGGTGTGATTATTGATTGTAACATGAAATGGAATGTACATATCAACAATATTATAAATAGAACAAGATACTTAGTTTTTATATTCTATAAACTGAGCAGGTACGTGCAAACTGATACATTGAAGACTATATTATGCATTTTTCCACAGTATTGTTTGCTATGGAAATATAGCGTGGGACGGAGCATACCAGAATGTATTAAGTTTGTTACAAGTTCAACAAAACAGAATATTAAAAATAGTAAACAAAAACGGATTGTTGCAAATGAATCATTGCTGTTTCATTACGAATGTATACTAAATAAATATCAAATATCTACAAGTAAGACAAGAAAGAAGATTATTCAGATAACGCACCCTATTGAAAAAGATTACGTGAATTATTCACGTAAATTATTCACATGAATTTTATATTTTTAATGTAAGAAGTATTTCAATAAATATAATCTCTCAAATCAAAAGTATTTCAATTAATATGATTTTGTAAATTAAAAGTATTCAAATTAATATGATTTTTCAAATAAAATATGAGTCACTAGAAAAAAATTTGTGTTTCATTTCATTACGTGAATTATTTACGTAAATTATTCACAAATTAAACACAAATTTTTTCTAGTGACTTATAATTTATTTGTAAAATCATATTAATTGTATCACTTTTTGTAAACTTTTACAAATAAGCACATATCTATCTATCTAATTGAAATACTTTTGATTTGAGAGATTATATTTATTGAAATACTTCTTATATTAAAAATATAAAATTCACGTGAATAATTTACGTGAATAATTCACGTGATGAAATGAAACAAAAATCACGTAAAAAATTTACGTAAATTATTCACGTGATCTTTTTCAATAGGGCATTAAACGAAAAACATGACATGTATGAAAAGTAGTTACATATATGCGATCTCACTATTTAACAAATTACCAAATGAACTTAAAAGTATAGATAATATAAGATATATAAAAATAAAGTTGAAACAGTGGGTTGTTAATAATGTATAATTATAAAATTATATGTGAAATTATTATTTTATTTTGAACTTTAAAAATATATTATAAACTAAATTAAATTAATTAAAAATTTAATAAAAATACTCGTAGTAGGTTTTCGAAGATTTTTAGCGGTGCTTTCTAATGCTTTGGCAGATTTTATTTTCTCATCCAAATTTTCTCCATATAAAAATTCAGCACAACTCGTTTCTGCCAGCGTATTCTTTAAGGAAGTATTAATGTTTGCCATAATTAAACTTCGACGAATAGTTGATTCATCACGTTGAATATCTCCTAAAAGCTTAAGAGAATCGTTGAGACATTCAATTACAGAAATATCTTGTAAATCTCTTTCATCCTTTAACAGTAAATTAAGCACCTTTGAGATTATTTCCTGTAAAATGTTAAAATATGTAGAGATATCCCCTTTTAAAAAGTCCAATTGGAATTTTATGGAAATCCATGATGGAATTCCAATTGGAATTCCAACGAGATTTATACTTATGAATGATTTTGCTTTTTCCCACTAATTCAGAGGGAGAAAAGTTCTTTACGCCCGCTAATATTGATTTCTCTAAAAATAAGCGAGAGAAAAGTACTTTTCTCCCGCAAAATTTAATTTCTCTTAAATTAGGCGGAAGAAGCGTACTATTTTTGCGAATTAAGAGGGCGAAAAATTTTTTACGTTATTGGAAATTCTACTAAAATATGATATTTTATGCATTGATGGACCATAAAATCGATAAAATTTAATGTTAAGACTGAGAAAAACAATGTGAAATTCTGTAATTTATGTCTAATTACAATATATGACAAGTTGAAGAATTTTAAAAATTTTCAAAGATTTTTAAACACTAATGTTAAAAGTATATATATAAAATTTTCAAATTTTCAAATTTTCAATTTTGCACACATCTCCGCATATAATTGAATAATCGATAGATAAATTGGTAGAAATATATAAATTTGATTGTATTATCCCCCACATAGCGTGAAAGATTCGGGAAGCTTCCATCAAAAGATTCGAGAAAGATTCCAATGTAAGCTTTTAGCAAGCTTCCCGAAAGCTAAATGAAAGTTTTGAGAAGCTTCCATTGGAATCTTTCATATAAGCTTTACGGAAGGTTCAGGAAAGCTTACATGTAATATTCCATGAGGGCTAAATGGAACATTATAAAATAGCTTTCAGTAAGCTTCCAAAAAGATTACATGCAATATTACAGAAATGTTATTTGGAAGATTGCAATATATCTTGCAGAAAGCTTCCAGTAATATTTTGTGGAAGGTTCCATTCAAACTTCCTGCAGCCTTCCGTGGAATGTTATAGGAAAAATATTTTATTGTTTACGAAAGGTTATCAGTAACTTATCAGGAAGATTCTCTGTAAGCTTCCCGAAAGCTAAATGAAAGTTTCTGGAAGCTTCCATTGGAATCTTTTATGTAGGCCTTATGGAAGGTTCAGGGAAGCTTAAATGTAATATTCCATGAGGGCCAAATGGAATATTACAAGATAGCTTCCAGTAAGCTTCCGAAAAGTTACATCCGAATATTATTTGGAAGATTACTTTACATTTTGCAGGAAGCTTGCAGTAACATTTTGCGGAAAATTCTATTCAAACTTTTTGCAGCCTTTCACAGAATATTACAGGAAGGATATATCAACGAAGATAGACGCTTATAGAAGCGTACTTTAAATGGCCGGACAGGGGCTCAAATCTAAAGCTTATGTCCTCCAGCCGCGTGGTGGCGCTACTAAAATGCCATGTATTTCTATATCTATACATACCGATGTTTTCATATATATAGATATACACGTAATGTTAAATGTCCTCCAAAAGCTGGGCCCTCAAAGTTAACCCAGAAGTACGCTTCTATAAGCGTCTATCTTCGTTGGATATATTAATGTTCACGGAAAGTTATTGCAAAGTTTCAGAAAAAAAATACATTAGTTTGTAGTAAATATCATGAAAATTATTCAGTTGAATTTTTAAATAAATCTATTCCTTTGTTTATAGGAATTTTGTATTCCTGGTACGAAATCGAATAATTTTTATATACATCATTGGGCTTCAACATTTTAAATAACTGATGAATGAATTTATTCATAAGATTCATAGAATAATCTTCATGATACATACTATAAGCTAATGCACTTTTTTTTCTAAAATTTTATAATAAAATGAAAATTTAGGCAATCTTTATGTGTACAGGTGTAGTGTCTACCTTACATTAATTTAATTTTATAGATAAAAAATATTGTCTTTTTTTCTATTAAATTAATGTCTCATATTCTTTTTAATTTACAAAATTTATGGTAAATTATTTAAATATGAAGTAAAACATGTTACATTTTAAATGATTAAAAATTTTTTATAATTGTGTATAGCTTTCGATAAAGAATTTTCATTGTTATTGATTTTAATTAATAAAAAAGAACACAAACAAATATGTTTTTTTTTAAGAGAAAGTCGTTAATTTAATAAAATTTTATAAATTAAATAAATTAATTACAAAGTCTAAATATCTTTACAATGTTTTGAATACATGACTTTTATCAAATAAAAGATTTTTTCTCAAAAAGCATAATATTTTGTGTTCTTTTACTAACTAAAAATCAATAGTAATAAAAAATTTTTACCCAAAGTTACATAATTATAAAAATTAATTCATTCAGTTTGTAATCTGCT
Source organism: Anastatus disparis (assembly GCA_017163975.1). NCBI lineage: Eukaryota > Metazoa > Arthropoda > Insecta > Hymenoptera > Eupelmidae > Anastatus > Anastatus disparis. The sequence continues at coordinate 989,449 of JAFFSR010000081.1, forward strand.
TTTTCCGTATTTATATAATAATCCCTTATTAATTTTATAAATTAAAAATATAGTCTTTTTTGTTAAATTAATGTATAAAGATATTCTTTTTAATATTAAAAATTAATATCGGATTATTATATGAATACGAATAAAACAGATTACAAATTAAATGATTAAAAGTTTCTATGATTGTATAACTTTGGATAAAAAATTTCTTTTAATATTAATTTAAGTTAGTAAATAAGCACACAAAACATTTTGTTGCTTTTTTAAAGAAAAGTCTTTAATTGAATAAAGTTTTAAGAAAGAGTATTGTATTATTTATTTAAGTTTTTTTAAATAAATTTATTTTAAAATCTATATAAAATGAATTTTTCGACTTCAGATAGTATGAAAATGTTTGTGTGTGAATAATACGTAGGTACATGAACATATACATGAGCAACATAATTTATAAAAAAAAAAAAATTATGTTTAGTCGGGAATTGAACTACCGACAGATACCATAAAAGTCCGTCACCTTCGATTCGCAGTTACGCCTACAGGGGGATACGCGTTGAATGGGCGTTTTGTCCCTAAGTGGTGAGATGATACCACACTTACTATATAAGTCGAACGTTGGCGGTTTTGAGTATGTACCCACAGCGTCTGCCCTAAAAATGTAAATGCGTCTTTATAATTATACGTAAATCCTAATATATGTGAATATGTATTGAAGTATAAATATGATATAATAGTATATTAGTTATATATGTCCTTTGGCCGTATTCAGGTGGAATATGAATCGAGAACAATGTTTGTCGCTTGAGCTGAAATTGCCGAGGGCGCGCGAAGCGCGCCCGAGGTAGATTTCTGCTCAAGCAGCAAACATTGTTTGAGATTCAGATTCCACCTGAATAAACGGCCAAAGGACATAGATGATTTTATGTCCGAAGTGGGCCGTATGAGGAACTATAACTTATTAGTTGAAAATATTAATGTTTTTTCCAATAATTTTAAAATTAAATTTTAATTCTATTGATTTTTTCTTTTGTTTCTTAGATTGACATTTTGTAATGAGTATAGCTGCTGTCGAAGCGCGAGTCATTTTTTTTCACTAACCTACGTTCAATGTGATTGCTCTTTGACATATTGAACGAAACATAGTAGGATCGGTGATGCCATATTGATTTCTCCTGAGACATATTGAGTCTCAATATGTCTCAGGAGGACATATAAAGCTTGTAAAGAGTCGAGGATCGCGTCTGAGACATATGCGATGCCAATACAAATTTAGCATGCTCTTTACATACTGACACGAATACGGCCTACGAGGACATAAAAAATAGTATGTTGTAAGTAAATATGTGTTTTGCACAGCAAAAATTTATAAAATATAAAATGAAAAATAGAATGTTGAACAGAATTGTAACACAATACCTTTCAAACGGTGAAAAAGGATAAAATTAACCAAATGATATTTGAATTGTTGATTTCCCCAAAGCCTCCGGGAACCTTACACTGGAATCATCCTGGAAGCTTCTAGCATTTTTTATGGAAGCTTCCATGAAGTATTTTTAGAACCTTACGGCAACCTTCCTTGAAAGCTTCTTGTAAGATTCAAAAGGCTTTTATACTAGCTTCCATGGAAGCTTACTGATTTCTTCCATGGAAGCTTACTGATTTCTTCCATGGAAGCTTCCTGGAATCTTCCATTGAATCTTTCTGAAAGAAAAGTGCGCGGGACGTTTTACGTTTCCAGGAAGCTTTAATTGAAGCTTTCACGGAAGCTTGCATGTAAGCTTTTTGCATTATTTCGTGGAAGCTTCCATGAAGTACTTTTGGAACCTTGCGGCAATCTTCCTTGGAAACTTCTTGTAAGATTCAAAAAGACCTTTATGCTAGCTTCCATGGAAGCTTACTGATTTTTTCCAAGGAAGCTTTCTGGAAGCTTCCATTGAATCTTTCTGAATGAAAAGTGCGCGGGACATTTGACGCTTCCAGGAAGCTTACATGGAAGCTTACGGTAAGTTTCCGAACCTTTTATGGAAGCTTCGGTGCTATGTGGGCCAACAACGCATGCAAAAATATAATATTGAATACATCAATATATTAATATATCAAATAAAGAATTTTAAAAATTTTCGAAGATTTTTAGACTTCAATGTTAAAAGTATATCTATATATAAAATCTTCAAATTTTCAATTTTGCAAACATCTCCGCATATAATTGATATAAATCGGTAAAAACATATAAATTTTTTTTATAATGTTGCATTATCATCGAAATCTGAATTATGTTCAAAATTTCAAGTCTCTAGCTCATCGGGAATTTAGTTTAAAATCGATTATAAAATTCCACCTGAACAGACAAACAGACTGTAAGTACTTTTCTCCCGCAAATTAAATTTCTCTTAAATTAAGCGGGAGAAGCTGTGAATTCGCAAGAAAAAACGCTTTGCCTGCTTACTTTTATAATAATTAATGTTGTCGGGCGTAAAGAACTTTTCTCCCTCTGAATTAGTGGGAAAAAGCAAAATCATTCATAAGTACACTGAGAGAAATTCTATAATAAATTTAACTATAGATTGTATTAAAAATTACTATATTATATAGTACGAGTGGGACATTTCTGCGTTATAATAAAAATTATTATATTACATAGTAAAATTTATGAAAACCCTATTAAAAAAGTTCGTGCTGATTCTGTACTGATTTTACACTGAACTCAGTATGTGATTCGTACTGTATAGACGTAGAATCAGCATGATATTCACATAAAATCCGTACTGAGCGAACTCTGAAAAAAGTCTCAAAACGCAATGCGAATAACGTACGAAATTTGTACTAATAAGGTTAAAAAACTATACGAAATTCGTGTAAAATCAGTATAAAATCTGCGAATGCATATTTAGGTATATATTCAGTAAACCTACTCAGCACGTAATCAGTAAAAAATCAGTATACCGTTTGTACAATTTTGAAGCCCAGTCTGTACTTAATTTTATTAAAATAAATGTTCAATTGGTATTGATTGACCGTAAAATCTGAACAAATTCCCAAATTAGGCATTAGAATGTAGGATAATGAAATAAACTCAGTACAAATTCAGTATGAAAATAGTACGTAATTGGTACAAAATTATAACTGATTTCATACACAAACTTCTTACAATACGTGATTAATTCATACAGAAATTGCATAAATTCTATGCGAAATTTTAGACTAGGGTTCAGACAGAATGATTATAATATCTCAATACGAACTCAATACGAAAACAATATGTAATTTGTCCAAAAACTGAACAAAATTCGTTCAAAATCTTACGGCAATACGTGGTTTATCAGTACTGAATTTGAATAAAATACGTACAGGATTCGAGATCAAGCAATAAAATATGGAATAATTAGGTAAAGTTGATGCAAATTCAGTACGAAAACAGTACATAATTCATACAAAATTATAACTGATTTCACAGACAATCTTTTTACAATACGTGATTAAGAGTCGACCGTATAGCTCTGTCCTTGTCTAATCAAATTTTCGTCATAATTAATGAATTAAATATTTTTATACAAATGTAGGGGCTGAGCGCTGTAGAGCAACAAACGAGCAACGGATTCAATTCTATGAAAAAATATGAAATTTTTATTATTCCCAGAGTATAGCCCGAAACGGAGAAAACAGTTAAACTTGACTTCATTTTTTCCGTTTCGGACTATACTCGGAAAGTAATGAAAATTTAATATTTTTTCATAGAATAGAATCCTTTGCTCGTTTTTTGCTCTACAGCGCTCAGCCCCTACATTTGTATAATAGTATATTACACCCCAAGGGAGGTAAAGTACTGGCGAGTCCATAGCACATATAATTGCCACCTCGAGCCGAAGGCGAGGGTGGCAAATATGTGCTATGGGCTCGCCATTTTACCTCCCGTGGTGTGTATGCTATTTTTCGCCATACCCGGGCCGAAAATACAACTTTTGTTTTTCGGTGCCGGGACGAAAGTTGTGCTTTCGGGCAGGGTATGGCGAAAAAATATTTAATTCATTAATTATACCGGAAATTTGATTAGACAAGGACAAAGATATACGGCCGACTCTTAATTCATACTGAAATTGCATAAATTCTATGCGAAATTTTAGACTAGGGTTCAGACAGAATGATTATAATATCTCAATACGAATTCAATACGAAAACAGTACATAATTTGTCCGAAAACTGAACAAAATTCGTAAAAAGTCTTACGGCAATACGTGGTTTATCAGTACTGAATTTGAATAAAATACGTACAAGATTCGAGATCAAGCAATAAAATATGGAATAATTAGGTAAAGTTGATGCAAATTCAGTACGAAAACAGTACGTAATTCATACAAAATTATAACTGATTTCACACACAATCTTTTTACAATACGTGATTAATTCATACTGAAATTGCATAAATTCTATGCGAAATTTTAGACTAGGGTTCAGACAAAATGATTATATTATCTCAATACGAATTCAATACAAAAACGGTACGTAATTTGTAGAAAAACTGAAAAGAATTCGTTCGAAATCTTACGGCAATACGTGGTTTATCAGTACTGAATTTGAATAAAATACGTACAGGATTCGAGATCAAGCAATAAAACATGGAATAATTAGGTGAACTTGATGCAAATTCAGTACGAAAACAGTACGTAATCGATAGAAAATTATAACTGATTTTACACACAATCTTTTCACAATACGTGATTAATTCATACTAAAATTGCATAAATTCTATGCGGAATTTGAGACCAGGTTTCAGACAAATATTTTATTGCTAAATCTCGAATCCTGTACTTATTTTATTCAAATTCAATACTGATAAACCACGTATTGCCGTAAGATTTTGAACGAATTTTGTTCAGTTTTTGGACAAATTACGTATTGTTTTCGTATTGAATTCGTATTGAGATATTATAATCATTTTGTCTGAACCCTAGTCTCAAATTTGGCATAGAATTTATGCAATTTCAGTATGAATTAATCACGTATTGTAAAAAGATTGTGTGTGAAATCAGTTATAATTTTGTATGAATTACGTACTGTTTTCGTACTGAATTTGCATCAACTTTACCTAATTATTCCATATTTTATTGCTTGATCTCGAATCCTGTACGTATTTTATTCAAATTCAGTACTGATAAACCACGTATTGCCGTAAGATTTTGAACGAATTCTGTTCAGTTTTTCTACTAATTACGTACCGTTTTTGTATGGAATTCGTATTGAGATAATATAATCATTTTGTCTGAACCCTAGTCTCAAATTTTACATAGAATTTATGCAATTTCAGTATGAATTAATCACGTATTGTAAAAAGATTGTGTGTGAAATCATTTATAATTTTGTATCAATTACGTACTGTTTTCGTACTGAATTTGTACTGAGTTTATTTTATTATTCTACATTCTAATGCCTAATTTGCGAATTTGTACAGATTTTACGGTTAATCAATACCAATTAAACATTTATTTCAATAAAATTAAGTACAGACTGGACTTCAAAATTGTACAAACGGTGTACTGATTTTTTACTGATTACGTGCTGAGTAGGTTTACTGAATATACCTAAATATGCATTTGCAGATTTTATACTGATTTTACACGAATTTCGTATAGTTTTTTAACCTTATTAGTACAAATTTCGTACGTTATTCGCATTGCGTTTTGAGACTTTTTTCAGAGCTCGCTCAGTACGGATTTTATGTGAATATCATGCTGATTCTACGTCTATACAGTACGAATCACATACTGAGTTCAGTGTAAAATCAGTACAGAATCAGCACGAACTTTTTTAATAGGGAACAGATATGTAGAAAAAAATTTTTTTTTTTTTTGTACCCGAAATTTGTTATTGAAAATTTTTAAATTAATTTAATTTATTTTAAAATTTATTAATTAATTTTTTTTAAATAATTTACCTAAGAAAAAAACGGACCTAGAGGGGAGTCGAACCCGGGTACCTCGAGACTGGAAAGCGTGAACGTTACCGACTGCGCCATTACGACATGTTACTTATAAAATTTCGAATCGTCTACACTGAAAGAACTTTTTGTATACTGCATGCCGAAGTGTGAGTGCGCAGTATACTACAAGCGTACGCAGTACGCTTGAAAACTTTTGGTAAATAGAAATAAAATGTTGGCGTTTTGAAAGCCACCGACCGTGCGCGCGCAGCTCGTTGGGATTCAAAACGCCAACATTTCTCTTGCTGTTTACCGCTGAGTATGAGCGGACTGCACACCTCCCCTCTTAGCAGGCAGTCCGCTAAGACTTCTATCAGTGTACATATGTTACACAACTATACTTTCAATTCGGTAGAAAATTTTGAGGCTAGAAATAAATTTACAGATCATCGACTCGACATTATTATTTGAAATAGTAAAATTTATTATATTCATAATAAAATTTATTATATGCATAATGAAATTTATTATATGCATAATAAAATTTATTATTTTTATAACATTAATTCCAACATAAGATATCAAATATTTTTACTCTGTCATAACAAATTTTACTATAGCATAATTTTTACTATGTAATATAACAATTTTTCTAATAAGATATAGTTTCATTTCTTAAACGATTGTTGCCAACCTTATCAAATTTATAGTAATATTTGTTATAAATGTCCCAGCTCTCCTATAAAATATAGTAATTTTTATTATTATCTATAACTAAAGTTATAATTTATTTTTCTTAGTGTATAAATTTCATTGGAATTCCAATTGAAATTCCATCATGGATTTCCATAAAATTCCAATTGGACTTTTTACACGGGGATGTCTACTTCATTTTCCTTTCTAATTATTTTAATTATCTTTTTTGATAAATTAAGAACTTATAAGCTTAGAGAGTAATAGGGTTAGAGCCCTTATTTTCTAGCGCACTTCTTTATTTTCAAATTTCTTATAATATGTAGCCACATAATATAAAAATAATATAAATCTCAACAAAAGAAGAGAGTACATTATGAGGTTAGAGTCGTCATAAATTTCTTTGAGATTCTGAGATGAAGCTTCTCATATAGGTTAGGGCCTATATGATTTAACTCTTAGCTTAGAATTAGTTTCATATAGATTAGTGCCTACATGACTTTTATTTTTGCGTTTGACGCTATACAATCATAAATTCATAATTAAGTTTTTGTTTCATATAGATTAGTGCCTATATGACTTTTATTTGTATGTTTGTTGCTACGCAATGTTAAATTCATAACTTAAATTTTTGTTTTATATAGGTTAATGCCCATATGATTTTTTTTTCTTTATTTGTTGCTAAGCGTACACAAGAAAAATGATGTATAAGAATTTGTCTTTAACACCCCGGTCAAAAAAGGTTAGCTATAAAATATAGCTAAAAAAATAGTTAAATATATAACTGTATCGAGCTGTATTTACAGCTATATCGATGTCTTTTTTTAGCTGTTTTTTATAGTTAAAAATGTACTTAATTTTATAGTTAATAATTTCGTTAGCTACCGAAAATATTAATAGCTACTTTTTCAACTATATTTTATAGCTATTATTATAATTTAAAAAAAACACTTAAATTTTTAGTGTATTTATACCCGGTCAAAAAAGGTTAGTTGTAAAATATAGCTAAAAAATAGTTAAATATATAGCTGTATCGTGCTCGTTTTACAGCTATATCGATGTGTTTTTTTAGCTGTTTTTTATAGTTAAAAATGTACTTAATTTTATAGTTAATAATTTCGTTATACCGAAAATATTAATAGCTACCTTTTCAACTATATTTTGTAGCTATTATTATAGTTAAAAAAACACTTAAATTTTTAGTGTACTGGGTGTTTTTTTAACTATAATAATAGCTATAAAATATAGTTGAAAAGGTAGCTATTAATATTTTCGGTAGATAACGAAATTGTTAACTATAAAATTAAGTACATTTTTAACTATAAAAAACGGCTAAAAAAACACATCGATATAGCTGTAAAACGAGCACGATACAGCTATATATTTAACTATTTTTTAGCTATATTTTACAACTAACCTTTTTTGACCGGGATTACAATATATTAATAGCTAGATATTTAACTATATTTTATAGCTGAAAATAAATGGTTTTTTAGATATCTTTTATAGTTGAAAATATACCTAAATTTTTAGTTGATAATTTGTTTATTACTCATAGATATTTAGCTGAAAAAACATGAATATTGCTATAATATAAATAAATATAGCTGTATTTTACTTATATTATTAGCTGTTTTTATAGATGTTTTTTTTTTTGACCGAGAACAACTAAAAATATAACTGTAATTTCAACTGTATTTTTAGCTGTTTCTTAGCTATATTTTTAACAATTTTTTTCAGCTAAATATTATTAGAGTAACTTTCAGATATACTCGAGTTTATTTATATTGTCCTTCCCTACCTTCCCCGAGAAACCTTTTCAATGTGGCAGCCAGACGCGCTTGCGCGGGCCTAACTCGGTTACCGCAAGGGGGCCGAATCTGTAAAGAATCTGGCGGCGCATTCGGGCCCGATTCGGCTAGATGAAAATACCATATTCTCAGCAGCATATGCCGCTTATGTCGAGCAGCTGATTGGCAAAATGCGGCTACTGCTAATTTGATTTTGAGGTTAACTTGAATTCGTGTTCACCTATTAGAGCTGTGTTTTAAAATTTTTATAAAAGGTGAAAGTATTTTTTAAAAATGATTGCCAAAAAAAAAACCTTAGATCAAGTAAACAAAAAATGCTTTTAGATAAAAACGGCGAATAAGGAATCTACGAGCAAGATTGATTTTAATCAATTTTATTGTTAAACTTTTTTTGGTTACTTTTGAAGCTGACTTATCAAATGATTTAAATGACACTAAGTGTATTGCAAATCAGAACAATTACTCTAAATTATCCTGCGATAATATCAGTTTCCAAGATTCTAGTGATTATAACAGCGGTAGTGACTTAGATAATATTAATGAAAAACAAATTTTTTGTAAAAAAAATTGTGATAAAGAAAAGCATAAGTGTTTTATAATTTGTAAAAAATTGAGATTATGGACCATTAATTTCTTGATAGTGTAAATCATAATAAATACTCTTTTGAGAATTTTTCACTGAGTTTAAAAGGCATCTATTCAAATTAATTAATTAATTTATTTATTAAACTAATTATAATAATTATAATAATTAATGTATTAATTTTATTCGCACTTTATGTAGAATAATTATCTTTAAAAAAGTGTTTAACTACTACTTAAAAAAGTATACATATAGGTTATGTCAGTCTGGCACCCTCATCAGCCCGAATTCGCGCCACAACGAAAAGGTTTCTCGGGTCGCTGTAAATTGATTAACCTATACATACACTAAATCTAAGTAATGACTCGCAGGGGTCGCTAGAAAACACGCGCGCATTTTTTAGTAACGGTAAGATGGATCGGTCTTATATACAAAGTGTACGCAACTCTCACCACTTGCGGGAGTTGGACACAAATTTCAACGCGTCGAGAACGTTTAGCTAAAAAAATTAGCTAAAAATTAAGCTTAAAATATAGCTGTTTTGACTCGTTGAAATTTGTGTCCAACTCCCGCAAGTGGTGAGAGTTAAGTACACTTTGTATATAAGACCGATCCATCTTACCGTTACTAAAAAATGCGCGCGTGTTTTCTAGCGACCCCAGGGACATTATTACTTAGATTTAGTGTACGTATAGGTTAATCAATTTACAGCAAAGGTAGCGAAGGACAATATGAATAAACACGAGTATATCTGAAAGCTACTCTAATAACGTTTAGCTAAAAAAAATTGTTAAAAATATAGCTAAAAAACAGCTAAAAATACAGCTGAAATTACAGTTATATTTTCAGCTGTTCTCGGTCAAAAAAAACATCTATAAAAACAGCTAAAAATATAAGTAAAATACAGCTATATTCATTTATATTATAGCAATATTCATGTTTTTTCAGCTGAGTATCTATGAGTAATAACCAAATTATCAACTAAAAATTTAGTTATATTTTCAACTATAAAGAATATCTAAAAAATCATTTATTTTCAGCTATAGTTAAATATCTAGCTATTTATATATTGTAATAAATACACTAAAAATTGAAGTATTTTTTTTAACTATAATAATAGCTATAAAAAATAGTTGAAAAGGTAGCTATTAATATTTTCGGTATAACGAAATTATTAACTATAAAATTAAGTACATTTTTAACTGTAAAAAACAGCTAAAAAACATCGATATAGCTGTAAAACGAGCACGATACAGCTATATATTTAACTGTTTTTTAGCTATATTTTACAGCTGGCTGATTCCATTCAGATTCATGCAGGCCGTCACTGATCGAATTTTTTTTTCTTCTAAGTAATAAAAATACTTTCTATTATGTATATAAAGATAAAATTTACCTCGTAAAACGCTCAAAAAAATTTTTTTTTTTACTACAGCAATTCTAGTGTTGGATGTAAAAACGAAAATTCAAAAATTGAAAATGAACCTCTACTTTTAAATGACTATAGCTCTGTCAATTTTTAACCTTTTTGAGCGTTATTTTAACGAAAGTGTGCGGAATTTTGTCTCGTTTTAAATGCAATCTCGATTTTTGTAATACAATTTGATCTCACTGAGTTATTTACGAAAAACCGAAAAAAAGCGATTTTTTTCAAACACGATTTTCTCAAAAACTATATTTTTTTTTTTTAAATTTTTATATGATTTTACACATGAAAAATACTAACTTTTAGGGTAGGTGAGAATATGCGATTTTGCCTTATTTTTTTTTTAACAGATTTTTAAACGTTTTTTTTCATATTTTCGATTTTAAAACATTGATACCATGGCGCATCGTACTATTTTTCCAACTTTATGTGTTCTTACAACTAGTTTTATGCTTTTATTTATTAATATATCAAAAATATCAACAATAATCTTTAAAATAAACCCCGGATCGAATATTTTGATCAATTAGAACCAAAGTTATGACGATTTAAAGTTTAAAAAAAAATGCTGAAACTTTAAATAAATATGATATTTACATTAAGGAAACGCAATTTTCGTTAAAGATTAAAATCTGAAGATATAAATTTTTTAATTAAAAAAAAAAGTTATTTTGATGAAAGAATATATAACCATTTATTCTCTTTTTATGGTACATTATTATAATAAAAATTTTTTTTGTTGAAGAAGATAATTTTTTTATCAGTTTGAATTTCGCGCCTAGAATTTGAATTTATTTTGTAGGGAGTTGACGCATGTCACTACTAGGTGACGATGATTCGTTCTTTGCATTCTCATCAACGACTTGACGCGTTTAAAAATATAAGAAAAGGAAGATAAAAAATAAAGTTGTTTAAGAAAAATTATTTTTTTCGATCTGTCATTGAACAGAATATCAATAATGGCATCACTGATTGTTAAAATGAAGTGCAAGGATTTAAAAGTAAGGCACAAAAAAGTTGTTTATGATATCTCCAAAAGTCCGCTTAGAGAATTAGGTGATCTAACGGAGTCTTTGAAGCGCTTGTATCCAAATACTTCTTTCTCTAGAAAAGATAAAGTATGCCCTTCGTGTTACAAAATATTATTAGATGAAGTGAAAAATGCGCCTATTTCATCGACTTCAAGCAGTCAACAATCTTCGGAAGATTTTATTCATAGTGAGGCTGTGGTAGAACAGCTCAACGAGACTTCAAGTAATTTGAAATTAAACATTTCACCAATTAAAATGCCTCAAAGTATCAATATCAAGATGCGAGAATCTTATGCTCTCCTAAAAAGAAAACAAATAAACGATGCATTTGATTCACAAATAGCAAGTAAAATGATGAAAGTCTACGATATAACGGATTTGCCCGCATTGAATGAAAATAATGAATGTAAAACAAATGATAAATGGCTTGAGAATATTAAAATTGCATTAGATAATTGTTCAAATTTTCTTGAGAAAGTGCGATTGTTAAGTATTATATCAAGTGATATTTCCAAAGATTATTTATTATCAGTTTTACCAAATGTAACTATTTATATGATTGATCAAGCACGATCATTAGTAAATAATAAAAAAATTTACAAGCAGTCTGAGAACTATTGTGGCCATTCTTTGGATAGTGTAATGAAAGTAAAGGATTATTATCTGAACGATGATTTTAATTGTTCTCGTCAAAGTGCAAATAAAAGCGACTCAGTATCTATCAAAGAAAATGGTATAAAAACTAAAAAAGTCAAACGCTTTCTTACGCGAAGTATAAAAGAAATATATTAATTATTTAAAGACGAAAATCCTGAAATGAAAACAAAAATTGGTAAGTCAACATTCTACGCTTTAAGACCGAAATGGGTTATACCACATCCACCCACGGATTCGTGTCTTTGCGTTTACTGCGAGAATCTTAAACTTATGTTAGATGCTTTGAATAATTATAAAAAAGAGGATAAACAAGACATTGCAGATTTGGAATTGAAAATATGTTCTTCACTTTTTTGTTCAAAAGATGATATGAAATGTGTACTAAGAGAATGTAAAGAATGTCCCATTGGAGATTCTATTGATTTACAAGTAATTTCTTTGACAGAAGAAGATTTATATGAAGAAATAATTTATAATGTTTGGGAAAAATCAAATTTACTGAATAAAACTAGCACAATTGAAAATTTCTTAATAGAGTTTAGAGAGCGCGCTCTCACTGTAAGAGCTCATAAATTAGTCAAAGAAATTCAACGTATAGCAATTAAAGAGGTTAAACTTTTAGCGAAAAATAATGACTTCTAATTAGTTATTCATGTCGATTTTGCAGAAAATTGGACAGTTCTGCTTCAAAATGAAATTCAAAGCTATCATTGGAGTAAAAATCAAATATCAATATTTACGTCGGTATGCTATTTTGGAAATGATAAAACAGTCAGTTATGTCACCGTCTCTGATGATATTAAACATGATTCGTCTCATGCCCTAATTGCTATAAATTTAACTATCGATAACTTAAAACAAAAACATATTGCGCAAGATCTTGATGAAATCATAACCATTTCCGATGGAGCTGCCAGTCATTTTGAAAATAGATATCAATTCTCTAAGCTTCAAAACTCAAAAGTAAACAGAAAATGGCTTTTTTCTGCAACAGGTCATGGTAAAGGCGCTTGTGACGGTATTGGTGGTTTAGTTAAACATTATGCTACCACGCATAATCTGTCCAAGAAGAGTGCAGATTTTATTAGAAACGCTGAAAATTTCGCCACTCACGTATCAAAATATACTCCGTCGATTAACATTCTTGTTATCCGCAAGGATGAGTTAGAAGTTTTTCGACTGACAAAAAAAATGGAATGGTTAGGAAATGCAAAAGAAATTAAAGGTATTCAAAAGATTCACTGTTGGAAAAGTGAACGAAACCAAATCTACACTGCCAAAACTTCGAGACATGAGTGGCAAGAAGTAAATTGAAAGGTTTTATTCAAGTTCGGATTTTTTTATTCACATTAGTTCTCAATTCATTAGTGTTTTTTCTCAATTGTATCGCATATTATTTGTTCATTGAAAATGACCAAATAATATATTTTAGTATTTAAAAAACTCACCTTTTCAAAATTCAAATTCAAAATTCAAAATTCAAAATTCAAAATTCCAATTCAAAATTCAAAATTCAAAATTCAAAATTCAAAATTCAAAGTAAATATATTTATTTAAAGTTTCAGCATTTTTTTTTAAACTTTAAATCGTCATAACTTTGGTTCTAATTGATCAAAATATTCGATCCGGGGTTTATTTTAAAGATTATTGTTGATATATTTGATATATTAATAAATAAAAGCATAAAAATAGTTGTAAGAACACGTAAAGTTGGAAAAATAGTACAATGCGCCATGGTATTAATGTTTTAAAATCGAAAATATAAAAAAAAACGTTTAAAAATCTGTTAAAAAAAAATAAGGCAAAATCGCATATTCTCACCTACCCTAAAAGTTAGTATTTTTTATGTATAAAATCATATAAAAATTTCAAAAAAAAAAATAAAAAGTTTTTGAGAAAATCGTGTTTGAAAAAAATCGCTTTTTTCGGTTTTTCGTAAATAACTCAGCGAGATCAAATGGTATTACAAAAATCGAGATTGCATTCAAAACTAGACAAAATTCCGCACACTTTCGTTAAAAGAACGCTCAAAAAGGTTAAAAATTGACGGAGCTATAGTCATTTAAAAGTAGAGGTTCATTTTCAATTTTTGAATTTTCGTTTTTACATCCAACACTAAAATTGCTGTAGTAAAAAAAAAAAAAAATTTTGAGCGTTCTATGAGGTAAATTTTATCTTCATATACATAATAGAAGGTATTTTTATTACTTAGAACAGAAAAAAAAATTCGATCAGTGACGGCCTGCATGAATCTGAATGGAATCAGCCAGCTAACCTTTTTTGACCGGGTATAAATACACTAAAAAATTAAGTGTTTTTTTAACTATAATAATAGCTATAAAATATAGTTGCAAAAGTAGCTATTAATATTTTTGGTAGATAACGAAATTATTAACTATAAAATTAAGTACATTTTTAACTATAAAAAACAGCTAAAAAAACACATCGATATAGCTGTAAATACAGCTCGATACAGCTATATATTTAACTATTTTTTTAGCTATATTTTATAGCTAACCTTTTTTGACCGGGATGAAGTGAAAGAGAGAAAGAAAAAAATATGCACGTTGGTTAAAGTCTTACGCGCGAATTGACTGCAAACTGATGCTTTTTGTACTTACTGGAAATTTATTTCGAACTTTCCGAGAACGGTCTTTGTAATGGTGACGGTGGTCGCGACGTTTCTCTCTCTTTTGCCGCTTTTTCATATTTCTATTTAGACGTCTCTTTGCGTCTTTCCAAACGTTTCAAGGAAGATTCGCTGCTAGAAGAACTATTTGCTCTGTATCTTTTGCGACCCATGACTTCTTCTTGTCGATTTTATTTTATATTTCAAGTTGAAAAAACGATGTGGTAACATCAGCACAAAGCAAAAGAATGAAGTAGCACGGAAACATGGAAGGGCTTCAACCGACGGACGAGATGACGACAGAGACATCTTTTTTCCTTTCTTTAAAATTTGTGGTAACATTAGTACGGAGGGAGGGGGACTACGCATTGATCACGAGGAATAAGCGCGCAATACAATTAGCCGACCCTCAGTATTGGAATTCTTGAGTATGTAAAATGAAGGTTAACAGGTTGGATTGCACGGACACACATCCGTCATCCACACTGTCTTTACAAGAGTCTTACCACACTGGTCATTTGGGGCATGTATTTAAGTTGTCCAAGCATTTTTTTTATTTAACTTTAACTTAGATTATCTTTCAATTATTAGTAATCAATTTTATTTAATATAGCGAGGAGTCAATTTTAAAGTACGTTTAGAAGGGCTGTTTCTGAGTGCTATCGACACCCGTGCAAAAAAGTTATTAAATTATCAACATAATTACCTGTTTAGTTAATCTTACAAGGAGAGTACCCGACCTTCGAGAAACAGATTTGGCTGAAACTGCGGGATATGATTTTTTGATGAAAAAAATGAACCCGTGTTTTTTCTTTTCTTTGAATAGACCCCATAGACGGATATATAGGCATTTTTTCGAAAATATAATAAAAAGGAGCATTTATGAGATCTTGAATAACCAAACAACTAAGACTCTTACAAAAAAAATGTATAAAAAATAAAATAAAGTACAGATTAAATACTTTAATTTAATTTTTGTTGCATTAAAAAAGCTTGTGTGCTTCAAAAGTTGTGCCTGATTGAAAATTACTACATATTTGTTAATATTTTTAGCGTGTAACATATCATCAATTTTTTACGCTATTTCATTAGCATATTTTATTCGCCTGTAACTTTTGAACCACACAAGCTTTTTTAATGCAACAAAAATTAAATTAAAGTATTTAATCTGTACTTTATTTTATTTTTTATACATTTTTTTTGTAAGAGTCTTAGTTGTTTGGTTATTCAAGATCTTATAAAAGCTCCTTTTCATTATATTTTCGAAAAATGTTTATACCTCCGTCTATAGGGCCTATTCAAAGAAAAGAAAAAACACGGGTTCATTTTTTTTCATCAAAAAATCATATTTCGCAGTTTCAGCCAAATCCGTTTCCCGAAGGTCGGGTCCTCTCCTTGTTAGACAGAGTATATTCACTCACAAAAATTTGACTTCGCTTTATTAAGCGTTATTATGAAGACAGATAGCATATTTTCTGTTTATACTTGTAGCATGACAAATTATCACGGTATTAAATCGTATATATAAATTTTGTCTTCATGAGTGGAATGTAGATTGATAGCTAAGATTGTTATATTCTACTTTAATATACAATTCTTGCATCGTTTTTCTACATCTTAAGCTGGTCTTTCGACGTTACCCTGTTGAAAATAATGACGTCTTTGGTCGTGTCTTAGATTGAAACAAAAAAAGACGTCATTTTTCCAATATTTAGAAAAGCTATTTAACAAATGACGTCTTTTTATTATTTCAATGACGTATTTTTATAAAAAAAATACGTATTTGAAATTATAAAAGGACGTTATATGTTAAATAGTTTTTCTAAACATTGGGAAAATAACGCCTTTTTTGTTCAAATTTAAGACACGACCAAAGACGTCTTCAAAGACGTCATTTTCTCCAAATTTAGGAAAAAATAACGTCATTTTTCATGAATTATGACATTGAAAAATGTCTTTATATGATATTTATTTCCCATTTAAAGGGAAAAATAAAAACGAGGTGAATCTCGTAGTTTCAACTTTTCGGAAAATGAAGAGCATTTGCGATTAAACTGCAAGCGTTTTGGCCTTACATATCTGCGTCTTTGAAATTTGTACCCTAGTGGAAAAAAATGAAGAAAACTGAAGAAAAAAGTTTATAACAGCAGGTAATAGCAGAAAAATGTCGAAATTGAGACAAAGACAACAGTTAATAACTGTTTTTTCAGTTATCTGCCAATATTATCAATGTTCTACAGTTATGTTCCGTTTTCTTTACTTTTCACGTGGAAAAAAATATATTTTTCAACCTTCTTCACTTTTTTTCGGTTCGAAACAATTAATAACTGTTTTATTCAGTTTTCTGCCAATATTATCAGTTTTTTCTAGTGATGTTCTGTTTTATTTACTTTGTACGCGGAAAGAAACAATTTTTGTTTAACTTCCTTAATTTTTCTTCGTTTTAAAACGTTATGTAACTGTTGTCTTTAGTTTTCTCTAGATTTCTTTACTTTTCAACAGTTATGTTCTGAATATAATTGTTTTTTGCAGTTTCCTTCAGATTTCTTCACTTTTCAATAGTTGTCTTCAGGATGTAACTGTTGTCTACAGTTTTCTTCACTTATCAACAGTTGTGTTCAGAATATAACTGTTTTCTGCAGTTTCCTTAAGATTTCTTCACTTTTCAACAGGTGTGTTTGGAAATATAACTGTTTTCTGCAGTTTTCTTCAGATTTCTTCACTTTTTCAATGGCATTTATATTTGAAAAAAAATGTTCAAAAATGAATATAATTGTTGATAATTGCAGATGGCTGATTCCATTTAGATTCATGCAGGCCATCACTGATCGAATTTTTTTTTTCTTCTAAGTAATAAAAATACCTTCTATTATGTAGGCTAGGTTAGGTTGTAAGGGTTTGGACGACTGCCCTTTCACGGGAGTCGCCCCAGTTCTGTGGCCAGTGGCTCATTGCTATACCCAAATTTGAACAGTAAGAGCAGCGATGCCGAAAGTGGCAGAGTCAGAGAGGGAAATTCAAAAATGTATAAAAAAAAAGTATTAAAATAAATAGTTTTCAAAATTTGATAATTAATAAATAATTCTAAAAAACAAAGTTACTATAACAAAATAATTTTTTTTCTATTTTTGACATTTTTTTTGAGTTTAACAAGATTTTGTTAAACTCAAAAAAATGTAAAAAATAGAAAAAAAATTATTTTGTTAGAGTAACTTTGTTTTTTAGAATTATTTATTAATTATCAAATTTCGAAAACTATTTATTTTAATACTTTTTTTTTACACATTTTTGAATTTCCCTCTCTGACTCTGCCACTTTCGGCATAGCTGAGTAAGAGAGAAAGCAAGGCGAAAGAATACTAATTCTCCCCCATTTCTCTACTGAAGCATTTTCAACCTCTAGTGAAGTTCATCAGCTTCCCTGGCCCCATCTCTGCTGCCTCTTCTAGTTCCTCTAGATAGCTATATCCCAAGTTCTTGAGTCTTTTGCTCTCTAGAGCCGGGCAGTGACATAGAAGATGTTCCAAGGTTTCCTCCTCCTCATTGCATTCTCTGCAGTAGTCGTCCTTGATCTTGCCCATTCGTTTGGGCCTGGCTTTAATAGCACAGTGACCTGTTATTACTCCTGTGATCATGCTGACTGAGGTTCTTTTGTAGGTTAACAGCTCCTTTGTTTTCTTTTCATCAACATTCATTCAATTCGACTAATTTTTTTTTTTTTTTTTTTTTTTTTATGTCTGTTACCTCATAACTCCGTCATTTCTTAACCGATTCGAAAAAACTTTTGCTTATCTGATAGAGAATGTCTGCAGGTAGGTCCCATACGTGTCCTATAATTATTGGGCCAATATTCGGTTTGTATGACCCAATTATCAAATTAAGAAAAAACCGGGTGTTTTGTTTTCTCATTTACCTCCCTTCCTTCGCCTTCTCTCCTCTTCTCTCTCTCTCTCTCTCTCTCTCTCTCTCTCTCTCTCTCTCTCTCTCTCTCTCTCTCTCTCTCTCTCTCTCTCTCTCTCTCTCTCTCTCTCTCTCTCTCTGTTTATAGGTCCTCTCTAGGCTGGTTATCCACTTTGGGTAGAAGAAACTACTTCGCTACTACCTTCTTATACAAAATGTTTTTGTCATGCTCACCTTCATATCTTTATTCTAGATATTTGTGGAGCCGGCCTGTGAGGACACTGAGGGGTGATGTGAGACCGTTAACCATTCCTTTTTCATCTACCGAGTATCACCAAAGATCGTTCCTGGTTGTGTCATCGCAACTATGGAACGGTCTACCATCATCATTAAGAGATTCTTCATCGTTGGCATTATTCAAGGCATCAACATATTCGCACTACCTTTCCCTTGAGAATGAGCCTCTGCTCCGAGCTAGGCATTGATTATTTTAATTACTGTATCATTATTTTAATTATATTTTTACTTAGTATCTCATTTTATATATATATACTTACGAATTTGTATTATTTTTGTTGTACAACATAATGTACAGTTAATAAATTTAAATATCTATCTAAATTTAAATATCTCTCTCTCTCTCTCTCTCTCTCTCTCTCTCTCTCTCTCTCTCTCTCTCTCTCTCTCTCTCTCTCTCTCTCTTACCTGATCTTGAATATGTATACATGCACACATAACGACACTGTGCTGTTGAGCCTTCTTTCTTTCCTGCTATATATTGCTTGGTGGTGTACTAATGCATGCATTATGAATTAATAATGGAAGTTTAATGTAATTAGTGGGTCTACCTATATTTGCGTTTTTAGTAAGGGGATTCACTAGAAGATAGAAAATAAAAATTTTTTAACAAAAACAAACAATTTAAAAAATTTTTTATAAATAAAAACCGACTTTAAAAGTATCGAATAAAAACAAAATTTTTTACAAAAAATAAGATTTTAAAAACATTGCACTAAAAAATGACAAATAAAAAATTTTTAACAAAAAAAAACCGACTTCAAAAAATGCACTGAAAAGTAACAAATAATTTATTATCTTTAGAAATCATACAAATAATTGGTAAAATACAATTTTAGAAGTCGGCGTCTAATTCTAAATCTGTGGTGCGTAAGCAGAACGACTTAATCCATTTTTTAAAAAATAACGTTCACATTCATTGTTCAAAAATAACATTTACATTTATTGTTGAAAAATAACGTTTACATTCATTGAGGAATTAGACGCCGACTTCTAAAATTGTATTTTACCAATTATTTGTATGATTTCTAAAGATAATAAATTATTTGTTACTTTTCAGTGCATTTTTTGAAGTCGGTTTTTTTTTTGTTAAAAATTTTTTTTGTCAATAGCTGTCTTAATCACTTCGATTGGTGGCTGTGGGTCCCTGCTCGCTTCCGTACTGTCTCTATCCGCTTTCAGCTTTGCCAGCTCATCTGCTTTTTGGTTTCCTTCCACACCACTGTGTCCGGGAACCCAGTAGAGTCTGACTCCGCTCTCACGGATCCATGACAGCGCTTCCCGGCAGCTCATCACAGCCTTTGATCTGGTGACCTTGGACGCTAATGTTTTTAAGGCAGCTTGACTATCCGTGTAAATTGTAGCTTTGCTAGAGCCTCCTTTACTCTGGATGAGTCGGGCTGCTTTTTCGATAGCCAGGATTTCTGCTTGTAGGATACTGCAGTCATTTTTGAGTCTGTACGACTCCTTGACTTCCAGCTCCCTTGAGTAGATTCCTGCTCCTGTGCCGCTTAATGATTTGGAGCCGTCTGTAAAAACAGCCCATTCATTACTTCTCATTACTTTGCCGTTGTCGCATTCTATTTTCGACGGTATCCATATATCAAGTTGTTTCTTGAACTCCAGCTTGGGCAGCATGTGGTCCGTTAACGGTGTTAACAATGTCCCCGCGCCTTTGTCCATTTTTAGCATTTCTTTTATTATGCCTGTGTGTACACAGTCATTATCCTGCTTCCATAGATTTGAGACTCTCAATCTGATGGCTCCTTTTAAGGTGATTCCTTTAATAACTAGATCTAGCGGTTGTAAATTGAGCATTATCTCCATGGCCGCTTGTGGTGTACTCCTCATTGCCCCAGTTGTGCCTAAGGTAGCCAATTTCTGTACTTTGTTTAGGCTCTTTTTATTTATTTCTTTGTTCATAGCGTACCACTACACCAGTGCTCCGTAAGTGACTATTGGTCTAACAATCGCATTATACATCCATTGTGTTATCTGCGGTTGCAGACCCCATCTTTTGCCGAACATTTTTCTGCATGTGTAGTATGCGTTTATTCCTTTTTTCATTCTTTCTTCGACGTTCCGCTTCCAGAACAGCTTCGAGTCAAGGGCAACTCCCAGATATTTTGCTTCTTTAGACAGCACAAGTGTGTGCCCCCCAAGTTTTGGCAGTCTTATCTCTGGAGTTTTGTATCTTCTTATGAACAGAATCAGTTCCGTTTTATTAGGATTTACTCCCAATCCGTTTTGTTCTGCCCACTTAGTGATTTCTACTAGAGCTGACTCCATGATGTCACCAACTACAGTCGCATCTTTGCTCGTAATCAGTACCACCACGTCGTCAGCGTAGGCTACCACTTTTATTTTTTCTTCCTCAAGTTTTTTGAGGATTTTATTTATTACCACAGAGGGGTAATAAATAGAACTCCTCCCTGTGGTGTTCCTCTTGTGCTTTTTCTTCTGGTAGTTCCGTTTTCTAGTTCCGAATTTATGATTCTACTTTCCAGCATTACCATGATCCAGTTGATAGTTATACGGTCCACTCCTATTTCCTCTAGTGCTTGTCTTATAGCCTCCGCTTTGACATTATTAAAAGCTCCTTCAATATCTAGGAAGAAGGTGTTCCTCTTGTGCTTTTTCTTCTGGTAGTTCCGTTTTCTAGTTCCGAATTTATGATTCTACTTTCCAGCATTACCATGATCCACTTGATAGTTATACGGTCCACTCCTATTTCCTCTAGTGCTTGTCTTATAGCCTCCGCTTTGACATTATTAAAAGCTCCTTCAATATCTAGGAAGAAGCCCAGTGTGTATTCCTTCCTTTAAAGGGCCTTTTCTATTGTCCTCACTACTTCATGCAATGCACTATCCACTGATTTGCCTTTTAAGTAGGCATGTTGTGCTGTGAAGTTCTTTTCCACTTCCGTGGTCTCCTTTATGTGTTGATCTATTAACCTTTCCAATGTCTTCAATAAGAAGGATAAGAGGCTAATAGGTCTGAAGCCTCTAGGTAATGTGTGGCTGAATTTTCCCGCTTTGGGTATAAAGATCACTTTTACCTCTCTCCATTTTTTTGGTATATATCCCAGTAGTAAACTTTCTGAGAAAACCTTTATAAAAAATGTTCAAAAATGAATATAATTGTTGATAATTGCAGATGGCTGATTTCATTCAATTCATGCAAAAATTCAAAAATTGAAAATGAACCTCTACTTCTAAATGACTATAGCTCCGTCAATTTTTAACCTTTTTGAGCGTTCTTTTAACGAAAGTGTGCGGAATTCTGTCTAGTATTAAATGCAATCTCGATTTTTGTAATACCATTTGATTTCACTGAGTTATTTACGAAAAAGCGAAGAAAAGCTATTTTTTTCAAACACGATTTTCTCAAAAACTATATTTTTTTTTTTTTTTAAATTTTTATATGATTTTATACATGAAAAATACTAACTTTTAGGATAGGTGAGAATATGCGATTTTGCCTTATTTTTTTTTAAACAGATTTTTAAACGTTTTTTTTCATATTTTCGATTTTAAAACATTGATACCATGGCGCATCGTACTATTTTTCCAACTTTATGTGTTCTTACAACTAGTTTTATGCTTTTATTTATTAATATATCAAAAATATCAACAATAATCTTTAAAATAAACCCCGGATCGAATATTTTGATCAATTAGAACCAAAGTTATGACGATTTAAAGTTTAAAAAAAAATGCTGAAACTTTAAATAAATATGATATTTACATTAAGGAAACGCAATTTTCGTTAAAGATTAAAATTTAAAGATATAAATTTTTTAATCTAAAAAAAAAGTTATTTTGATGAAAGAATACATAACCATTCATCCTCTTATTATGGTACATTATTATAATAAAAATTTTTTCTGTTGAAGAATATAATTTTTTTATCAATTTGAATTTCGCGCCTAGAATTTGAATTCATTTTGTAGGGAGTTGAAGCATGTCACCACTAGGTGGCGATGATTCGTTCCTTGCATTCTCATTAACGACTTGACGTGTTTAAAAATATAAAAAAAGGAAGATAAAAAATAAAGATGTTTTCCTACTATCGTGCGCAAAGTTCGAGTTTGCGCCTGCGCTTGTGTTCGCAAAGTCTTTTATTTTTGCACGCTCAGCTGACGTGCGGGAATGGAGCTAATACGGGGAATGAGATTGTGCGCGCGCACTTTCTGCGTTCACATATACCGTGCGTGAGAAACTGTAGCTATGAGCGCGTATATTTTGTGTTAAAATAAGAAAGAGAGATATATAAACAGAATCACGTTTAATAATATCGCTTATTCAGTAAGCGCGTCCTTTTCTTTTTTCTTTGTTTATGAAAATGTCCTTACAATGCTTGCACGGACATTTTAAATTTTCATATATATAACACGCATTCTTTTATTTTCTTTTATACATATTATAACCAGGGCCGGTCTAACACTACCTGGGGCCCGGAGCTATAAAATCATGGGGGCCCATCATGATCATGAAATAAGGGTGCTATTTCATTATAAATTAGGAAAAATGGGCATTTCTTCATATAGAATTTTATAATTTTTGCTTTCTCATAGAGAAAGCATTGTATCGGTAAAAAAAATTTTTTTCTATTTTTTCATTAATTTGTACATATTTGAACTCAGTGAGTCGAAAAAAGTGGTTTCCAGAAAATGTCTGTATGTATGTGTGTGTGTGTGTGTGTGTGTGGATGTATGAATTCAGTTAGTAAGCTGTATCTCGAGAACTACTCGATGGATTTGCTTCTAATTTTGCATGGAATTTAGTTTTGTGATTAACTTGCTGGGAAGCTATTGATAATTTGGTTCTTCCACCGTAGTTTTCATTTTAAAGTTTTTTTAAAAAATAAAAAAAAAATTCGATTTTTCGTTATTTGGTTTTTTTTTGTTTACTACTCGATGAATATGCTTCAAAATTTGCATGGAATTTATTTCTGATTGCCCGGATAAAATAAATTTTTAAAAACTGATTTTCTTAGCTCAGTTTTAATTTTAGAGCATTTTGAAATTTTTGAAAAAAATGTTTCTATTTATTAAGCCAATAAAATCTTAAAAACTACTCGATGGATTTACTTCAAATTTTCCATACAATTCAATTTTTTGATGAACTGGTGCGGAAGCTATTGGGAATTGGTTTTCTTAGCGCAGTTTTTTTTTTAGAATCATTTTAAGAATTTTTAAAAAATTTCGATTTTTCATTTTTTTTGTATTTTACGTAAACTACTCGAAGAATTTGTTCGAAAATTTGTATGGAACTTAATTTCGACTGCCAAAAGTATAAAAATTGTAAACTAATTTTCTTAGCGCACTTTTAATTTTAGAGCATTTTAAAAATTTTTAAAAAAATTTTTATTTTTAATTTTTTTCTATTTTACGAAAACCATTTGATAGATTTGCTCCAAAATTTGTATGCAATTTATTCGCTACTGTCTGAAGAAAACAAGCTTTGGAAAATTAATTTTCTCAGTGCAGTTTTAATTTTAGAGCACTTTGAAAATTTTCAAAAAAATTTTTATTTTTCATTTATTTTCTATTTTGCGTAAACCATACTATAAATTTTCTCCAAAATTTTTATACAATTAATTCGCTGTTGTCTGAAAAACATAAGCTTTTGAAAACTAATTTTCTTAGCGTGGTTGCAATTTTAGAGAATTTTAAAGATTTAAAAAAAAAATTTGATTTTTCTTTTCTTATTTTTTTTTATTCTACGTAAGGTACTCGATAGATTTGTTCTAAAAATTGCAGGGAAATTATTTGCGACTGCCAAAAGAAGGGAAATTTTCAAAAATTGATTTTCATAGCGTAGTTTTAATTTTAGAGAATTTTTAAAATTTTGAAAAAGAAATTTTGAAAAGAAAATGTTATTTATTTAACCAGTTAGATCTCGAAAATTACTCGATGGATTTGCTTCAAATTTTGTATACCATCTATGTTTTTGTATAACTAGACGGGAAGCTATTGAAAATTGGTATTCATAGAGTAGTTTTTTTTATAGAGCCATAAACATGAACTGTATTTATATATAAATATGATTGCATTTTATAAAGATTAGAAATTTTGTTGTCATCATTCTTTTTATTACTACATTATATCATTTTTCAATAGAACAAATTTTTTTGTATTACTTGATGATTTAAAATAAATTAAAAATGTTGAAAAAGCAAACAGCTAGCATATGTGTTCGAAATTTATAAAGCACAATATGAGTAAATATTAATGTTAGACAATTTTTTAATATTAAAATCACATATAAATAAATATAAAAAAATTAATGAAACTCAAAGAACTCTATGAGAAAGCATTCCGCCAAAGCACTTGGCAGCGTTTTTATATGTACATATAATAATTTTTTGAATTCCTATTAATAATTTACAAAAAAATTATTGCTTACATAAATAAAAGTACATACAAAATTATAAAAGATATTAAAAAAAGTACGAAGTTATTAGATTAATACTTTAAATTTTTTATACTTTATGATTTAGGATATGTAAAATGCATTTCAATGATTATTGAAAGTGTAGAATTATAAATATAGTATTCATTGTTACTTTATTAATTTTATTAAATAATTATGAAATATAATATTCTTATTTTTATGAAAAAATAATAAAAATGAATTCAAAGAATTATAAAATAATTAAAAGAATTGATAACTTTGAATATAGAAATAATTATTTTAATTTAATATTAAAATTATTTTCTAAACAAAAAAGTTTCCATATTTTTAATAAATGTGATGATAAGTAGATTACAATTATAAAATATAAAATTCATTATACCGATATCTTAATAAGTGAAGAAATACATGTAAAGCTAGGACACTTAACATTGAAAAAAATTTGAGTTTTTTCTAGTATTATTAAAAAAATCCTATTATTGTGTAAAATTAATAATAATAATTTTTTTTTTTTTTTTTTTTTTTTTTTTTTTCTATTGGTTGAACGAATAAAATCTGCTGTCAGACCGCCGTCAGTTCGCTGGGCTCGGATATATCCGGGAACAGAGTACAGACGGTTGAGAGGGGTTCTAGATAAACTAGCAAACCTCTAAAATTACGCGATCCTCATGCCTGTCTAATGATAGCAAAAAAATGCAGTCACTGGACGTGCAAGAGATTCTCCAATCATCACTCACGGCGTTTGTTCCACCCCGGAAACTGTTTATCACATTACTTCAGGGTGGCACCGCGTTCTAAGTCTTTTGGACCTTTTCCTTCTGACTTCTTCTGTAAATATACAGATTTCCAATAATATAGATCTATGCCTAATAAGCAACATGATTTAAAAGGCTATCTTCTGCCTGGCGATCGGCTCTGTAAAGGGGAGCATAAATCGATCGCATATATATGGTATGGTATGGACTGGCTCTGTAAAGGAGCAAAATCAGTCCATAATTTTCTCTTCAGTCTTGATTCTCCTGTTCTAAGATGGATCTTATGCCTCTTGTGGGGCTATCCTCTCTACCGCGTCTGACTCATACTAACATTCAATCTCGCGCTTATTTACAACGACACTCATTCATACCACAGCTAAAGCTGGCGCTTTTGCTGCTATCTCAAACATTTCCTGGGTGCACGATTCGTTCTCGTCCTTAAGACGAGTCCTCGTCGTCACCCTCCGCACCCGAATCTATGGGACCGGCTACTGCCTCTAGGTTATGGTGAGGTATAAGCCTGACTCCCCGCTCCTCATTCGCACTCAGTTCGATTGCCCTATCTAAGAACGGTTTCTTCTTTCTTAGGACGCTTTCGACAAATAGTGCCATAGCGTCCCACTTTTCTTTGGCCGACAACATTTCACTGATAATGTTATCTGGCGTTAACGCTTCGAATATCCTCTCAACCTGGCGTCTTTCTTCGTTCCACTGATGGCAGACGAAAAACGTATGATACGCATCGTCGCGATCCGCGAAACAGAAGATGCAGCCCGGGCTCTGGGTCTTTCCCATTTTACTGAGATAAGCGCAGAAATACCCGTGGTTACTAAGGAACTGGGTGAGGTAATAGTTGACCTCCCCGTATCTTCTATCGACCCATGGAGCCAGCTCCTAATGAGCACGTGTGTCCATCGGCCTTTCACCATCTGATTCCATGTTTTTGCCAGGTTTCCATGGTCACCTGTCTTTCTTCTTTCTGAACGATTGCAGTTCCATCTTCTGTTTTCTTCCGTTCGTAGGTTCGCTTGCGTTCCATCGCCTGTAATTCGATCGGGATGATTCCTGCGATGACTAGCACCGCGGGTCCCGAGACAGTGCGATAGGCGCTGGTGACTCTAAGAGCCCCTCTCCTTTGAACAGAAGATAGTACGCTTCGGTGCGTCTCTTTTCTCATTTGGTTAGCCCATATTTCAGAGCCGTACAATAAGATGGACGTCGTGACTGTCATTAAAAGTCGTCGTTTGCTTGATTTCGGGCCGCTGGTATTGGCCATAAGACGACTTAACTGCAACGTTTTCTTTATCGCTTTATTAGCGACGTGTTTTAGGTGCGTCAAAAAAGTTAGTTTTGCATCTAGCTTTATGCCGAGATACGTCACCTCACTTCTTGTCTGCACCACGTTTGTGCCTACTGTCATGGGAAACTCGATGTTGATGTGTTTCCAAGTTAAGGGCACGATTTCTGTTTTGGCCATCGCTATTTCGAGACCATGCTTCACCATCCACTCGGAAATTCTTCTCATCGCCGTGTTTAGTATGTGCTGGGCAATGTTTTCGTTTTTCGCGGAGATGACTAAAGCGACATCATCAGCGTACGCAAACATTTTCACCCCATCCGGCATTGCAAGTCTGAGTAATGCATCGAACAGGATGTTCCAGAAGTCTGGGCCGAAGATCGAGCCCTGTGCCACGCCTGCGCTAAGGTCTTTTCACGCCAGCCTTCTTCTGTTTCATAGCGGAGGATACGGTTTCTCAGATAGTCTCGTATCACTCGCATAAGGTATTCTGGTACATTAAACTCTTTCAACGCAGCAAGGAGGTCAGGCCATTTTGCTGAGTTGAAAGCGTTTTTCGTATCCAGCATGACTAGAAACGCAATAAGACGGGAATGATGGTTCCCAGTCCATCCTTCTTTTGCTACCTTTACTACTTCTTCTACTGCATTTACGGTAGACCGCTTTTTCCTGAAGCCGTACTGGTTGTCAGCGAGATCGCCAGCCGCCTGTACAGCTCCTTGTAATCGCGGTTTAAGCAGCCTCTCGTATAGCTTCCCTGCTTCGTCCAACATGCAGAGTGGCCTGTGGGACGATGGATGCCGGGGATCACCTCCCTTTCCTTTGTTGATCAGCACAAGACGCGCAATCTTCCAGGGAGTGCTAAACACACCCGTCTGGAGGCACGCGTTGTACATGTTCAACAAGAGAGATGGCGCTTTCACCGCTATGCATTTAAGGACCTCGGATGGTATTCCGTCAGGCCCAGGTGCCTTATTGTTCTTCATCATTCTTGCAGCTATCTGTAGCTCTCCGCTTGTAAAGAGCGGGATCTCTTCTGGTTCTCCTGTATTCTCCTGTTCTTCGAGTGGTGGATGCGTAGGGAACAAGTGGTTTACGATGTTCGCCATGGTCTCTTCTTCGAATGGCAACGTGGGGGCGGCGTTAAGCTTCTTGGTCACGATCTTGTAGGCCAAGCCCCACACCTCTCTGTTGACGTCTTCGCTCAGGTCTTTCCAGCATTGTGCTTTGCTTCGATTGATCTTCTTACGAAGCTTTTTATGCACGTCTCTGTATTGCGCAGACAAAAGATCTGCTGCTGGTGAGTTCTTCTTTCTTGCTCTCTGTGATGATCTTCTGAGACTAAGAGCTTCTGACCTCGTTCTAGCGATTTCGTCATTCCACCAATACGCTGGACGCTTATAATGTCGCGATCCCTTGCGCGGCATAGATGCATCACAGGCTCTGTGAATGAGACTCATCGTCTCTTTTACGAGAACCTCTGCAGCGTCGGCGTTTCCGGTGGCAGTTGTCGCGTCCGGTAGATAGTCTGATCCTTGCTGCAGTACTTGGACAAGTTTCTCAGAGTCCAGCTTGGCAACGTTCCATCTGACTGGTCTAGCGACATTTCGCCTCGATGATTGGGATCCATCATGGATTTGAAATGTGATGTACTGGTGGTCACTTCCATTGTATGTCTCCAGCACCTTCCAATCTGACACTTTACGTGAAAGATTTTCTGATGCGAAGGATACGTCAGGAATCGTACCGCTAGCTCCTCGTCTGAATGTTGGAGTGCTTCCGGTGTTTAGCACTGTTAGGCCGAGTCTGTCTGCCATCTCCATGATGTATCCTCCTCTGCTGTCCTGCAGTGGCATTCCCCACTCTAACGCTTTCGCGTTAAAGTCTCCTGCGACGACGACGTCACCTTCCATTCTTCGGACAGAGTCTTCCAGCAGATCCAGACGGCGCCTAAACGTGTCTGCTGTTGAGTTTGGTGTAAAATAACAGCTCACGTATGTAACGTTTCTGCTTTTAACCCATACGAAGCCTTCTTCAGCTCCATTTGCGTCTTCTCTGATGGTCTTTGGGTCTACGTAAATCGCAGCAGTGCCAAGCTTGTCTCTAAACCAGGTCTTAACGGTCCAGTTTGTGTACTGCTCGCTTATCAGTAGCACATCGGCATTTGTCTCAAATTTGATTTGAGTCAAAAGGCTGTTAGCTACGTCACTTCTATGTAAGTTGGCTTGAAGGACCGTTATGCGGCCCATCATTAGCGTTTTTGTTTAAATCGGTTCAGTGTCTCGCGGAAGACTCTGCACTGACCTGATCCAGGGATGTGTTTTCGTTCCGCAGGGTCTACTTTCCGCTCGGTACATAGTATGCACTGAGCATCAGCAGCCTTGCAGGCCGATCCCTTGTGGCCCTCTTTTCCACACTTGTAGCACATCTTGCTACGGTCAGGTCCTCGGCAGTCACGCGCCTGGTGACCGTAGTTCAGGCACCTAAAACAGCGCTGAACCCTTTGCAGACTTCTGATACGGCAGCTGGTATAGCCGATCTTTATCCTGGTTCTTGAGAGCAGGAACGCCGCTTGGTCTTGTTCCATCTCTACAATGGCCAAGCGGAGCTCTCTGCTGTTAGGGTTGGTCAGCGAAACACTAAACTCCCCTACTTCCTGTTGGCCTTCGGTTAAAGCAGCTTTTACAGCGGCCTCTACTTCTTCTGCTGAAGCTAGACAGTCGATGTCTCTGATCTCGACCGTTTCTTTGGGGCACATCTCCTTGACGTTGCCCGTTTCGCCCACCGTCCTCTTAAGGAAAGCACTAAAGGTCTCTAAACCCTTAGTTGAGCCCAACTCGATCAGGACATCTCCGGCCCTGGTTTTCCTTATCCCTCTGATGTTGGTCGTTGGACTCTCAGCGATTAAATCCTGCCTGATGCTCTGCAGGACGTCGCTGTAGGTTTTCCCTCTTCTGGTTTTATGAGGACGGCGGCAGACCTCTTTTTTGTCTTCCTCCTCCTTTTCTTCTTCTTTTTCAACAGCTGCTGGGCAGGCTGCTGTGTCTCGATGGCCGATGTTCTGGCCGCTGGTGGACTGTTGCTGTTGTTCTTGGGCTGCTGCGGCTGCTGCTGCCGTTTTTGCTGTTGTTGTCGCTGGTGCTGCTGTTGTTGTTTCTGCTGCTGTTGGCGCTGCTGCTGCTGTTGTTGTTGTTGCTGCTGCTGCGTTGCGTTCTGAACTAGATTTTTGTAGCCGTCTTCTTCTTTCTATTTTGGACGACCTCAAACGGATCATCCAGACTCTCAGGGCGGTTCTTTTTTAATGCTTGCGATTCAGCATTGCTGCCAGAATCGAGCGAGGCATCCTCTAAAGTCCGCTTGGCTGAGGAGCTTGCTTCGAGCGTCTCGGTCACCTCCATCTGTTCAGTGACCGTTCTCGCCTGAAGCAAGAGGAGATGCTCCGTCTTAAGGGCATCCACATGATCGATAAGCTCTGGTAGATTATTCTTAACATCTTTATGAATGTTAGGCATCGACCTAAGAGCTTCTCTGAAGAGCGCAAAGATCTCATTCATCCTCTGAGATCTTTCTTCCATTGTTAGGCAGGCGATCTCTACCCCTGACTTCTTTTGGGGATCAGCCTGCGAAAACTGGCCTTCGTTATTTTTTGAGCTATTGCTAGCCGCTTCTGGTTGGTTTTTTGGTTGTGTTGTGTGATTATTAAACATAATAAAACGTATACTTGGCTTAAGACGGTTCGCCCATCATGGGAGCTCCAGGCGCAGTGGAGCCACTATCCCCGCCTGTGAGGTGCCCTAATTTAAGATGCCGCAGCCGAGAAGCGGTTTTCGGGTGGTCAACCCTAGCGACACCGAGTGATTCTAAATAAGAGATGTTAACGGGTTAGGCCCGCGCCATGTTGATGCTAAAGGTTTTACGTCATCCGTATTGAGTGGGCGACGTCAGTACCGTGCTGCGCCTGGCCCTAAACTTCAGGCTAGACGTTCCGCAGTTCTCCTGCGCGGACTCGGTATAAGGAAATACTGACCAGATAATCCTTCGCACCTGCGCCTGTACAGACCAACTTCAACCCCTTCATGGGCTCTGGTTACGTTAGTAGAAGTACGTAGAAGCTCCTAGCCGACATGTGGTTTCACGAGACCTTTGCCCGTCACGACTTTCGCCGGGAGAGGGACTAACTTTTACTCTTATTACTAAACAGAGGTCAGCAAGTCACCACTAACGAACAACTCCGGTAGTCTGACGGGAATATCCATTGGTTGGCAGCCACAGCTCATTCATACATCCATTCATACTGTGTTGCTTCTTAGTACACGTAAATACGAACACAAAATTTTAATGGGTTGGCAGTTCCGTGAAGCGGAAGTGCCTACGCGATCATCCAGATATCCTTAGTCATCACTAAGGATGGCTAGCGATATGTGGATCGTGCTTAAGCCTCCGCCCCGCCACCACATCGTAGGTGGACACTTACAAGGTCAGCAACATGCGGAGGAATAATAATAATAATAATAATAATAATAATAATAATAATAATAATAATTTTTTTTTTTTTTTTTTTTTTCATTGGTTGAACGAATAAAATCTGCTGTCAGACCGCCGTCAGTTCGCTGGGCTCGGATATATCCGGGAACAGAGTACAGACGGTTGAGAGGGGTTCTAGATAAACTAGCAAACCTCTAAAATTACGCGATCCTCATGCCTGTCTAATGATAGCAAAAAAATGCAGTCACTGGACGTGCAAGAGATTCTCCAATCATCACTCACGGCGTTTGTTCCACCCCGGAAACTGTTTATCACATTACTTCAGGGTGGCACCGCGTTCTAAGTCTTTTGGACCTTTTCCTTCTGACTTCTTCTGTAAATATACAGATTTCCAATAATATAGATCTATGCCTAATAAGCAACATGATTTAAAAGGCTATCTTCTGCCTGGCGATCGGCTCTGTAAAGGGGAGCATAAATCGATCGCATATATATGGTATGGTATGGACTGGCTCTGTAAAGGAGCAAAATCAGTCCATAATTTTCTCTTCAGTCTTGATTCTCCTGTTCTAAGATGGATCTTATGCCTCTTGTGGGGCTATCCTCTCTACCGCGTCTGACTCATACTAACATTCAATCTCGCGCTTATTTACAACGACACTCATTCATACCACAGCTAAGGCTGGCGCTTTTGCTGCTATCTCAAACATTTCCTGGGTGCACGATTCGTTCTCGTCCTTAAGACGAGTCCTCGTCGTCACCCTCCGCACCCGAATCTATGGGACCGGCTACTGCCTCTAGGTTATGGTGAGGTATAAGCCTGACACCCCGCTCCTCATTCGCACTTAGTTCGATTGCCCTATCTAAGAACGGTTTCTTCTTTCTTAGGACGCTTTCGACAAATAGTGCCATAGCGTCCCACTTTTCTTTGGCCGACAACATTTCACTGATAATGTTATCAGGCGTTAACGCTTCGAATATCCTCTCAACCTGGCGTCTTTCTTCGTTCCACTGATGGCAGACGAAAAACGTATGATACGCATCGTCGCGATCCGCGAAACAGAAGATGCAGCCCGGGCTCTGGGTCTTTCCCATTTTACTGAGATAAGCGCAGAAATACCCGTGGTTACTAAGGAACTGGGTGAGGTAATAGTTGACCTCCCCGTATCTTCTATCGACCCATGGAGCCAGCTCCCTAATGAGCACGTGTGTCCATCGGCCTTTCACCATCTGATTCCATGTTTTTTGCCAGGTTTCCATGGTCACCTGTCTTTCTTCTTTCTGAACGATTGCAGTTCCATCTTCTGTTTTCTTCCGTTCGTAGGTTCGCTTGCGTTCCATCGCCTGTAATTCGATCGGGATGATTCCTGCGATGACTAGCACCGCGGGTCCGAGACAGTGCGATAGGCGCTGGTGACTCTAAGAGCCCCTCTCCTTTGAACAGAAGATAGTACGCTTCGGTGCGTCTCTTTTCTCATTTGGTTAGCCCATATTTCAGAGCCGTACAATAAGATGGACGTCGTGACTGTCATTAAAAGTCGTCGTTTGCTTGATTTCGGGCCGCTGGTATTGGCCATAAGACGACTTAACTGCAACGTTTTCTTTATCGCTTTATTAGCGACGTGTTTTAGGTGCGTCAAAAAAGTTAGTTTTGCATCTAGCTTTATGCCGAGATACGTCACCTCACTTCTTGTCTGCACCACGTTTGTGCCTACTGTCATGGGAAACTCGATGTTGATGTGTTTCCAAGTTAAGGGCACGATTTCTGTTTTGGCCATCGCTATTTCGAGACCATGCTTCACCATCCACTCGGAAATTCTTCTCATCGCCGTGTTTAGTATGTGCTGGGCAATGTTTTCGTTTTTCGCGGAGATGACTAAAGCGACATCATCAGCGTACGCAAACATTTTCACCCCATCCGGCATTGCAAGTCTGAGTAATGCATCGAACAGGATGTTCCAGAAGTCTGGGCCGAAGATCGAGCCCTGTGCCACGCCTGCGCTAAGGTCTTTTCACGCCAGCCTTCTTCTGTTTCATAGCGGAGGATACGGTTTCTCAGATAGTCTCGTATCACTCGCATAAGGTATTCTGGTACATTAAACTCTTTCAACGCAGCAAGGAGGTCAGGCCATTTTGCTGAGTTGAAAGCGTTTTTCGTATCCAGCATGACTAGAAACGCAATAAGACGGGAATGATGGTTCCCAGTCCATCCTTCTTTTGCTACCTTTACTACTTCTTCTACTGCATTTACGGTAGACCGCTTTTTCCTGAAGCCGTACTGGTTGTCAGCGAGATCGCCAGCCGCCTGTACAGCTCCTTGTAATCGCGGTTTAAGCAGCCTCTCGTATAGCTTCCCTGCTTCGTCCAACATGCAGAGAGTGGCCTGTGGGACGATGGATGCCGGGGATCACCTCCCTTTCCTTTGTTGATCAGCACAAGACGCGCAATCTTCCAGGGAGTGCTAAACACACCCGTCTGGAGGCACGCGTTGTACATGTTCAACAAGAGAGATGGCGCTTTCACCGCTATGCATTTAAGGACCTCGGATGGTATTCCGTCAGGCCCAGGTGCCTTATTGTTCTTCATCATTCTTGCAGCTATCTGTAGCCTCCGCTTGTAAAGAGCGGGATCTCTTCTGGTTCTCCTGTATTCTCCTGTTCTTCGAGTGGTGGATGCGTAGGGAACAAGTGGTTTACGATGTTCGCCATGGTCTCTTCTTCGAATGGCAACGTGGGGGCGGCGTTAAGCTTCTTGGTCACGATCTTGTAGGCCAAGCCCCACACCTCTCTGTTGACGTCTTCGCTCAGGTCTTTCCAGCATTGTGCTTTGCTTCGATTGATCTTCTTACGAAGCTTTTTATGCACGTCTCTGTATTGCGCAGACAAAAGATCTGCTGCTGGTGAGTTCTTCTTTCTTGCTCTCTGTGATGATCTTCTGAGACTAAGAGCTTCTGACCTCGTTCTAGCGATTTCGTCATTCCACCAATACGCTGGACGCTTATAATGTCGCGATCCCTTGCGCGGCATAGATGCATCACAGGCTCTGTGAATGAGACTCATCGTCTCTTTTACGAGAACCTCTGCAGCGTCGGCGTTTCCGGTGGCAGTTGTCGCGTCCGGTAGATAGTCTGATCCTTGCTGCAGTACTTGGACAAGTTTCTCAGAGTCCAGCTTGGCAACGTTCCATCTGACTGGTCTAGCGACATTTCGCCTCGATGATTGGGATCCATCATGGATTTGAAATGTGATGTACTGGTGGTCACTTCCATTGTATGTCTCCAGCACCTTCCAATCTGACACTTTACGTGAAAGATTTTCTGATGCGAAGGATACGTCAGGAATCGTACCGCTAGCTCCTCGTCTGAATGTTGGAGTGCTTCCGGTGTTTAGCACTGTTAGGCCGAGTCTGTCTGCCATCTCCATGATGTATCCTCCTCTGCTGTCCTGCAGTGGCATTCCCCACTCTAACGCTTTCGCGTTAAAGTCTCCTGCGACGACGACGTCACCTTCCATTCTTCGGACAGAGTCTTCCAGCAGATCCAGACGGCGCCTAAACGTGTCTGCTGTTGAGTTTGGTGTAAAATAACAGCTCACGTATGTAACGTTTCTGCTTTTAACCCATACGAAGCCTTCTTCAGCTCCATTTGCGTCTTCTCTGATGGTCTTTGGGTCTCACGTAAATCGCAGCAGTGCCAAGCTTGTCTCTAAACCAGGTCTTAACGGTCCAGTTTGTGTACTGCTTCGCTTATCAGTAGCACATCGGCATTTGTCTCAAATTTGATTTGAGTCAAAAGGCTGTTAGCTACGTCACTTCTATGTAAGTTGGCTTGAAGGACCGTTATGCGGCCCATCATTAGCGTTTTTGTTTAAATCGGTTCAGTGTCTCGCGGAAGACTCTGCACTGACCTGATCCAGGGATGTGTTTTCGTTCCGCAGGGTCTACTTTCCGCTCGGTACATAGTATGCACTGAGCATCAGCAGCCTTGCAGGCCGATCCCTTGTGGCCCTCTTTTCCACACTTGTAGCACATCTTGCTACGGTCAGGTCCTCGGCAGTCACGCGCCTGGTGACCGTAGTTCAGGCACCTAAAACAGCGCTGAACCCTTTGCAGACTTCTGATACGGCAGCTGGTATAGCCGATCTTTATCCTGGTTCTGAGAGCAGGAACGCCGCTTGGTCTTGTTCCATCTCTACAATGGCCAAGCGGGAGCTCTCTGCTGTTAGGGTTGGTCAGCGAAACACTAAACTCCCTACTTCCTGTTGGCCTTCGGTTAAAGCAGCTTTTACAGCGGCCTCTACTTCTTCTGGCTGAAGCTAGACAGTCGATGTCTCTGATCTCGACCGTTTCTTTGGGGCACATCTCCCTGACGTTGCCCGTTTCGCCCACCGTCCTCTTAAGGAAAGCACTAAAGGTCTCTAAACCCTTAGTTGAGCCCAACTCGATCTGTGACATCTCCGGCCCTGGTTTTCCTTATCCCTCTGATGTTGGTCGTTGGACTCTCAGCGATTAAATCCTGCCTGATGCTCTGCAGGACGTCGCTGTAGGTTTTTTCTTCTGGTTTTATGAGGACGGCGGCAGACCTCTTTTTGTCTTCCTCCTCCTTTTCTTCTTCTTTTTCAACAGCTGCTGGGCAGGCTGCTGTGTCTCGATGGCCGATGTTCTGGCCGCTGGTGGACTGTTGCTGTTGTTCTTGGGCTGCTGCGGCTGCTGCCGCCGTTTTTGCTGTTGTTGTCGCTGGTGCTGCTGTTGTTGTTTCTGCTGCTGCTGTGCGCTGCTGCTGCTGTTGTTGTTGTTGCTGCTGCTGCGTTGCGTTCTGAACTGAGATTTTTGTAGCCGTCTTCTTCTTTTCTATTTTGGACGACCTCAAACGGATCATCCAGACTCTCAGGGCGGTTCTTTTTTAATGCTTGCGATTCAGCATTGCTGCCAGAATCGAGCGAGGCATCCTCTAAAGTCCGCTTGGCTGAGGAGCTTGCTTCGAGCGTCTCGGTCACCTCCATCTGTTCAGTGACCGTTCTCGCCTGAAGCAAGAGGGAGATGCTCCGTCTTAAGGGCATCCACATGATCGATAAGCTCTGGCAGATTATTCTTAACATCTTTATGAATGTTAGGCATCGACCTAAGAGCTTCTCTGAAGAGCGCAAAGATCTCATTCATCCTCTGAGATCTTTCTTCCATTGTTAGGCAGGCGATCTCTACCCTGACTTCTTTTGGGGATCAGCCTCGTGAAAACTGGCCTTCGTTATTTTTTGAGCTATTGCTAGCCGCTTCTGGTTGGTTTTTTGTTGTGTTGTGTGATTATTAAACATAATAAAACGTATACTTGGCTTAAGACGGTTCGCCCATCATGGGAGCTCCAGGCGCAGTGGAGCCACTATCCCCGCCTGTGAGGTGCCCTAATTTAAGATGCCGCAGCCGAGAAGCGGTTTTCGGGTGGTCAACCCTAGCGACACCGAGTGATTCTAAATAAGAGATGTTAACGGGTTAGGCCCGCGCCATGTTGATGCTAAAGGTTTTACGTCATCCGTATTGAGTGGGCGACGTCAGTACCGAGTTGCGCCTGGCCCCTAAACTTCAGGCTAGACGTTCCGCAGTTCTCCTGCGCGGACTCGGTATAAGGAAATACTGACCAGATAATCCCTTCGCACCTGCGCCTGTACAGACCAAACTTCAACCCTTCATGGGCTCTGGTTACGTTAGTAGAAGTACGTAGAAGCTCCTAGCCGACATGTGGTTTCACGAGACCTTTGCCCGTCACGACTTTCGCCGGAGAGGGACTAACTTTTACTCTTATTACTAAACAGAGGTCAGCAAGTCACCACTAACGAACAACTCCGGTAGTCTGACGGGAATATCCATTGGTTGGCAGCCACAGCTCATTCATACATCCATTCATACTGTGTTGCTGCTTAGTACACGTAAATACGAACACAAAATTTTAATGGGTTGGCAGTTCCGTGAAGCGGAAGTGCCTACGCGATCATCCAGATATCCTTAGTCATCACCAAGGATGGCTAGCGATATGTGGATCGTGCTAAGCCTCCGCCCCGCCACCACATCGTAGGTGGACACTTACAAGGTCAGCCAACATGCGGAGGAATAATAATAATAATAATAATAATAATAATAATAATAATAATAATAATAATTTTTTTTTTTTTTTTTTTTTTTTTTTCATTGGTTGAACGAATAAAATCTGCTGTCAGACCGCCGTCAGTTCGCTGGGCC
Organism: Anastatus disparis; assembly: GCA_017163975.1. NCBI lineage: Eukaryota > Metazoa > Arthropoda > Insecta > Hymenoptera > Eupelmidae > Anastatus > Anastatus disparis. The sequence continues at coordinate 1,027,558 of JAFFSR010000081.1, forward strand.
CGGATATATCCGGGAACAGAGTACAGACGGTTGAGAGGGGTTCTAGATAAACTAGCAAACCTCTAAAATTGCGCGATCCTCATGCCTGTCTAATGATAGCAAAAAAATGCAGTCACTGGACGTGCAAGAGATTCTCCAATCATCACTCACGGCGTTTGTTCCACCCCGGAAACTGTTTATCACATTACTTCAGGGTGGCACCGCGTTCTAAGTCTTTTGGACCTTTTCCTTCTGACTTCTTCTGTAAATATACAGATTTCCAATAATATAGATCTATGCCTAATAAGCAACATGATTTAAAAGGCTATCTTCTGCCTGGCGATCGGCTCTGTAAAGGGGAGCATAAATCGATCGCATATATATGGTATGGTATGGACTGGCTCTGTAAAGGAGCAAAATCAGTCCATAATTTTTCTCTTCAGTCTTGATTCTCCTGTTCTAAGATGGATCTTATGCCTCTTGTGGGGCTATCCTCTCTACCGCGTCTGACTCATACTAACATTCAATCTCGCGCTTATTTACAACGACACTCATTCATACCACAGCTAAGGCTGGCGCTTTTGCTGCTATCTCAAACATTTCTGGGTGCACGATTCGTTCTCGTCCTTAAGACGAGTCCTCGTCGTCACCCTCCGCACCTGAATCTATGGGACCGGCTACTGCCTCTAGGTTATGGTGAGGTATAAGCCTGACACCCCGCTCCTCATTCGCACTTAGTTCGATTGCCCTATCTAAGAACGGTTTTTTTTCTTAGGACGCTTTCGACAAATAGTGCCATAGCGTCCCACTTTTCTTTGGCCGACAACATTTCACTGATAATGTTATCAGGCGTTAACGCTTCGAATATCCTCTCAACCTGGCGTCTTTCTTCGTTCCACTGATGGCAGACGAAAAACGTATGATACGCATCGTCGCGATCCGCGAAACAGAAGATGCAGCCCGGGCTCTGGGTCTTTCCCATTTTACTGAGATAAGCGCAGAAATACCCGTGGTTACTAAGGAACTGGGTGAGGTAATAGTTGACCTCCCGTATCTTCTATCGACCCATGGAGCCAGCTCCCTAATGAGCACGTGTGTCCATCGGCCTTTCACCATCTGATTCCATGTTTTTGCCAGGGTTTCCATGGTCACCTGTCTTTCTTCTTTCTGAACGATTGCAGTTCCATCTTCTGTTTTCTTCCGTTCGTAGGTTCGCTTGCGTTCCATCGCCTGTAATTCGATCGGGATGATTCCTGCGATGACTAGCACCGCGGGTCCCGAGACAGTGCGATAGGCGCTGGTGACTCTAAGAGGCCCTCTCCTTTGAACAGAAGATAGTATCGCTTCGGTGCGTCTCTTTTCTCATTTGGTTAGCCCTATTTCAGAGCCGTACAATAAGATGGACGTCGTGACTGTCATTAAAAGTCGTCGTTTGCTTGATTTCGGGCC